>CM068296.1:27545647-27901980 GCA_034768395.1 Linum lewisii | reverse complement strand
AGATTGATTTGGAGATAGGGATTTAGGGTTTGGTAAGAGGGATATATATAATTGGGATTATTACATTGTGATACCAAATTATTGATTAATAACTAATAAAATACATAATCTTTTAAAATTAGTATGACCGGTTCTTTGTACGTTTTTTACGGTCTTATATCCCGGTCGGACCTCAAACCCTTAAACCCTTTTCGCTGGACCAGTTCGATGTCCGGTCCGGTCTTGACAACACTGTAACTAGTTAACTCGAAAAGTTATCTAGTTAACTAATGGGTTAATACACCTTTTTACCCCTCTACTATGCAAAGTTAACAAACATACCCCTTTACTATTTCTAACCGATTTAACACCCTCTACTTTGAAAATTTTAACAAATATGGCCCTCTGTTTAATTTTTATCTATTTTTCATCCGATTTGTTGATTGTACGTGCCACGTCATATTATTTGTACACCTTATCGCTGTTTGGAATGTTCCCAATAGAAAATTATTTAAATTAGAAAGAAAAATATAATGAATACCACAAACACCTCCGTACATAATAGTGATTATAATGTGCTTTTCCTTTATCTTTTCTTTTTAATTTAAATATTTTCACCTGTGGACATCCCACTAGCGATTTTGTGTACAAATAATATGATTTAGCATGTATAATCAACTCATTAGGCGAAAAATAGACGAAAAGATAAATGAGGGGCATATTTGTTAAACTTTTCAAAGTAGAAGGGTGTTAAATCGGTTAGAAAATAGTAAAAGGGTATGTTTGTTAACTTTGCATAGTAGAGGGGCAAAAAGATGTATTAACCTTAACTATTATGCTAAATTCATTAACCTAGTTAACATCAGAATAACCTGTTAACAATTTTGATAACTAGTTAACTAATGTTGATAACTAGTTAACTAATTTTTTCGCTAGAGCCCGCCGGAAAAGTCGCTAGAGAGTCACCGGCTGATCACTGTGAATATTAATATATTTAATCTAAATATAAAATTAAATGGTGTGTGTAAAGTCCTAAATACCCCTAACAATCTAGACCATTAGATTGGTCAAAGGGTCAAAGTGTGATCTAATGGTTGAGAAAAGGTTGGAAGACTTCCAACCCTTTGAAAGGGTTGGAGCTAGGGGTGGGAATCGGTTAATTCCTAAAAGGTTTTTAGTAATTTTCCTAGATTTGCCATGCTCTGATACCAACTAAATTTTTCGTCCAATTTTAAACAAACGAAGTATACCAATTTTGACCCTTTCCGTTTTTTTTGTCTTTTCATTCATTCTTCAAATTCTTCCGACAAACTAATTTGATTCCTTTTCTTTTCAACTTTCTATTTTTTGTCTAAACCTATCTTTTTCAATTCTCTTTATTTGACTAAACTTAGCTTCATTTCTTGTTCATATCGTATTTCTTCGAAAACTCCAATTTATTTATTGTTTTTAATTTTTCCTTGATTTCTTCAGTCTCTTTTTTAATAAGACTAATTTTATTGCTTAATTTATAAGTTAGGTTCTTATTTTCTTTGTTGTTTTTCCCTTTGTTTCGTTTCATTTTCTGTTACGAGCCGATTGCGAGCGCGAAACAATAGGACTTCGAGAATCCCAAAGTCGATTACCCCAAGGTGTTACACGGGGGTTATCAATGGAATCGGTAGCTTGGCGGATTGAGGTGAAACGTGGAATGGTGAAATATCAGAAGATGCGAAGATAGAGCTTATTAAGGAAGCTACTCCCCTACGGCCGGTTGAAGGACGGCGACTCCCCCTGACGATAAAGTCCATATATTATTATTCATATCCCTCTGAAACTTGCTAACCCCTCTTTAATACCCCTTCCCTTCCGAAACCTAATATGAAACTAACTTCTCAGACTCCTAACCCCAATAAACTATCCAATTACAATAAAATAAATATAATATCTAATTGTGACCATAACATTTTCCTAACATTTTCGAAGGTGGTGTGACTCTAATGAACGAGTACCTCCTCCTTCCCTCGATGAGTCCTCCTCTCCAATAAAGCTTGCGGCTGCACTGACACCTCTTCTCCAGCTGGTGGGGGTGGCGCAGGTGTCACGTCGTTTCGTCACCTCGAGCTTCTTTCAAACTGGAAACATGAAAAACCGGGTGAACTCGTGCATCAGCTGGCAGCTCCAACCTGTACGCGCCCTTTCCCCAAATTCGAGTAACGATCCTATAGGGCCCGAAGAAATCGTGAGCTAATTTGTGTGACGTTGTTTAGACAAAGTACTCTGCCGAAAGGGATGAACTTTAACATACACCCAATTCCCAACATTAAACTCACGTTCTGTACGCCCCTGTTGTAATACTTTTTCATCCTCTCTTGTGCCTTCCTGATACTACCTCGAAGCTCTAGAACTACTTCATCTCGGTTGCGTAAGGCTTCATCCACGGCAGCTACTTTGGCGGTTCCTGGAACATATGAAAGCACGAGGGTGGGGTATGTCCATAGACTACCTCGTATGGTGTTTTCCCCGTGTCGAAATTGTACTCGTGTTAATAACAAAATTCTGCCCACGGCAGCCATTTTAACCAATCCTTGGGTCGATCGCTAGTGAAGCATCGTAAGTACATCTCCATTTGTTTGTTTACCGCCTCCGTCTGTTCGTCGGTTTGGGGATGATATGCGGAGCTCATGTTGAAACTCGTTCCCTGCACTTTAAATAATTCTTCCCAAAATAAACTTGTAAATGTCGCATCACGATCACTTACAATGGTGGTTGGAAGCCCATATAATTTGAAGACGTCCTTGAATGTGGCATCCACAACCGAGGTAGCGCTATATGGGTGCGACATGGCGATGAAATGAGCCACCTTGGAGAGACGATCAACGACTACCAAGACTACACTTTTTCCTCCCGACTTAGGCAATCCATCCACGAAGTCTAATGAAATATCCCGCCAAATTACCTCCGGAATCGGCAACGGGCTGAGCAATCCCGCCGGCTTAAGGTTCTCAACTTTGTTTTGTTGGCAGATCACACACTCACGAATGAACTTCTTCTTGTCACTTTTCATTTTCGGCCAGAAAAATACTTCCTTAATGCGATGCATCGTCTTATAATTTCCTTCATGTGTTGACCCATGAATCTCATTAATTATACCAGGGATTAAGAGGAATCATGTGGTAGATATATCCGACCTTTCTTGTAAACTAATCCGTGTAATACCTTCCAGTCATCTCCAAGCTCTCCATCCAACACCTTCACCCGTAGTTCGCGTAACTCAGGCGAGTTGTCCACCTCTCCTAACACAGTGTCGATCCATTTGGCAATCGAGTGGAGACGGCCATGAGGGTCGCATCCTCATGTTGTCGGGATAAGGCGTCTGCTGCCACATTATCACATCCCTTCTTGTACTCAATCACAAAATCATACCCTAGTAACTTCGTTAGCCACCGTTCTTGCATGGGAGTTGTAATTTTCTGCTTCAATAGATATTTAAGACTCCGTTGGTCGGTTTTCACTACAAAGCGACGACCGAGCAAGTATGGCCTCCATCGCTTGACCACGAGCACAAGAGCTAACATTTCCTTTTCATATATAGAATATAAAAGAGATCTTCCCTGTAAAGCTTGGCTGAAATAAGCAATTGGCTGTCGATTTTGCATCAGTACGACACCTATCCCCGAGCCACAAGCGTCACATTCAATTTCAAAAGATTGTTCAAAGTTGGGCAAAGCTAGTACAGGTGCCTTTGTCATCGCAGACTTCAAATCCCCAAATGCTTGTTGTGCCTCTGCATCCCATTTGAATTTTCCCTTCTTCAAAAGATGTGTAAGTGGGCTAGCTATTTTTCCATCCCCATAACGAATTTCAGATAATACCCGTTAGTCCAAGGAACCACGAAGTGCTTTTATAGTTTTTGGGATTGGCCACTCTAGCATGGCTGACACCTTCTCTCGGTCGACCGCTACCCCGACTTGGTTGATGGCCAAGATACCCAACCTCATTAGTGAAAAAGAGCATTTAGACTTCTTCACATAGAGCGGTGCGTGCGAAGGGTGTCCAAGACCGTCGTCAAGTGGTTATAGTGATCATCTCGAGTCTTGCTATAAATCAAGATGTCGTCAAAAAAAACAAGGACAAACTTACGTAACATGGAGCGAAATACCTCATTCATCAATGCTTGAAAGGTGGAGGGAGCATTGGTGAGGCCAAACGGCATCACCAAAAATTCATAGTGCCCTTGGTGTGTCCGAAATGCCGTTTTATGGATATCCTCCGTCGCTACCCGTATTTGATAATAGCCCGATCGTAAATCGAGCTTAGTAAAGACTTGAGCGCCATGCAACTCGTCCAATAGCTCGTCCATAATGGGTATGGCAAACTTGTCCTTCACAGTCAGTTGATTCAATGCTCGGTAGTCCACGCACATACGCCACGAGCCATCCAATTTTTTTACCATGAGAACTGGAGAAGAGTAGGGGTTGTTGTTGTGACGAATAACCCTAGTAGACAATAAACCCGAAATCAAGTTCTCAATCTCTATTTTCAAGTACTGAGGATATCGATAAGGTCGTAAATTTACTGGTGGAGCTCCCTCGGCAAGAGGAATGTGATGGTCATGCTTCCTTGGTGGCGGAAGGGTTGTTGGCTCCATAAAGATATCTTCATACGACGCTAAGAGTGTCGACACATGGCTCTCGTAGGTCGGTTGAGTAGCCTTGGATTGCCACTGAGGAGAATCCACCATGTATAGAACCATACCTTCTCCTTGACGACGCACCTCTCGAGCAGCAGCATACTCATCCACCAAGCATGGTCTTGTGTCGACAACCCATACAAGTAGATGGTTCGACCCTTCCAGTAAAAAGCCATAGCCATTTGCATGAAATCCCATGTTATCGGACCTAGGAGACGTAACCATTCCACTCCCAGCACCATATCATAGCTTCATAGTAGAAGGAGGTGAAAATCCACATGACAGTGCATACCTTCTAGGGCCACCACGATGTCAGAACATCTCCCTGAGCTTTCTACTAGCTCCCCATTGCCAACTCGGACAGAAAATGAGTGTTGCTCTCAGGTACTAGGGCAACACGTTTGGGCCATGCGATAGCTCATGAAATTATGAGTGCTCCTGGTATCGATAAGAATCAAGGTTTGGCGTCCACGAACCTTGCCACTAACCTTCATCGTCTCCAAATGGGTAGCCCCCGATATCGCGTTCAAGGAAATAGACATGAGACTCGTGTCTCCATCCATCAAATTAATGAGAGGTGGCTGTTCACTTTCAATCTCTAGCACAAACAACTTCTTGCAGCGATGTCCCGGCCCAAAGAACTTGTCACAATTATAGCAAAGGCCCTTCTCTCGTCGTTCCTTCATATCCGCCGGAGAGAGTTTTTTTAACGTCATTCTTCGAGGAGGGTCCAAAGGCGGTGGGCGTCCCGGAGCCGCACCCCTTGTAAGAGTTGAAACCTTGGCCTCGTATAATCGAGCCAAGCCTATTGCAGCCGAAAGGGAGTTGGGTTGAGCAACCTGTACGTCGGTGCGAATTTCTGGCCGCAATCCACTAATGAAGCAACTAACTTGATGGTCCACTGATAGTTGCCCGACCCGCACAAGAAAACGCTCAAATTCAGATTGGTAGTCCCGCACTGTGGATGTTTGTTGGAGCTTCGAGAGAGTTCCAAAATTAGATTCGAACGGGGTGGCCCCAAAGCGAGCGTGAATTCCCTGTTTCATATCCGTCCATGTGAGGCGGCGCCCATCCTCTTGCACAACTTGTAACCAAATTTGTGCCTCTCCATCAAGATGAATAGAGGCGAGCAACGCCTTATCCGCCTTTGGTGTTTGATGGTATTCGAAAAACTGTTCGGCTTGAGAAACCCATACCGTGGTATCCGTTCCTGCCGAGAACCGAGGGAACAACAACTTGATTCGCGGCCCAGGTGGTGGCGGCAGGTTCGGTCGCACCTGTCGGACGATCTGTTGATCGGCTAAGGCGGCTAGGTTTGATTTAGTCGATCTAGCTGGGTGTTGATCGCTGCAAAGTTCTCAGTATGTTGCGTGAAATTAGCAGCGCTTTGTGTGCTCAGGGTTGTCACGGCTTCCTGTAAGGCACGGATGGAGGCCGTGTTGGCTTCCCCATCTTATTCGAGCTTGGCGAGGCGATTGTTCATGGTTATCGACGGCTCTGATACCACTGTGTTACGAGCCGATTGCGAGCACGTAACAATAGGACTTCGAGAATCCCAAAGTCGATTACCCCAAGGTGTTACGCGGGGGTTATCAATGGAATCGGTAGCTTGGTGGATTGAGTGAAACGTGGAATGGTGAAATATCGGAAGATGCGAAGATAGAGCTTATTAAGGAAGCTACTCCCCTAAGGCCGGTTGAAGGACGGCGACTCCCTCTTGACGATAAAGTTGATATATTATTATTCATATCCCTCTGAAACTTGCTAACCCTCTTAAATACCCCTTCCCTTCCGAAACCTAATATGAAACTAACTTCTCAGACTCCTAACCCCAATAAACTATCCGATTACAATAAAATAAATATAATATCTAATTGTGACCATAACAGTTTCCTAACACTACGGAATGGTCTTCTGCTCATTTTTCGGGCACTTATTATAATGGGTATTCACCATGTGGTCCTATAGCGTTTTTCTAGATTAATTCGATTAGATCAATCATAAACTGATCCTCACGAATATATTCAGTCATAGTATCTGGGTCTTCTTTTAATCTTTTATTTGTTCATTTATGAGATTCTTGTATTCTAAAAGTTCTTCCTTAATGTCTTTCCAAGCTTCTGGGTTTTCTTTAATTCTTACGTATATTTTATAAGTGAGTTTATAAAAATAAAAAATTATCTTGTTTAACTCGTTTTCCATTCTTATACTTTCTTACTTAAATCTGTAATCATTTGTTTTAATATTTCTATTTCTCTGTTATCTTGATGAATTATTGTAATGTTCTTTATGGGCTCGTTCGTTAGGGAGAATTTGGGTAGGAGAATTGGGGTCTGTTGGAGAATTTGTCGAAATAGCCCGTTCGGCAAGGTGAATTGAGGAGGGATTTGAGGAGATTTCAGATTCTCCATTGTGGGACCCACGGAGAATTGGAGTGTGTTTCAATTCTCCAATGGAGAGGAGAGAATTTGGGAGAATTGGTTGTTTTTAGTGTTTTACCATTCATTTTTAATTTTATTTTATTTTATTAATATCAATTCTCCACCCCACAATCTCTCACATTCTCTCATCCGAACGGTCTACTTTCGAAACAGCAATTCTCTCCAATTCTCCATCTAATTGAATTCTCTAGCTATTTCAATTCTCCCTCTCCCAATTCCATTTCACGAACAACCCCTATATCTTCTTCTTCCTGGTTTTGGTTATCTAATTCGTTTGGCTGGAATCTTTCTGACTGAGTTAATCTTTCTATTTGGTTCCTTTGATTTTCCTAGGATCCTGCTGTATGGATCGCCTTCCTGGTTCGGCCTTTACTATTTTTAGTGGTACTTCTAAATGAATTATTGGTTTGAATAAGTCTTCTATAGTGATAATTTCCTTATCCTTGAATGTTAAACTATGATGACTATTTGTTAGTGCATAGTTTATTTGGTATGTTACCGAAAATGGTTTGCTATTTCCCTTCATGAGATCTTCCCTTTTTAATTCATATTTTTTGACTATTGATGAATCTAAATTTTCGTCGGTTAAACTTAATCCTTGTTGTAGATTTATATCGAATTTTATTATTCCACAATTTAAATTTCATGATCCCTTGGCTATGATACTTTCTTCTTGATCTATGATTCCATCGTCTCTAATTTCTAGTTCCACAGGAGCATTAATTCCTAGTTTCATGGTGGATTTAATTATGATTTGAATAGTACTAACATGTATATATGGTATTTTTGCTCGTTCTTCTGTTTTTACTTTACTAAATCTTTTTCTAATTTGTTCCTTATTGATAATTTGAACTAAGAAGTTTCCATTTGTTTGGTTAAATGGAATTGTTACTTCTCCTATCATTTTTCCATACTTTATTACGTTTTCTCTATCAAAAAATTTGATAAAAAGGATTTTGTTACAAAATTTTGTGTTTCTGATAACGTAAAATTTGTTCTTTCTTTAATCCTTTTAACATCTATTAATCCATCCAAGAAATAATTATCCTCTTCTTTTCTTTGTAGATAATCAAATATATTATCGTAGTTTTCTGTCATTTATTTAAAAAGAAGTTTTAACACTTAAGATTTTCATACCTGAATGAATCTCCTGATGATTGCCTTATGGTTGCTTCTTTGCTTAGTGATGCAGCTGGTCGTAGCTTCTTTTGTGGTTGATTTAATGGATATGGTTTGTGATTGTGTATTTTTGGTGGTTATTTGGTATTTGTTTGTAAGACTTCAGGAACTTTCGTTCCAATCTTACTTTGGCCTCCAGAACTAGAAGTTCAAGCCAACGAGAGAGAACACGAGACTTCTTTGCTCAATTCTACTCTGATTTTATTTATGTTTCATATCCTCCTTATATAGGCGGAGGTTAGACGGTAAAAACGTCATTGATTACATCAGAAAGCATAAAAAGAAAGAAAAGACAAAAGATAAAAAGTAAAAGATACATTATTGCTCGACTTTTGTTAGTGGGGAGTCGGCCAACCCCTTTTTTCTTTCTACGCCATTATTTTCTTTCAATAATGGACTCCATTATTGCTTTTTCCAGATGATGATGATGCCAATCCTTTTCCTGCTCCATTGTTTCTTCAATGTCTGCCCCACACCACTCACATAGGTGGTCTTCATAATTAATCAATAATCTGCATAACTGTTTTTTGATTGGTACCGGTAATATCATAAGGGTTCCACTTATCTCGGTGAAATCCTTTGTCATTCTATTAATTGCTTCCCATTCTTCAGCGATTAATTCTGTTCTTGATCTGCTGATGATGATAATATATGTGCTGCTATAATTAACCTTTAATGGGCTATTTGGTTCAATATTAGTTAGTGCCCTGCATACTGCAAATAGTCCTTTTACCAGATGATCTGTCTTTTCTCATAATCCTTAAGATTATCCCTTGATGGATAATCGTTGTTCGAGACCCCATGAGAATGACGGCCTTTGTTCCCAGTAGTAGTTTTTCCTTCTCATCAAAGATCGGGTAGCTGCTGGTATATTTGAGGAAGATCTCTCTTCCCTTTGCAAATGATTCCAAGTACCTTCGGATGATGAGTTTCATTTTCTGGGGAAAGTATTCAAATGTCTTCAACTTGGTTGTATATATGGTATCTATAAGACCATACTGATGTAGGTCAAATAGTAGTTCTGGTGTTGCTTCTTCGGTGACTACCGCCTTTGGTCCTCCTCAATTAACAGGATAGAATCCCATTGTGGTATTCTGCTCCAATTTATCTTCATAGTTTATTATTGTGTTCCAATGAGTCACGAAACTTTGGAACGTTGGTCTTCTTGCTTCTTCTTTTTCTTTAGTTGTTGGTATGTTTTTGATGCTTGGTATTTTTAGTACCATTTTTTGTTGTGGTCTTTGCTCTGATGGTTCTTTTATCGCCATTGCTTTGTATGATTGTTGTAGTGCCACTTCTGCTTCTTCTTTCGTCTTGTAAGATTGATGCTGAACTGGTTTTCCCATAATATGCTGGGATGCAATCGCCCAGTTATTATATAATCCTCTGAATGGTCCGTTGAAGATGACGTACCATTTGTTATTTTTTCTTTCGTCTTCTTCATATTTTTCTTTTTCTTTTTCTTTTTCTTCTTCCACCATGTCAGCCCATCTTGTAGATTTGCTGCTTGAGGCTTGCTGCTGAATTTCCTTGGTGCTGCTTCCGGATTGTTTCTACTCTTCCATGGGTTTATTTTGTCGTTGTTGCTTCTGCAGGATGTTGATAGTATTTTGTAGTTCCTCTTCCTCCCCCTGCAGAGAAGGACTTGTGCTTCAAGTGCTTGTCGTCGTTCCTTCTTTTGCATTAATTGATTCATTAATGCTTTAATTACTCCTTCCATTCTCTGGTTAGAGTGTCCGTGAACGGATTGTTGCTTGATTTGATGTACTTCAAATATGGATTGTAATAATGAAGCTGTTGTTGCCACCAGATCAACCGTCCTTTGTTGAAGTCCGCTTGTAGCTTGTATCTACAAAAACCTGTTACATATTTGGAATCGGTTTGAAGCTCAAACCTTGTTGATAATAATTCCAATTTCCATTTTTTCAATGTTCTGAGACAGACTAGTGTCTCTAATTCATGTATTGGATAATTCTGTTCAGTAGTAGTAAATGTTCCAGAAATATATTTGCATAATTTCTTGGAATATTTATCGCTATTTTTTTTTTTGTGAACGGAACTGATCCTCGAGAATCCGAAGATTCAATAATTCTGTCCGAAGACTGATAGTCTTTAGGCTTTTTGCCAGAGATATTAACCTCATCTTTTTGCTCAATAATATTACCAAAATTGTCCATTTGTAATAATTCTTTGCCATTTTGAATGGCTAACATACATCCGGCCCATGTATCTTTGGAGGCATCGGTTTGTATTATTAAAAGTTTTTTTCACATGGATTATATAATTTTGGTAAATGCTGACATTTTTCTTTCATTAGTAAAACTATTTTTGTATCATGACCATTCCATGGCCAAGGTGTTTTTTCAGAAATCTTTTTCTGTAAATGCTTTCTTTCTTTTGCAAGATTCTTAAGAAATCCTTGTTCAGTTATATAATTTAAACATCCAAGAAAACGTTGAATTTTTTTTCTATTTTCAAGTTGATTGGGAAATTTGTCAATTTTTTCTTTAGTATTAGGGGATAATTCAATTTCACCAAAATTGTTTATTTTCATACCAAGGTATTCAATTTCTTTTTGAATGAGTTTTGATTTCTTTTTTGAAATAATTAAACCTTTTTTCTTTAATTTGATTTAAAACTGTTAAAAGTTTTTCACAATGGTCTTCCTTAGTTCGATTAGTAAAAATAATTATATCATCAATATAAGCAAGACAAAAGTCTTGTAATCCCTCTAAATTGTGATCCATAAAACGTTGATAAATTGCCGGTGCTTGTTTTAATCCAAAGGGTAAAACATTCCATTCATAATGTTTCTGGGGTGGACAAGAAAAAGGTGTTAGTGGTTTTGTGTTTTCATGCAATCTTAGCTGCCAATATCCTGATTTAGCATCTAAACTACTAAACCATGTTTTTCCCTTAAGTCTTTCTAATATGTAATCTTTCCGTGGTAGCTTATAACTGTCTCCTATGGTATTTTCATTCAGTTTTTTGTAATTAATAACCATACGTCTCTTTCCTCTTTTTATTTCATTATTATTTTCTACATAAAATGCAGGTGCACTATGTGGACTTATACTTTCTCTAATGATTCCTTTATCTAGAAGTTCTTTACATTCCTTCTGAAATTCATCTACATCTCTTTGAGTGTATTGAATTTTGTTAGGGACATTAACTTCTATTGTTGGATCCTTTAATTTTATATCTATTAACTCGACGTTCTTATTTTTCTTTACGTCTAGAGGATGTTCACTACATATTTCATCTAGGGATTCTTCAATGATTCCATGGCTTATTTGGATATATTCAAGTCTATTTTTTATATTTTGTAAAACGATTTTTAAAGCTTCATTTTTTGTTAATATCTTTGTTGTAATCATTCTAGACTCTTGATTTTTCATTCTTGGGGCTTTTAAACTAATACTTTTTATTCTTTGAATGAAAGGTTGATAGAGTTTAAGGAAATTGTTTCCTATTATTAGATCTAATCCAGAGTCATGTTGATATATGGTTTTTGCAGTAAAGGTGTATTGTTCTATAATGATACGAACATAAGTTTTTGCATACCATATCTCGTGTATTGATTTATCTGCGACTATGATTTTTAAAGGTTTTTCTAATTTTTCCCAATTTTTAATAGTTGTTTTCTTAGCAAAACAAAGGGTTGCCCCTGTATCAATATATGCTAAGTAATTCCTATTTTCTATTGTTATTTTTATGAATGTTACATTTGGATTTCCTTTGGCTAAAGTTCTATTCGGACTCATCCGAAGATGATTCTGAATAAAACTCGACTATCTCAATATCTGATGATAGTTCACAATCTGAGTCCTCTATTGGTTCGAAACCATAATCATAAGCTAATCTTAATACTTCTTGTTTTTTATCATTCTTATTTTTCTTTGGACATTTATTAGCATAATGTCCATCTTCATTACACAACCAACATCGACAGTTGGTTTTTCCTTTTGGACAGTATTCCGTTTGTTTGCTTTTTTATTATATTGTTTTCTATTCCTAAAATACCTATTAGGTTTTTTATATTGATTCCTTTTATACTCCTTATAAGGTACTTTCCTAATTTTTCTATATTTTCTATGTTTTCTTTTATAATATTTTATTTTATTTTCATCCTCACAACCGTATTTTCCTACCTTATCTGTACTTTGTTCACAACATAGTTTTATTCTAGCCTTTTTTTTAGTTTTTCTTCGTTACATGCCTGCTTATGCCATTCTTGAAGAATTAAAATTCTTCCTCCTAGAGTATTAGGATACTTTCTTTTCTTAATTCTTCTTCGAAAGTTGCTTCTACCTTAGATGCTACTATGGGTGGTAATTTTGCATATATTAGTTTATCTAGATCTTTCCTGGCAGGTTCTATAACCTGATAGTAATATTTTCTAAATTCACATATAAAGGATTCTAAGTAACACATATTACATATTCTAAGGTTAGTTAGATGCCATATTGCTTGCTGACTTAGTGTTGTATTTTGTTTTGTTTCTTGAGGAAATCTTCCTAGAAATTCATGGGTTATGATTTGTATAATTTTTTCAAATGTTTCTAAGGTGTTATTTCCATATATAAGAGTTTTACTAGAAATATCCATGGTGCTTAAGTAATGATAAACTATTCCGGTAGTTTTATAAATAATAAAGTTAAATATTTATGCTGGTGCTAGATTTTTTAGATCTTCGTTGGTTTGAATTAATATTCCTATTCTATTTTTCCAGTCTTCCATATTTCTTAGTGGATCAGTACTATAATCTAAATCTAATACATCAAAACTATTGTTGTTTGAATATTTTGGTATATATGATTGGGGTATTTTATTCCATCCTTCATTATTACGAGTAGGGCTGTATATGAGCCGAGCCGAGCCGAGCTTCAGCCTAGCTCGGGCTCGGGCTCGCCTTAATTTTTTCTGGCTCGGGCTCGGGCTCGGGCTCGTGACGAGCTCGGATGGGCTAGCTCGGGCTCGACTCATATACAGATTGTCTGGGCTCAGGCTCGTCTCGAGCTCGGCTCGAGATCGGCTCGTTTACTATGTTAAACGAGCCAGGCTCGGATTTGGCTCGTTTATAATGCTAAACGAGCCAGATTTGGCTCATTTATAATGCTAAACGAGCCAAATCCTAGTTAGACTCGTTTACCATCGTAAACGAGCCAAACTCAGAATAAAAAAATAACATCGAAAATATAAGAAATTAAACATTCTACAAAAATACGATATAGGTGCTACAAAATATCGAGAATATAAACAATCACAAAATCGAAGCAATATGAACGTTTCCAACGTGCATCTCAAGAAACAAATTAGCAACCATCAAAAAGAAAAAGACGTCAAAGAGAAAAAGAAGAATGATGTACCGTCGGTAGTGGGCTCGTGACTCACGGAGTGGGGATTAGAGTAATTCTAGGGTATATAAGCCATTAGGGTAATTAGTAATTACCGTATTACTTCTTTTAGGGTATCAGTGTATTATACTCTTAGGGTTTATTATTTCATCACCATTTAGGTATTAGGATTATACGAGTTACAATCGAGCCAGCTCGCGAGCTTGGCTTAATGAGCTAACGAAACGAGTTGGCTTGCGAGCCTGCCGAGCCGACCAACGTACTGGCTCGAGCTCGGCTCATTTAGGCGACGAGCCTGTTCATGAGCTAGCTCGCTTACGACGAGCCGATCTTACGAACGAGCTTTTTTGAAAAAAAACGAGCCCGAGTCCGAGCCGCTCGCGAGCAGCTCGGCTCGTATACAGCCCTAATTACGAGGGGTGTACGAAATATAAATATTCGTCAAAAGAGATTTGTCCATCTGAGTAGTTATTAAAATCACGTTTTTTAGAACTTTCGGGTTTCTCAGTTTTTACATAATTTGTGTAAGGGTTTTCATCACTACTATAATCTGGAACTATTTTATCATTTTCGATAGTATTATCTTCTGGTTTTGAATCAATAGAAATGGCTGCTAGTAGATCGTTTAGTTTATTAATTTGCTCGTCTATGTTTGTCATGCTATTTTATAAGGTGGGTTTATTGTCAGCATTTTTGTCTTTTTAATTCTACTAGAAATTACCAGCGCGATGCAGCGGAAAGTTTTAAAGGACGAGTAATGATAGTTTTGATTAACAGTGATGTCAAATTTCGTGATGGTAGTGAAATGGGCAACCGAAAAAACCAAAAGGCATAAAAGAGTCTTGATTAGCACATAGCAAGATGGTTGTGAAATGGGCAGCCAAAAAGGAATAATAGAAATAGAAGAGTGTTGATTGATTAATTGACATATTGCGTAATACACAAGAAAAAAAAATAGTGGAACAATGACAGGAGGGGCGAGGCCGTTTTTGCAACGTTAATTGTGGAGATGAGAATGCTACAAGCTCATAAACTTACCCTCACAACTCACAAACTCACCCAACACAAGATGACCCAAACCTTCAATACTTTAATGGAGGGAAAAAAACACTATTCATTCAATAGTAACTCCCTTCTCCCTTTATATATAGAATAATTTTCTAAATCTTCTATTGTAATATATCTCTTATTTTCGATTTTAGCTATTATTTCTTGAAGTCTAGTTATTATCTCTTCGAACTTAATTTCTTCTTCGAGTTCTTCGCTACTCTTACCACTCTTACCCTTATTTTAACTACCTTTCTTATTATGGTTCTTGCTATTTCTAGTTCAGTGTTTAACTCCATTTGTCTTTCATTATTTTGGTGGTCTAATATGTCTTTTAAAATTTTATTATTTTTTTCTAATACATTTGTCATACTTAGATGAAAGTCACCCAGTTGTTCTCCTAACTTTACGATTTTATTTGTTAGAGTATCTTCTGTCATGGATTGTTTTGTTAATAAAATAAGTTAAAGCCTTTGAAAGTTATTCTATGAAAATATTCGTGATGGTCAAAGGACTAGAAAAACTGGGTGACTTTCATAAAATCGAAAAGTCATTTTAATAACTAAAAAACGTGATTTTAACTTATCAGATGGACAAATCTCTTTTGACGAATATTTATATATAAACTCGTATACCCCTCGTAAAAATGGAATAAAATACCCCAATCATATATACCAAAATATTCAAACAACAATAGTTCTGATGTATTAGATTTAGATTGTAGTACTGATCCACTAAGAGATATGGAAGATTGGAAAAATAGAATAGGAATACTAATTCAAACCAACGAAGATCTAAAAAATCTAGCACCAGCAGAAATATTTAACTTTATAATTTATAAAACGACCGGAATAGTTTATCATTACTTAAGCACCATGGATATTCCTAGTAAAACTCTTATATATGGAAATAACGCCTTAGAAACATTTGAAAAAATTATACAAATCATAACCCATGAATTTCTAGGAAGATTTCCTCAAGAAACAAAACAAAATACAACACTAAGTCAGCAAGCAATATGGCATCTAACTAACCTTAGAATATGTAATATGTGTTACTTAGAATCTTTTATATGTGAATTTAGAAAATATTACTATCAGGTTATAGAACCTGCCAGGAAAGATCTAGATAAACTAATATATGCAAAATTACCACCCATAGTAGCATCTAAGGTAGAAGCAACTTTCGAAGAAGAATTAAGAAAAGAAAGTATCCCTAATACTCTAGGAGGAAGAATTTTAATTCTTCAAGAATGACATAAGCAGGCATGTAACGAAGAAAAACTAAAAAAAAACAGGCTAGAATAAAACTATGTTGTGAACAAAGTACAGATAAGGTAGGAAAATACGGTTGTGAGAATGAAAATAAAATAAAATATTATAAAAGAAAACATAGAAAATATAGAAAAATTAGGAAAGTACCTTATAAGGAGTATAAAAGGAATCCATAATAAAAACCCTAATAGGTATTTTAGGAACAGAAAACAATATAAATAAAAAAGCAAACAAATGAAATAAATGTCCAAAAGGAAAAACCAACTGTCGATGTTGGTTGTGTAATGAAGAAGGACATTATGCTAATAAATGTCCAAAGAAAAATAAGAATGATAAAAAACAAGAAGTATTAAGATTAGCTTATGATTATGGTTTCGAACCAATAAAGGACTCAGATTGTGAACTATCATCAGATATTGAGATAGTCGAGTTTTATTCAGAATCATCTTCGGATGAGTCCGAATAGAACTTTAGCCAAAGGAAATCCAAATGTAACATTCATAAAAATAACAATAGAAAATAGGAATTACTTAGCATATATTGATACAGGGGCAACCCTCTGTTTTGCTAAGAAAACAACTATTAAAAATTGGGAAATATTAGAAAAACCTTTAAAAATCATAGTCGCAGATAAATCAATACACGAGATATAGTATGCAAAAACTTATGTTCGTATCATTATAGAACAATACACCTTACTGCAAAAACCATATATCAACATGACTCTGGATTAGATCTAATAATAGGAAACAATTTCCTTAAACTCTATCAACCTTTCATTCAAAGAATAAAAAGTATTAGTTTAAAAGCCCCAAGAATGAAAAATCAAGAGTCTAGAATGATTACAACAAAGATAATAACAAAAAATGAAGCTTTAAAAATCGTTTTACAAAATATAAAAATAGACTTGAATATATCCAAATAAGCCATGGAATCATTGAAGAAACCCTAGATGAAATATGTAGTGAACATCCTCTAGGCGTAAAGAAAAATAAGAACGTCGAGTTAATAGAAATAAAATTAAAGGATCCAACAATAGAAGTTAATGTCCCTAACAAAATTCAATACACTCAAAGAGATGTCGAGGAATTTCACAAGGAATGTAAAGAACTTCTAGATAAAAGAATCATTAGAGAAAGTATAAGTCCACATAGTGCACCTGCATTTTATGTAGAAAATAATAATGAAATAAAAAGATGAAAGAGACGTATGGTTATTAATTACAAAAAACTGAACGAAAATACCATAGGAGACAGTTATAAGCTACCACGGAAAGATTACATATTAGAAAGACTTAAGGGAAAAACATGGTTTAGTAGTTTAGATGCTAAATCGGGATATTGGCAGCTAAGATTGCATGAAAACACAAAACCACTAACAGCTTTTTCTTGTCCACCCCAGAAACATTATGAATGGAATGTTTTACCCTTTGGATTAAAACAAGCACCGACAATTTATCAACGTTTTATGGATCACAATTTAGAGGGATTACAAGACTTTTGTCTTGCTTATATTGATGATATAATTATTTTTACTAATCGAACTAAGGAAGACCATTGTGAAAAACTTTTAACAATTTTAAATCGAATTAAAGAAAAAGGTTTAATTATTTCAAAAAAGAAATCAAAACTCATTCAAAAAGAAATTGAATGCCTTGGTATGAAAATAAACAATTTTGGTGAAATTGAATTATCCCCTAATACTAAAGAAAAAATTTACAAATTTCCCAATCAACTTGAAAATAGAAAACAAATTCAACGTTTTCTTGGATGTTTAAATTATATAAGTGAACAAGGATTTCTTAAAAATCTTGCAAAAGAAAGAAATCATTTACAGAAAAAGATTTCTGAAAAAACACCTTGGTCATGGAATGATCAAGATACAAAAATAGTTTTACTAATGAAAGAAAAATGTCAGCATTTACCAAAATTATATAATCCATGTGAAAAAGACTTTTTAATAATACAAACCGATGCCTCCAAAGATACATGGGCCGGATGTATGTTAGCCATTCAAAATGGCAAAGAATTATTACAAATGGACAATTTTGGTAATATTATTGAGCAAAAAGATGAGGTTAATATCTCTGGCAAAAAGCCTAAAGACTATCAGTCTTCGGACAGAATTATTGAATCTTCGGATTCTCGAGGATCAGTTCCGTTCAATAGCGATAAATATTCCAAGAAATTATGCAAATATATTTCTGGAACATTTACTACTACTGAACAGAATTATCCAATACATGAATTAGAGACAATAGCCTGTCTCAGAACATTGAAAAAATGGAAATTTGAATTATTATCAACAAGGTTTGAGCTTCAAACCGATTCCAAATATGTAACAGGTTTTTGGAGATACAAGCTACAAGCGGACTTCAATAAAGGACGGTTGATCCGGTGGCAACAACAGCTTCATTATTACAATCCATATTTGAAGTACATCATATCAAGCAACAATCCGTTCACGGACACTCTAACCAGAGAATGGAAGGAGTAATTAAAGCATTAATGAATCAATTAATGCAAAAGAAGGAACGACGACAAGCACTTGAAGCACAAGTCCTTCTCTGCAAGGGGGAGGAAGAGGAACTACAAAATACCATCAACATCCTGCAGAAGCAACAACAACAAAATAAACCCATGGAAGAGCAGAAACAATCCGGAAGCAGCACCAAGGAAATTCAGCAGCAAGCCTCAAGCAGCAAATCTACAAGATGGGCTGACATGGTGGAAGAAGAAAAAGAAAAATATGAAGAAGACGAAAGAAAAAATAACAAATGGTACGTCATCTTCAACGGACCATTCAGAGGATTATATAATAACTGGGCGATTGCATCCCAGCATATTATGGGAAAACCAGTTCAGCATCAATCTTACAAGACGAAAGAAGAAGCAGAACTGGCACTACAACAATCATACAAAGCAATGGCGATAAAAGAACCATCAGAGCAAAGACCACAACAAAAAATGGTACTAAAAATACCAAGCATCAGAAACATACCAACAACTAAAGAAAAAAAAGAAGCAAGAAGACCAACGTTCCAAAGTTTCGTGACTCATTGGAACACAATAATAAACTATATGAAGATAAATTGGAGCAGAATACCACAATGGGATTCTATCCTGTTAATCGAGGAGGACCAAAGGCGGTAGTCACCGAAGAAGCAACACCAGAACTACTATTTGACCTACATCAGTATGGTCTTATAGATACCATATATACAACCAAGTTGAAGACATTTGAATACTTTCCCTAGAAAATGAAACTCATAATCCGAAGGTACTTGGAATCATTTGCAAAGGGAAGAGAGATCTTCCTCAAATATACCAGCAGCTACCCGATCTTTGATGAGAAGGAAAAACTACTACTGGGAACAAAGGCCGTCATTCTCATGGGGGTCTCGAACAACGATTATCCATCAAGGGATAATCTTAAGGATTATGAGAAAAGACCAGATCATCTGGTAAAAGGACTATTTGCAGTATGCAGGGTACTAACTAATATTGAACCAAATAGCCCATTAAAGGTTAATTATAGCAGCACATATATTATCATCATCAGCAGATCAAGAACAGAATTAATCGTTGAAGAATGGGAAGCAATCAATAGAATGACAAAGGATTTCACCGAGATAAGTGGAACCCTTATGATATTACCGGTACCAATCAAAAAACAGTTATGCATATTATTGATTAATTATGAAGACCACCTATGTGAGTGGTGTGGGGCAGACATTGAAGAAAACAATGGAGCAGGAAAAGGATTGGCATCATCATCATCATCGGGAAAAGCAATAATGGAGTCCATTATTGAAAGAAAATAATGGCGTAGAAAGAAAAAAGGGGTTGGCCGACTCCCCACTAACAGAAGTCGAGCAATAATGTATCTTTTACTTTTTATCTTTTGTCTTTTTCTTTATTTTTATGCTTTCTGATGTAATCAATGACGTTTTTATCGTCTAACCTCCGCCTATATAAGGAGGATATGAAACATAAATAAAATCATAGTAGAATTGAGCAAAGAAGTCTCGTGTTCTCTCTCGTTGGCTTGAACTTCTAGTTCTGGAGGCCAAAGTAAGATTGGAACGAAAGTTCATGGAGTCTTACAAACTGATGACACTCGATTTGACGTGATTATCAGCCTCATTTAAGCGACATTTCCTTGTTTAAGACATGATTTTTAGGGTAGAATAGCGAATATTCAATCAATTGCTCTATCTCGTGCCATTTGTGTTACTTTGGCCCGTTTCGGGTCTATTTGATGGTTTTCTAGTGTTTCTATGATAGCACAGGTTTTTGCCGTCAAATAAGTAGCCAAGGACGAGTCTAAGGCGTTGGAACCTCGAGGAATCGCACCGGAATCGATCCAAGGAGTCAATCAAGTCGAACCAAATTCCTGCTCCATTTACACTGAAGTTTTCGCTGAAAATCCCTTGGAGTTTTTGGCGAAAACTCAAGCACAAATCGGCAGTGCTGACAAGAAGAAGTTTTCGGCGAAAACTCCAAGTTTTCGCCGAGAACCCGGCGTCCGAAAATCACAGGAGAATTCAGCCGGCGATCAGTCATTTTACAAAGGAATTTTCGGCGAAAACTTCAGCACATTTTCAGCGAAAATTCAAGGCAAAATCCGGCGGAATTAGGGTTAAGTATAAATACTTAACCGGCGGCCCAAAAGGGATATACCTCAGAATATCAATCATAATTTTCAGACCTAAGAGTTGGAGAGAGAGTTTAGAGAGTTCAAAGAATCGTGGAGAGATCGTGACCCCATCCCTTCACCTCGGAGACTCGGAGCTTGGATTGAAGATTACGGAGATTGAAGCTTCACGGATTCGTCAAATTAGGTTTTACAGTTCTTCTCTGTTCTTCCTACCCGAGATGTATTCCTTGTTTGTTTTTGATTCTCTTGTTCCTAATATGAGTAGCTAAACTCGCAGAGCTTAGATTAGATGAACCCTAAGTGACCCAGGGCTTTAAAGCGGTCACGGATCGGCGGTGATTAGATTCAAAGTTCAATCAGTTTCTCTTTGCATGGTTGTTTTGTTCTTGATTGTTGTACTGCGTTTCTTGTCTAGTTGACGCCTAGATTAGTTTCGTTGTTCTTGTGTTTCTTTTCTGGTTGATCGCCTAGATTAGGTTTTTGCAAGCTAGGGTTAGTCGCCAGACATCTCCCTGCTTTGGCGCATAAACTTGTCTTTCATGATCACCTAGTTTAGATTCTTGTTAAATTGAGGATAGAAGCGAACGCTCGCCTCTCTTTAAAACATCAATTCAACCAATTAACCTATTCATTGGAGTGTGCCTTTCGTAGGAACCAGTTAGGGTTAATCCGCTTCAAGAGTAACTCATAAATCATTAGTAATTGCACCAGTTAAGTTAAGTCATTGCGAGAGGCGACCGTACCCGGGCGACTAATTAATCTTGGTAGTTAGATCGGATAGAGCGAACGTTCGCCAGTCTTAAACCTAAGGGTTAGGAGTTATGGTGGTGTATAGAAATTGATTGAACGAGAATTGAAATCCGCTGATCTGTTGATTGCTGTTGCCTTGGTGATCTAAGGGGGATTCGAAATCTAAGCTTGTATGTCGTCTGTCTGAACCATCCAATCATTCTGTCTTTCAATTTCATTTTAATTTTCTTGCATCTTAGTCTAGAAGCCGTGGAACTCACACCACGCAGAACAGTTCAAACTTGAATAAATTGCCAACATATTTGAGTAGTCGATTAGAAGAAACCCTGTGGAATACGATCTACCCTAGCTTTCTAGCTTGGTAGTATTTGATCACTGTTTTACAGCTCATCACAAACAAATACCAAATAGCCACAAAAAATACACAATCACCAACCATATCCATTAAATCAACCACAAAAGAAGCTACGACCAGCTGCATCACTAAGCAAAGAAGCAACCCCAAGGCAATCATCAGGAGATTCATTCAGGTATGGAAATCTTAAGTGTTAAAACTTCTTTTTAAATAAATGACAGAAAACAACGATAATATATTTGATTATCTACAAAGAAAAGAAGAGGATAATTATTTCTTGGATGGATTAATAGATGTTAAAAGGATTAAAGAGAGAACAAATTTTACGTTATCAGAAACACAAAATTTTGTAACAAAATCCTTTTTATCAAAACTTTTTGATAGAGAAAACGTAATAAAGTATGGAAAGATGATAGGAGAAGTAACAATTCCATTTAACCAAACAAATGGAAATTTCTTAGTTCAAATTATTAATAAGGAACAAATTAGAAAAAGATTAAGTAAAGTAAAACAGAAGAACGAGCAAAAATAGCATATATACATATTAGTACTATTCAAATCATAATTAAATCCACCATGAAACTAGGAATTAAAGCTCCTATAGAACTAGAAATTAGAGACGATAGAATCATAGATCAAGAAGAAAGTATCATAGCCAAGGGATCAGGAAATTTAAATTGTGGAATAATAAAATTCGATATAAATCTACAACAAGGATTAAGTTTAACCGACGAAAATTTAGATTCATCAATAGTCATAAAATATGAATTAAAAAGGGAAGATCTCAAGAAGGAAAATAGCAAACCATTTTTGGTAACATACCAAATAAACTATGCACTAACAAATAGTCATCATAGTTTAACATTCAAGGATAAGGAAGTTATCACTATATTATTCAAACCAATAATTCATTTAGAAGTACCACTAAAAATAGTAAAGGCCGAACCAGGAAGGCGATCCATACAGCAGGATCCTAGGAAAATCAAAGGAACCCAAATAGAAATATTAACTCAGTAAGAAAGATTCCAGCCAAACGAATTAGATAACCAAAACCAGGAAGAAGAAGATATAAAGAACATTACAATAATTCATCAAAATCAAGATAACAGAGAAATAGAAATATTAAAACAAATGATTACAGATTTAAGTAAGAAATTATAAGAATGGAAAACGAGTTAAACAAGATAATTTTTTATTTTAATAAACTCACTATATAAATATACGTAAGAATTAAAGAAAACCCAGAAGCTTGGAAAGACATTAAGGAAGAACTTTTAGAATACAGGAATCTCATAAATGAACAAAATAAAGGATTAAAAGAAGACCCAGATACTATGACTGAATATATTCGTGAGGATCAGTTTATGATTGATCTAATCGAATTAATCGAGAAAAACGCTATAGGACCACATGGTGAATACCCATTAGAATAAGTGCCCGTAAAATGAGCAGAAGACCATTCTGTAGTGTTAGGAAAATGAAACGAAACCAAAGGAAAAACAACAAAGAAAATAAGAACCTAACTTATAAATTAAGCAATAAAATTAGTCTTATTAAAAAAGAGACGGAAGAAATCAAGGCAAAATTAAAAACAATAAATAAATTTGGAGTTTTCGAAGAAATACGATATGAACAAGAAATGAAGCTAAGTTTAGTCAAATAATGGGAATTGAAAAAGAAAGGTTTAGACAAAAAATAGAAAGTTAAAAAGAAAAGGAATCAAATTAGTTTGTCAGAAGAATTTGAAGAATGAATGAAAAGACAAAAAAAACGGAAATGGTCAAAATTGGTATACTTCGTTTGTTTAAAATTGGGACGAAAAATTTAGTTGGTATCAGAGCATGGCAAAATCTAGGAAAATACTAAAAACCCTTTTAGGAACTAACCAATTCTCACCCCTAGTTGGAGCCGGATCTGCTCCCCATTAATAGTAACCAATCAATTTAACACATCAGCAATAAATAAATTTTATGAATTGAAATAAGAGAAATATTAAAAGAATCAAAGTTGAAATAAAAATACAATTAGGTAATTAAACCCTTGAATGCGCCGTTCAAACCCTTTCTTCTGTCTTTCTTTCTCTTTCTTCTCCTCTACTCCATTCTCTCCCCCCTTGCTTCTTTCTTCCTATCGCCTCCCTTTTTCTTTTATTTACAGTGCATCCCTTCTTCTCTCTGTCATTCCTTGCATATTCTTCCTTCTTCCTTTTTTCATCTTCAACCACCGCCAACTAACCCCTATCCACAGTAGCTTCCATATTCCTTCACCATGATCATCAATCGTCATTTTCCTTGACCATCCTTCATCATCATCGCCAACTGAGTCATTCCATCCTCTGACCATCAATAGTCTTCTTCCCCCGCACTTCCTCGTCAGTTTCGCTCTGATCCGTTGTTTCCACCCTCTAATCCTATCAACAGTCACTATTTATTCAGACTTTCTATCATTGTCGTCGGATCTACTCCCGACTTCGTCATATTTACAGTAGTCGTCGTCAGATCTATGATCGTTGTTGCCGAATCTACCATTCGTCATAGGAAGAAGCACTAGTACTGACCCGTCAACAAGCACTAGTACGAGTGGCTACATGTATTTTTGTTAACTCTGAGGTTGTTGTAGATTTCCAGGTTTAAATCCTCCAAATTGTGTTCATACTATTGCATATTTTCTGCTCCGATTACATATATATAATTTCTTTTCACACTAGTGCACCATCTTAGTAGTACTAGTGCTCCATTAATTCAGATCTTAGTAGTACTAGTGCCTTTTCCTTACCAATATGGCAGTTATTTAGTGTGATAGGGTACCGAAGTGTTACCCATATATGGGTGCACACTTCGGTACCCGTTGGTATCGGTACCCTAGCTAGCATAAAAATTCACATTTCTATACTTTAAAACTCAAATAATGAGTCTTAAACCTATTGCAATAAACCCTGAGCGCTACTTAATAATGCTAACTCCCTAAATACTAAATCTTAACCCTCAAACACTACATTATAGACTCAAAATTCTAAATCGTATTCCAAACTCTAACATTTGACGGTAAGTCCAAATTAAAAGATCATAAACCCAAAAAATAAACTCGAAACTCCTAACACTGTATCCTAACACCTCAATACTATACCAAATCCCTCAAACTCCAAGTTAAAACACCAATATGGCAGTTATTTAGTGTGATAGGGTACCGATACCCCAGGGTACCGAAGTGTTACCCATATATGGGTGCACACTTCGGTGCCTGTGGGTATCGGTACCCTAGCTAGCATAAAAATTCACATTTCTATACTTTAAAACTCAAATAATGAGTCTTAAACCTATTGCAATAAACCCTGAGCGCTACTTAATAATGCTAACTCCCTAAATACTAAATCTTAACCCTCAAACACTACATTATAGACTCAAAACTCTAAATCGTATTCCAAACTCTAACATTTGACGGTAAGTCTAAATTAAAAGATCATAAACCCAAAAAATAAACTCGAAACTCCTAACACTGTATCCTAACCCTCAATACTATACCAAATCCCTCAAACTCCAAAGTTAAAACACCAATATGGCAGTTATTTAGTGTGATAGGGTACCGATACCCCAGGGTACCGAAGTGTTACCCATATATGGGTGCACACTTCGGTGCCCGTGGGTATCGGTACCCTAGCTAGCATAAAAATTCACATTTCTATACTTTAAAACTCAAATAATGAGTCTTAAACCTATTGCAATAAACCCTGAGCGCTACTTAATAATGCTAACTCCCTAAATACTAAATCTTAACCCTCAAACACTACATTATAGACTCAAAACTCTAAATCGTATTCCAAACTCTAACATTTGACGGTAAGTCTAAATTAAAAGATCATAAACCCAAAAAATAAACTCGAAACTCCTAACAATGTATCCTAACCCCTCAATACTATACCAAATCCCTCAAACTCCAAAGTTAAAACACCAATATGGCAGTTATTTAGTGTGATAGGGTACCGATACCCCAGGGTACCGAAGTGTTACCCATATATGGGTGCACACTTCGGTGCCCGTGGGTATCGGTACCCTAGCTAGCATAAAAATTGACATTTCTATACTTTAAAACTCAAATAATGAGTCTTAAACCTATTGCAATAAACCCTGAGCGCTACTTAATAATGCTAACTCCCTAAATACTAAATCTTAACCCTCAAACACTACATTATAGACTCGATACTCTAAATCGTATTCCAAACTCTAACATTTGACGGTAAGTCCAAATTAAAAGATCATAAACCCAAAAAATAAACTCGAAACTCCTAACACTGTATCCTAACCCCTCAATACTATACCAAATCCCTCAAACTCCAAAGTTAAAACACCAATATGGCAGTTATTTAGTGTGATAGGGTACCGATACCCCAAGGTACCGAAGTGTTACCCATATATGGGTGCACACTTCGGTACCCGTTGGTATCGGTACCCTAGCTAGCATAAAAACTCACATTTCTATACTTTTAAACTCAAATAATGAGTCTTAAACCTATTGCAATAAACCCTGAGCGCTACTTAATAATGCTAACTCCCTAAATACTAAATCTTAACCCTTAAACACTACATTATAGACTCAAAATTCTAAATCGTATTCCAAACTCTAACATTTGACGGTAAGTCCAAATTAAAAGATCATAAACCCAAAAAATAAACTCGAAACTCCTAACACTGTATCCTAACCCCTCAATACTATACCAAATCCCTCAAACTCCAAAGTTAAAACACCAATATGACAGTTATTTAGTGTGATAGGGTACCGATACCCCAGGGTACCGAAGTGTTACCCATATATGGGTGCACACTTCGGTGCCCGTGGGTATCGGTACCCTAGCTAGCATAAAAATTCACATTTCTATACTTTAAAACTCAAATAATGAGTCTTAAACCTATTGCAATAAACCCTGAGCGCTACTTAATAATGCTAACTCCCTAAATACTAAATCTTAACCCTCAAACACTACATTATAGACTCAAAACTCTAAATCGTATTCCAAACTCTAACATTTGACGGTAAGTCTAAATTAAAAGATCATAAACCCAAAAAATAAACTCGAAACTCCTAACACTGTATCCTAACCCCTCAATACTATACCAAATCCCTCAAACTCCAAAGTTAAAACACCAATATGGCAGTTATTTAGTGTGATAGGGTACCGATACCCCAGGGTACCGAAGTGTTACCCATATATGGGTGCACACTTCGGTGCCCATGGGTATCGGTACCCTAGCTAGCATAAAAATTCACATTTCTATACTTTAAAACTCAAATAATGAGTCTTAAACCTATTGCAATAAACCCTGAGCGCTACTTAATAATGCTAACTCCCTAAATACTAAATCTTAACCCTCAAACACTACATTATAGACTCGAAACTCTAAATCGTATTCCAAACTCTAACATTTGACGGTAAGTCCAAATTAAAAGATCATAAACCCAAAAAATAAACTCGAAACTCCTAACACTGTATCCTAACCCCTCAATACTATACCAAATCCCTCAAACTCCAAAGTTAAAACACCAATATGGCAGTTATTTAGTGTGATAGGGTACCGATACCCAGGGTACCGAAGTGTTACCCATATATGGGTGCACACTTCGGTGCTCGGGGGTATCGGTACCCTAGCTAGCATAAAAATTCACATTTCTATACTTTAAAACTCAAATAATGAGTCTTAAACCTATTGCAATAAACCCTGAGCGCTACTTAATAATGCTAAATCCCTAAATACTAAATCTTAACCCTCAAACACTATATTATAGACTCTAAACTCTAAATCGTATTCCAAACTCTAACATTTGACGGTAAGTCCAAATTAAAAGATCATAAACCCAAAAATAAACTCGAAACTCCTAACACTATATCCTAACCCCTCAATACTATACCAAATCCCTCAAACTCCAAAGTTAAAACACCAATATGGCAGTATTTTAGTGTGATAGGGTACCGATACCCCAGAGTACCGAAGTGTTACCCATATATATATATCATTGTATTTCTCTATTTAATAGTGTATATAATTTTATTTGTGTAGCACGACAAAGTGCAGAGGATCTTCGGCAAGCAAATGCACAATAACTGGAAAAATCACCAACAATTTAGAGGCGGTGGTGATTACAAATTAGGTTTATTTATTTTGTATCATAAATTGAAATATAATTAATGTTTATTCAATAAAACTAGTATGTTGGCCGACCCGTTGGTCGGGTTCAATCAAATATATAAGTTTAAAAAAATTTATGAAAAATATCAGTGTATATAATATTGGTGAGACAACAGTAAAATAATTAATGAAAAATTTCAAACTATGTATTGTATGAAACTTATTCAAATTACTGATTTTAACTCGATATATCAAAACATGTATGATGACTAAATCATCATATTTTTTCAATCATATTAATATCTTAAAATTGAACAAATTATTTGATTGATACGTTTTTAAGTTACTTCCTTCAACCCGGTTTATCATTATATGTATGATGATTAATAAACCATCATATTTTTTTTATCAGTTTTACTAATATCATAGAATTAAATAAATTATATCATTTAGACATCTTTAAATTACTTTTTTCAACCCGGTTTAATTATGTAGTTATATCATATGATTTAAAATATATAGTTAGTTGTAGTTATAGTAAAAATATATAGTTATCTAAATATTAACTATTAGTACAATGACTATCCTCCAAATTTTTTAGGAATAAGGACTCGAAAAGGTAATATAATTACATAAAATAAAAATATTATAATAATAAGTTAGTATTGGCCAAAATGTGTGAGATAAATGATTATTTAGTATTTTATTTAAAAATGATGACCTTAATCTTATTAATTAAAGAGGTGAATATGAAGAAAAAAACATTGTTAACATACTAAAAAATCAAATAACTCTGTTAGTATGTAATTAAACAATAAAGAAACACGACAAAAAAAACAAATCAAGAAAGATGTAAAAATTGTTTGAGAACGTGGGTTTAGGTTTATTAATGAAATTGAATTTGGTTTAACTGAATTAAATTAAACAAATAATTATTTTCATTAACTAATTAAAAATAAAATATTTCTATTGGTTTAAATCCTAAACTTAAGGAGAAGCTTGGATTTGGGTACCCTCTTTTTAAATTCCTTAGTATATAGTGTAGATGGTCTTCCAACTTTGCCTTCTTTATAATTTTAATTGTTGGATGTATTTCTATTCCAAGGGTGAAAGCTGGTGTAGTATTTTTTACTACAATTTTATGTAGTCATGGTATGCGATCCGGTGGTCTTCCTTCCTATTCTTTCCTTTCTATCTTTCTATCTTTTTGATTCTCACCATCGTGATCGTCCTTCATCTTCCAAATGATCTCTTAACATTTATTGCCATCATTTCTTTGCTACAACAACATATCTTCTTTTACATACATTACATAGGGTGCAGATCCGGCTACAACCTTTTGCAAGGGTTGGAACTTTTTCAACCTTTTCTCAACCATTAGATCACTCTTTGACCTTTTGAAAAATCCAATGGTTTAGATTGCTAGGGGTATTTAGGACTCTACACACATAATTTAATTTTATATTTAAATTAAATACACAATATTTCTCCGGTCACTGGCCGGCAACTCTCCGGCGATCGGCCGCAAGCGTCAGCGACTTTTCCGGTGATCATCTCCGGCGACTTTTTCAGCGAAGCTCCAGCGACTTTTCCGGTGACCGACCAAACTCTTGTGACTTTTTCGCCCGAGCTCTCGCTTCTTGCGACAGAAAATTAACTGGCGCGATTACTAGTGATTTATGAGTTACTCTAGCAGCGGATTAACCTTAACTGGTTCCTATGAAAAGCGCACTCCAATGAATAGGTTAATTGTTGATTTGATGTTTTAAAATGAGGCGAGTGTTCGCTTCTATCCTCAGCTTAACAAGAATCCTAACTAGGGGATCAAGCTAGAAAAGAAACACTAGCAACGAAGAGAAACTGACTGAATCTGAATTTAAATACCGCCGATCCCTGACCGCTTTAAAGCCCTGGGTCACTTAGGGTTCATCTAATCTAAGCTCTATGAGTTTAGCTACTCATATTCAATACAAGAGAATCGAAAACAAACAAGGAATACATCTTCAAGTAGGAAGAACGGAGAAGAACTGTAAAACCTAATTTCTGATGAATCCGTGAAGCTTCAATCTCCTGGATCTTCAACTCCTAGCACCGAGCTCTCCGAGATGGAAGGATGGCGTCACGATCTCTCCCTGGCTCTTCGAACTCTTTAAACTCTCTCTCGAACTCTGAAGTCTGGAAATTAATCCAAGGAATAAGTCTCCTCAATTGTGGCCGCCGGTTTAATATTTATAGGGTTTCCAATTCCTAGCCGGAAAAGGGCCTACTTCTCGGCGAGAACCTTCTCGGCGAGAGTCCTCTGCCCAATCTGTGTATAATTTTCCCATACTTCTCGGCGAGAACTTGAGGGTTCTTGCGAAGGACTTCAATTGGAAGCTCACTGTGTGTTCTTGCCCAAAACATCTCGGCGAGAACCTTGTTCTTCTCGCCGAGAACTTCAGTTTAAGCAGGGGAGAATTTCAGTTTTGAGTTGTATGACTTCTGGACCGATTTTGAGCTATCCTTCGGGGTTCTCTTGCTTTCTGAGCATGTCTGTGGCTACGTTAATGACGGTAAAAACCTGCGCTATCACAAAAGCACTAGAAAACCATCAAATAGACCCATAATGAGCCAAAGTAACCAAAACGGTAAGAATTAGAGCAATCGAGTGATAACACCCTAAACTACCCCAAAACTTATGATTCAAGCAAGGAAATGTAGCTTAAATGAGGCTGATAAACACGTAAAATCGAGTGTCATCAAAGGTACTAGGTCGAATAAAACCCTTGTTGATAAGTTCTTTTGTTTGTTTCTTTAACTCCGTCAACTCGACAAGTGCCATTCTATATGGCGTAACTGAAATTGGTGTTGTACCAGGCACCACTTCAATATCAAACTCCACTTTTCTCTCTACAGGAAATCATGGAAGATCTTCTGGAAATACGTCAATAAATTCATTGACTACTTTAACATATTCCATGCGTAGGTCATTTGACACAGTTACATGAACCAAATATGTCGCACCTCCCTAATCAAGGTAAAATCTTTCACAACTGAGATAAGGCATCTTGGTACTACTTTTCGTATTCCCCTGGAAATGACCTTTCTTTGTCCATCCTTAACAAATGAAACTTCCTTATGATAACAGACCATTATGGCCTTATACCTCGTAAGCCAATCCATTCCCAAGATGACATCAAAGTCGTCAAAAGTTATGAGAATTAGATCAGCTTCCAACAAGTTACCTTCCACCACTACTTCACAATTCCGCATGAAAGAGTCAAAGGTTAGCATATCTGATGAACGTTGTAAACAGGTTTATCAAATAACTAATCTACCAAAGTAGACTGGATCGAAACTCTAGAGGTTTCTTCTAATTGACTACTCAAAGAAGCTGACAATTTATTCAGGTTTAAACAAGTTGCGTGGTGTGAGTTCCACGACTTCTAAACTAATAAACAAAGGAAATTGAAAAGGAAAATAAAGACAGAAAGATTAAAGAAGGTTGACTAACGAGATGATAGACAAGCTTAGACTCGAATCCCCCTAAGATCACCAGAGCATTGGCAATCACAAGACCGGCGACTTTCAATCCTAATTCATTCAGTTCTCAGACACTACCATAACTCCTTACCCTTAGGTCTTAGTGTAACACCCGTCCCAAACCAACCCGGGTTCACCCGTGGTCGAACCAGTTTGAGTGCAACTCGAAGATACAGCATTCAAATAAAGGAGTAAAATGCAGCGGAAAACAGAAACAACTCTTCATTAAAAAGCTCAAAGACAACCGAAGGCCTTCATTACATAAAATCCGAAATCCGAAACCAAAACTCAAAACGATTACAAAATTCCCAACCAAAGGTGTCAAGTGAAAATACAAAACTCAAAACAACGGTCACTCCAAAGTAGCTTCCTAATCTTCACTTCACAACTCCAACCTGCAACTCTTCTGAACTCAACAACACACCTGAACTTCGACTGACTCTCCCTACCAAGCGAACCGGAAAAGAGAAACTGGGAGGGGGGGATCAGTTTCCTAATGAAACTGAGTGAACCCACTGGGTTTAACTATGCGCCGAACCTAGCCTAAGAGCGATCCCAACTCCGCACACAAACAACAATGGAATCTGACACATCTCTCCTCATTTTAATTCCTAACATGATACTAGGTGATCACATAAGCTCAAATCTCAATCAACATCCACAAGAGTTTAACATGCATAAGCTCAACATTACACCGCATCCAACTCAACATTATGCAACAGAGAAAACCTCATGCACAAACATAACCAAGATCATGCAACCAGTTGTCTCCCAATTCAATCCATACTCATACATTCACATTCACACACATACATTTACTCTCCATTTCTACTCAGTCCGTTGCCCACAACTGACAGTCTCAACAATATAACCCAAGTCATCCATTCACAAGTACACAATATAATCAACTCATGTGGCGCACAGTTCAACATTACCTCACAATACAACTCACTATCACTAACAACACCTCCACTCACACTTCAACCACAACACCCACACATTAACCACAACACCCACATTACCCAGATTCACACTTATCAACATCATCAATCCTAAACCATTCAACTCTTATCTCACATCTCATCACAACAACATACTCCACAGCACAACACCAGGCACCTCACTAACACATCCAAAACACATATCATACACGAATCACACATGCATCTTATTTCACAACACTCACAAACACGCATACACCACCACACATAACCAAGCATCCTCGTCACTAACACATACCACAGATTCATTGATCTAGGTGAGTTAATTAGGCGCCATAAGGAGTTGTTCCCCCACTACCCCGCCGGCCTGACGCACCTCCCTACCGTGCTCCCCTACCGCATGGGGAACACATCACAAATTCCACAATTCCATACTTCCACTCCCCGTCGGGAGGCTAATCTACCAGTCCGTCGGTAGGCCCTAACCACCAGTCCGTCGGTGGGTGAAACTAAAATCCATGGGCTAACGTTGGCTCCTTCCAGTTCTATCACTTTGATTCCATTAACACAAACAGAACAGTTATCCACATCAACCACACAAATCCAATTAACCAATTTCATTCAAACAATTCCACTACCCAAATCCACTTACCAAATCCACAACACAATTCCACTACGCAATTACATAGCACGCCACAATTCAAGTCCACAACACAATTCCACAACATAATACCACACCACAAATCCATGTCCCAATTTCACGTACCAGTTTCACATTCCTAGTTAAAACACCTTAGCCATCATCTTTCATCCCAATCCCCACTTCACACAACAAATAGCACAATCACCACACAGCAATCACAAGACGGTTAATCAGTTTTACTCTCAAGGGTTCATGCTAAACCTAATTCCATTCTAAGTCTAGTTCAACTCCTCACTCCCATTTCTAGCCACCTAGTTAACCATACTATCACACAAGTCAACCACACGTATAGACAAGTCGGTCATCCACTCAAACAAGTCAACTGAACACTACATAGCATTTGACTCAACAATCAAACAACACCAATTTACCATTCGACTCTGCAGTTCGAGCATTCCTAGATTAAACCACATAATCTACCTAGTTCACAAGTTTCATCTAACACGATTCCTAGCCACAATTCGTCCAATTTTGACATCCTCATTCTTCTCAACCATTTACCAATCCACATTCAAGACTCCAACCTTATTACAATAACCAAAAGACACACTATCAATCACCTTCACACACAACATCAATTTCATTCAAATCAATCATACAACACTAGTTCAACTTTTTCATGCAATCACACCACCCAATTCCATTACTCAATTCCATGCACCAATTCCATTAACCAATTCCATCAGCCAATTCCACGTACCAATTCCATTACTCAATTCTAAGCATCATTCTACAACTCTAATCATATTATCAACCCACATCCCATCATAGCACCCCCATCACCCAAACAACACATAACACCAATCATCCAATCACACAAGGCATCATCTCAATTCCACACCACATATAACCACACATTACAGACCATTCAACGCCACACACGACACAAACAATTTAAGGGTAAACGGCTAGCTCACTGGCCACCCCCACCTGCAAGTACAGGGGAAGCCATGTCATGAGTCGTAGGGTTAGCCTCATGTACATCCTTCATTGGACGACCCCAGATTGGTGGGATCATCCACCTGTTCGTCATTTAAGGGCGACCCCACATTGGCAGGACCACCCTACTGCAACCACAACTGACAGCACAAGGTATAGATACAGTTTACATAATCACATCCAAACCCTCTTACACTCGTTACTAAGTCCGATCCGTTAATCATCAATGTTAATCATTTCCCCAATCTCAACAAAACACAAACAGCCCACAATCATAAACCAATCCATCAATTAACAAACATCCAACAATCATCAAACAACATTCTTCACAGAATAGTTTCCCCTTTTACTCTCTTTCAATTTCATGCAACCCTATATTATTCTAAGTCAAAGTTACAACTCCTCACATCAACCATACTACCCATCGTATGCTAAACCCTCACCTGACAAGAAGACGAGGCTCTAAAACAACTCCCGGAACCCGTACCGCCAAGCTCTACAGCTCCAAATAGCTCTTCTCCTCTTCACCGATAGCAGCCTACTCCGAAATTCCCAGAAATTCAGGGTGAAATTTCTTCTTCTCATCGGAACGAACGCGTAGCAACAAACGGATTGTCAATCGGAGCTCTACAACTCCCGGAATCAAGGATTGAAGCTAAGGGAGTTTTTGGTTCGTCAAAAGGAATTTCGGGGAAAGAGAAAGAGGGGAAAATTGTGAATTTCCATGAAAATCAGCATTTAATAGTTAGGCCATGATACACGGCGTGTATCATGATACACAGCGTGTATTGCTGATACACGGCCATGTATCATGGTCTGTCCACCTTGACAAATTTTTGCGTACTCGCTTGTAACCCGACTCAACTATGAACGTCCCGGACTTCGATGGGTCCTCAAGAAAATTGTTTCCAATGTCTCAAACACTCAAACTCGAGTTTCAAACCGTTCGTTTGGGCGGGAATGTTACTGATCCCCGTTTGAAGTGCCGAGCTCGTAGAAAAGTCATCCACAACGTGGTAACCTGAAATCTCAACAAAAACAACTCGAAACAACATCAAATTGCCCAAAAGAGGGCCAACGGGAGATAAAACATATTTTTCATAAAAGTCATTCAAGTTCATCACAATTCGGAGTCAAATAAGGGGAATGTCGTTCAAATGTGGCGATATAAACGCGGTAAATCTAACGTCATCAGTTACACTAAGTTCCGCGAACGTTCTCTCTATCGGATCTAACTACCACAATTAATTAACCGTCCGTGCGTTCACTTCTGCAATGAAAAACTAACTGGTGAAATTGATTAAGAACGATGAGTTACTCTAGAAGCGGATCAACCCTAAATGGTTCCTACGAAAGGCACACTCCATTGAATAAGTTAATTGATTGATTTGAAGTTCCAAAGTAAGGCGGACGTCTGACAACTAACCTTAGCTTAACACGAATCTAATCTAGTGTCAAGCTAGACAAGAAATGCAGGAAACGAAGAACAAAACAATCACGCAAGAGAAATTGTCTGAATTAAGATCTAATTATCGCCAATTCGTGACCGCTTTAAAGCCCCAGGTCACTTAGGGTTCATCTAATCGAAGCTCTACTATTTTAGTTACTCATATTCTATACAAGCAAATCAAAGGAAATCATAGAATTCATCTCAGACAGGAAGAACAGAGAAGAACTGTAAAACCTAATTTGATGATTCCATGAAGCTTTAATCTCGAGCAATCTTCAACTCCTAGCTTCGAGCACTCCGAGGTGGAAAGATGGCATCACGATCTCTCCGGGAACTCCGAGAATGCTCACAACTCTATCTATCTCTCTAGTATGGACTGAAAAAAGTCTAATTTTTTTTTTGGTTAAAAAAAGTCTAATGAGGTTGTGTGGTTTCGTCTGACGACTCCCCCCCGTTCCATGTAGCGACTGTCTCTTAAATAGGGTTTTAACCAATCCTGATCCGGAAAAGAAGAGACTTCTCGGCGAGAACATTGAAAGTTCTCACCGAGAACTTTAGAGCAAATTCACTCTATTGCTTCGACGAGATTCACAGGTGCAAAACTTAAATAGTTTTCGGTGAGAACTTTGAAAGTTCTCACCGAGAACTTCAGTGTAAACTCACGTTGGATCTTCGACGGGTAATTCCTTTGATTTCCTCAACATCTTCTCGCCGAGAGTGTTATTATTCTTGGCGAGAACTTAGTGCTAGGAAGGTGGATCATCGGTTCTTCACTTGGTTTGACTCCTGGTTTGATTCTGGTTAGGATATATTGCATCTTGAACACGTCTGATGCCACCTATTTGACGACGAATACCTGTGTACTCATAGAGACACTAGAAAACACATCAAATAGACTAGAAAAGGGCCAAAGTAACCAAATCGCTAGGAAATAGTGCAATTGAGTGAAAACACCCTAAACTACCCCTAAAACCGTGTTACAAGTAAGGAAATGTCGCTGAAATGAGACTGATAATCACGTTAATTCTAGTGTCATCAATATCCCCTGGTGGCGTTTTCACGCTCATCTTTGTTTCTAACTTTTCTAATGTCTTATGAAGATATGAAACACAATCATATGAAAAAAAGGAATGAGTAGAACCAGGATTCATCAATATGTAACAAGGTTTTGCAAATAATTAAAGCATACCAGTAACTACCTTAGTAGTAGTATCAACTTCTCCTTTCGTCATTTCATACACCCTTGGGTTGACCTTTACTTGTGATTGTTGACTAGGTGTCTAGGTTTTCTCATTATTAAAATTATCGCGACCACGAACCCAACCTTGTGTCGTAGTTTCAGATGTTGCAATAGTTATATTAACTTGAAGAGGAAAATCACAAAGACGATGTCTGATATTGCAATATATGAAACAACCTCCATTCAAGGTTCGACATTCCCCAAAGTGCTTCCTGCCACAATGGGTACAGTCAGGGTATTGTTGATTAACCCCTTGACCATTAATGTTAGTTGATCCTCTGTGGTTTCTAGCTTTCTTCATCATTTTCCCCGATCCTTTATTTGCAAACGATTGTTGTCCATGTCCACTATAACAAACTTGTTGAACCTTTCTTTTACCCTCATCAGATCTCTCTATATTGAGATTTTTCTCTTCTTTTTCTAATAATTCAACCGTTAAGGCAGATGCATTTAGAGTAGTGTGGGACCCTTTATCGGCAACACTCATAAACTACTAGTTATTTGTCTCAAATAACTGGTTATTCTTTATAACTAGTTACGAAGACACGAAACTAGTTACTAAGTCGCGTAACTAGTTATAAGATTTCGTAACTAGTTAAAAGTCAACGCTCGACCTACGAGAAGTCACCATCCGGTCGCGGATGATCGGAGAAAGTCAGGGAAGTGACATAACCATTTTAAAAAATTTAAATTATATATTAAAAGACCTAACTAGCTATCTCTTAAAAAATACACCGCTAGATTAGTCAAAAGTTAAGAATAGATTTAATGGTCAAGATTGTCTATTTTTCAACGGTTTTTTTATGTGTTTCCCTCATAACACTTAAAGGCCGATAAAACTTTTTTTATGAATAAAGGATTTCATATCATCAAAATGCAAGGCATGAAGTACAAACTCTATCTAATAAATCTAAGTAATTAAGAAGCTTCCAAAGACTTCTTTCTCTATAAAGCTACCCACTAAAAATTATCTAATAACATGGTTAAAACCTCATATGTACACTTGTTACCTCATAAATTCAAGAACCACACTCTCTCAAAAAGATCTAGCCAAATTTAAGTAAATGACTTGAGAAACGCCAGTCGAGTTTCGATAGGCCACACTGATTGTAACATCCCGGTTCTTGAGTAACCGGTTTGAAGTCAAAAATATTGTTAAGTCCTTGTTGGTTAAAACCTCATAGAATTTAATTCGAATTGAATTATGAATTTGCGGGTTTTAATTTATCCGAAATCGATGAAATTTGAGTGTTTCAAATTAAGGGGTTCGGGTTAACCGTCAGATTGAGGACCTAGACCAATTGGTCGGACCAAACATTTTGATACGATCCAAGAATTAAAATAAGTAGTTGGGCCTAGTCCTTTCTTCTTTAAGCAATAACACTTAAGGAGGAAGGATGGCCGGTTGGGCCCTATGGTGTTTGGCCCGAGAAGGTTAAGGATGGGAAGGAGGCCGGTCGGGTTGGGTTGGTGTTGTCGGCCCGAAATAATTGAGCGAAGGTGCTTGGGCTTTGAAGTCGTAGCTGGGCTGAGGAAAGTGAGGGCTTAAAGCCCATCATGTTTACTAAAGAGGTTGAGGGTTTTGTTTAGGATGCAGGGGAGAGGATGTTGAGAGAAGAAGATGGCTGCACGAAAACCAAGGAGAGTGTGGTGGTGTTAGTCCTGGTACGGAAAACCAAGAAGAGTTTTGGTGTTGGCGGCGCCTGAAGATATCGAAGGAGGTCAGAGTTCCCGATCGGGCTTGATGACGAGAGTAGCTCGTGTCATTCTTGTAATTCAACAAACGATGTGTACAGAGTCATAATAAGTCAAAAGGTCATGTTGTGTAAGGGTATTAGGGCTAAAATTAATTACATATAGTTATTTTGTGATTAGGATTCATTTGGAGTCTATTTGAAGTTAAGTTTTTTTTCCCCCGACAACTTCTTATTTTCCTTTCTAGACGGTGTCAGATTTTTCACCAACAATCGGGTTGTTCTTGCCATAATTATCATCTTTATCAATGCCTGTTGTACATCATCAACAAAATGAGAATTAAATCATTATCGACAACGGCTTCAACATATCGTGTTTCTGCGGGTATGAACTTGCTTCTGATTAACCGTCTCAGTCTCCAATTCGAGGGTTGGAGAATGATCCAAACGCTGCAATCGAAACAAAAATCACAAACAGAAAAATGATACATTTAACTTTTTCATTGCAAAAACAGGTCCTATTTAACAGAAGGTCAACAATCCGAAAATAAAACAGGGTTGTTAACTTTTCTCAACGCTTCTCCATCGCTCCCCTCGTCCCCTCCATGGAGTGTATACCGGCTTCGGAAGCTGCAACATTCCTCGCTCCGACAAACTCCTTCATCGGTGCTCTGAATGAGGGGCCCCTGTTTTGAAACTGAATGTTGTCGGGCCTCTGCGCCCACTCCTTCCTTCCTCTCCAAACTCGTCGTCGGTACTAGCTTCAGTTTCTTAAGCCGGTGGCGACTACTCCCAGGTTCCGTGACCGAAAAGTGGCAGTTGATTAAACTTGGATTCGGCACCGGCTTCTCCAGACAGCGGACAGATTTTTCAGATCCATAAAATTATTGGGATTATGTTTTCTCTCTCCTGAGCAAGGTTTCACGTTTAATTAATTACCCTATTTTCCTCTTTTGCCAATACCTGGTTCCCCACCGTTAGATTAGGATCATCTTCCAATGGCTGTAAGGAGTGTCCTCACATAAGTACTCTTAATCACTACAATAGTAGATCTCGGCTTATGCGGTTTAGTTCCGAGAAATAGCAAAAAAAATGGTGTTGGCCCCTATTTTGGTCCGTTGCGGCGGACACCCCATTTCGTCCATCCAATTTCATCAATAGTTGGGGGAGCTCTTACTAAGCAGGTGGACCCCTTGTCAGTGTACAGGCTACATCCCAATTGTTCCTCATTTTATTAATTTCCAAAACCCTTTTAATTAGTGTAAATGGAATTAAAGGCATATACGAAACCTTATATGGACGTATTATTTTTTTGGTATAGAAAATTTGAAATTTAGAATTTCGAAACTGGAATTTTGAATCTGTCATAGCTGAAGAGTCGCTACTTCCCCCATCCCTTTTCAAACCCTAAACCACAAAAACTCTTTCTGAAACCGTCGTTCATCCTCTACTTCTTGTCTTCCGCTTCAACCCCCATCTCTTTCTCCCAGTACTCCCATTATCTCCAAATCGGTGATCTGCAATTGTCATTCCTTCTCAATGAACCTCAAAGAACTAGTTTAACTGACAGGTGATGCCTTGGGTTCCATCTCCGACTTCCATATGCAATTAGGGTTCAAGTAACATTTGAAATTCAGGGTTTTTGTTTAGGAGCAGAGAAATGGAATCTTTTTTTTTGCTCAACCAATGGCGCAGAGAAATGGAATCGATTGTCAAGTTTCAGTTGAATTATTACGTTATTGTTCTTTATTGAAGGTTAACCAATGGCGCAGACAAAACAACCTAAGCACACGGTTCGACCATCACCCAAACAGACGGAGAATCCAGTAAGTTATTTGCCATCTAAACCTTGTTTGGTGTTAATGTCCACTTGTATTGTGCGTGGACTTTACCCAAATGTAATTTTCGGTGTAATTAGTTTGTATCCAAATGAATACTTGGTGTGTGATACAGAGCAAGAAGCGTCGGGTCGTGGAGGCAGCTCCTAGTACAGAAACTAGCAAAGTAGTTTCATTTAGCAAAACAAATCATGTATTTTCCCTGAACAACAAAATCGAGGCTTGGAAAATGGGGTCAGTCGTGAAGTAATTTTTGTACTAGGCATAGTTACACGGATTGATGGAGGTTCAGGTGCAGGTCGTGGACAAGGAGCTTGTGGGTATGGTGATAAATTCCTTTGACCTTGCTGAGAACATTTGTAGTTAAAATCCCGATTTTGATTTTGAAATCTTACGGTTTTACAATTTAATAGGTCTCTAGCGATCCAGATTCCACGTAGAATCCATGGATTGTGAAAACTAGTAAAATCTCGATCAAAATCTTAGAATCTTATAAAATCAACGATTTTTCTTGTATTTTACGATTTCACTTTCTAGGAGAAATTATTAGTTTATACAACTACATGTAAGTTAGAATTTTTTACTAAAGAAAGTCCAAATTCTAATTATTTACTTCCTTGAATGACCGTCTAAGAGTCGACATTCACTGTTATTTTCTTATCTAGACTTTTCAAAGTCGAGTAGTGGTTTTATTTTTCTTCTCGCCAACTCAAATAACTTAGATATGAAACATGAGAATATCTGGTTTAATTGCATATTCATACTTAATATATTACTGACTTAAATTTTTCACCATTGGTTCATAGAATCTTACGATTAAAAACTATGATTACGATTTCACCCATGTTTTTTATTCCACGTGGAATTCCGATTTTGACTACATTGGCTGAGAAGAAGTTCAGGATCGACGGTTGGTGGCTAAGCTTAGAGGTTTGCGACGTCGGTAGGGTGTATGGCCTACCCACTGAGGGAAAGAATGTCACTCCACAATCGTCTGGACTGAAGGATACGAGCACGCTTAGGCAGTAGATCTAGCTCACTAAATCTAAAACATGGAAGAAAGTCGTCCACACTAAGGACCTATACACCTTAATTGATTATACTTCTGATTCCAATGCCTACGCAAAGCTCTACATTCTGATTGCCTTGGGTGAGTTGTTGGTTGTGGGGAGAAATTTCTCTGTGAACTGGGGTACACCCATTGCTTGATCAGAACAGCCAAGAGAATCAGCGGCTACAATTGGGGGAAACACGTGGTCGACATCGTCATAGTTGGGTTGGTATCACCGAAGACAAGAGAGCGGTCTACATACCCAGACGGGGATTTCCATTTTGTTGTGGTATGTTCACCCTTGGACCCCATGTTTCTACGAGTCTAGTTACTCATAATCGTAGTTGTACTTGCAGTGTAATTGCAGCTTCACCTGCTCGATATGACGGTGTTGAAGAATCTACAAGCTAAGGAGCAGCTCACATGTTCTTTTTGGATCGAAGCGAACATAGAGGTGGCCAAATGCCATATGCGAAACACCGACGACTCATTCTCTTTCTAGTTCCGGACACAAGGAGAGGTATATAAGTCATTGAAGAAAAAAGAGTTCAAATTGGCATTCGGGCCAACAGGAATGGACGTCATGAATGACGATGACGGTCACGGCTATGGTAGGGGTTTGGGTGTCCAGTTTGACCAGAAAGATGATTATGTCATCCTCGCTAATGCAGCCTCTAACCACAGACAGGTTAGCAATTGAATGTGTTTGTATATTGTGTACTGTGATATTGCTTCATTCATACTTCTTGTTTACTTAGTGTATATTGTATACTTGAATCATTTTAGCTTGAAATGTTAAGGGACCTGGGATTCCAACAGCTAGTGGAAGAATGTGCTCTACTCACATCGTTGAAGGCGTCAGTTGCTAGTCAGGAGGTCAGGTGCGAGAAGTCGGCTGCACGACTGAAATATATCAACTTGGTAATGTTGCATGGCCAACCAGTAGGGAACCAAGATGATTCACCCGCTCCTCGTGGCAAGAAATCGAAAGACGTTGATCCAGCCTAGAAGGCTCAATCCAATGGCATGAACAAGACAATAATGGCTGGCAACAATCATTCTTTGCTGATGAGGGTGAGAATAGGGTGAAGAAGAGGCTGACGAGAAAGAAAATAAGGATGAGAAGAAGGAAGGGGAAGATGAGAAGAAAGAAGAGGAAGATGAGGGAAATCAAAATGAAAGGCATAAGGAGGGAGAAGAAGATGACAGAGGAGATGGAAACAAGGAAGGACAACATGAAGGGAATGGTGAAGAGGAAACATATACGACAAGGTCTGGAAAAATAGAAGACGGAAGAAGAGTAGGAAGAGGAGAAGAAGAAGAAAAGAGGAGGCGGGAAAATAGGGGCAAGAGAACACAAACGGTGCGTTCACGGATTCCTTGGACTTAAGTGGTATGAGAATGCAGAAATAGGCACCGTGAAGATCCATAAGAATCACTGGATGAGGACGAGTACACATACTACACTCACAATAGAGTAGGACAAGTTCGTGGACTTCCTCGTCAATCCAAGAAAACTGCCAGAGTATGTCACACTGTCTACCTATTATTGTTGTGCCCCTACTGCCTGCCCAATTATGACTAGGAGTTTACTGTTATGTACTTCTGGCATGAATGCTAAGGTGCCTGTATTTCCCGAGCGAGGAAATGTGGTGGCGGGATGCATACCTTCAAACCTCTAGGTCGAATCAACTTGAGCGTGATAAATTATTTTTGTCAATTGTTCAACAAGGAGAACATTGCTGCCAATGGTCACCTGAAACAGTTTTGCTTTCCATCCACGTTAGTTGTAAGGTTTACATACCCTTAGGAATCTCCAAGATTATTTGTGTTGATTCTCATTTCATACTTTCGTATGAGTTTGCCATCAAAGAAATTGAATCCAAGGTTAGGAAATTCGTTGAGGCAGAAGAAAATTTTCAAGCCCTACTGTTGTATGTGACCAATGCCACAAATGTTCCCCATCCGGAGGGCCAATCATTCGATAAGTTACCTGGCCATGACGTTGTGTATACTCCTAGTTTATTTGCAACTTACTCTTACTATACTTCTTACAGTTTCTCTTCCCAATCTGTGGTGGTGAAAAGTTCCAGCACTTTTACGTGTTCGTCCTCGACTTCAAGAAGAGGGAGAAGGTGTTACTAAATAGTATGAACTTTCGCGACGATTTCGAGACGACTCCCACTTATAAGGACACCTTGAGTCACCTACCACACTACATGGTTTCGTCTCCGAGAAGTGGATGTGTTAACCCAGAATTGGCCTTGGCGTATGGAGATCTATCCTATACAACCTGACATATACAGTTGCGACATCTTCGTCTTGTTGTTCCTCGAGCACTATAACGCAGGGTTTACGAACGAACAATGAATGAAATAGGCAGATGCCTCCGAACTGAAGAGCGTTAGGAGGATATACGCCAACAGGCTGGTCGCGAATAGTGAGAACAACATTTATGATGAGAAGGCAGTTCAAAATGTGGTCAATTTGTTTCTTAAGGAGGCAGGGAAGGTGCACAGAAAGCCTGTAAGAGCAAGAAGTAATGATGTGACTTTATTTAGTGCATTTTCAGCTTATGATTGACGTATGAAATGCCTGTGTTTGATCGTAAAATGCCATGATTTATATGCTGTTATTGAAGTTTTGTGCAAAGTGTCCATTTGTAGTCTGATTGCCACTTTGGAGCCAAATTCGTGGTCTATTGGATATTTCTTTGTGCATTTCAGGTTTTTGGCTTCGAAGTACGGATGACAAGGAGCGCATAGGAGCAAACGGGAGGTCAATCGGAGCTAGGACAGAGGAGATATGGCCGTTGCAAAATCGAGGAAAATACAGTTTTTTCTGAAGAAGTTTTCGGCGAGAACTCTAAGTTCTCGCCGAGAACTCACGGTCGTTTACAAACAGGAGGATCCAGGAAATTTGGAGTTGATTTGTGAAGAAGTTTTCGGCGAAAACATTCAGAGTTTTTGCCGAAAAACTATGAAGAAAGTGAAGGTCGGCTCAGTGATTTCAAAGGAATTTTCGGCAAAAACTTTCTAAGTTTTCGCCGAAAACTCTAGGCTTTTCCAGCAGCCTATTTAAAGCAGATTTTGGGAGGAAGAGGGACAATTCATTATTTCAGATTTCACACCTTCGACAAAAACCCTTTTTTCTCAACTTTTCAATTACTTTCTTCCCATCTCCAATCCACAACCCTAGAGCAAGGTGCAACTCAAAGTAGAGGAGCTTGGATTGAAGTCCACAACCTTGGAAGAGGAGCTTGCAAGAGGAGGATTGTCATGGTGTTCTTGGTGATCATCTCTCTCTCTTTTTCCTTCATTTCCTTGGCCATGTGTGGCTGTGATGTGATCATACTTAGTGCATTTTTAGTCCTTGATTAGCCTAGGTATCTCCCATGTTTGATCTCATTTTGCTATGATTAATATGTCTTTATTGAAGTTTTATGCAAAGTGCTATTTTGTTGTCCGGTTTCCACTTTAAGGCCAATTCCGTGTCTATTGGAGTTATTTTCTGTGCATTTTCAGGATTTGGCATTGAAGTACTGGTGACAAGGAGCACGTAGGATCAAACGGGAGGTCAATCGGAGCTAGGACGGAGGAGATATGACCTTGGCAAGATTGGAAAAAATGCAGCATTTTCTTAAGCAGTTTTCGGCGAGAACTCTAAGTTCTCGCCGAAAACTGACATCCGTTGCAAACAGAAGGCGAAGGTTGGATTTTCAAAGAAGTTTTCGGCGAAAATATTCTAGGGTTTTCGCCGAAAATTCTAGCTATTTCCAGCACAGTATATAAATGGTGAAGCTGGCGAAAATTGGACAGCAATTCATTATTTTATATAACACTTGTCACTCTCTCTTTTCCTCTCAATTGCCAATCAACTTCTCTCTCTTCTCAACCAATCCATCATCAACCCTAGAGCAAGGTGCAAATTGGAGTAAGGAGCTTGGATTGAAGCCCACAGCCTTGGGGAGAGGAGCTTGCAAGAAGAGGATTGCCATGGAGCTCTTGGTGACCATCTCTCCTTCTTTCACTTTTGTACCCTTGGCCATGTGTGGCTGATTTCCTAGGTTTCCTTGGATTGATAGATAGTTATGCTAGGATAGAGGTTGATTGTACAAATTTGCTATGATTGATCTTGGATTGTAAGAAGATGGTCTCTAGACTTGTTGTTAATTCCAAATTGTGTTATGGCTTGATTTGGTCTATCATTTGTGATGTAATGCATGAGAGTGCTTAGATTACATGGTTTGTAGGTCTAGGGATTGAAGGGAGTGTGTTCTAAGAGATTAGATCATCTCAATTCAACCACAGTTGCATGATTTCTCACTTGTGTATTTTATCGAACACTTGGTGTGCATTAGGTTTTTTCATTCAATTGAAATTTGATTAGTCTTTTGATGATTCTCTTAGTGTTAGGACATTGACATGAGAGTGTGGTGTCTAGCCTAGTGGTCATAGAGTCATAGGAGAGGGTTTTGTAGCTTGGCATTTCATCAAACACCTTTAATGCATCCTTAGTCACTTAGCTTGAGAGCGAGAGCCTAGGTTGAGTGGTTCTAGGATAGGGACTTAGTGCGACGAGAGTGCATTGAGTCTATAGAAGGGATTTGCGTGGTCATTCGATTGCAACCTCGATCATGTTTGGCTTGTTTGTGCTTTTATTCCTCTTGAGCATGATGAACCTATCTTTCCAAGTGAACCTCCTTTATCTTTGATTTGCACCGTTTTGTTTTGCTTTCTTGTTTAGTTTCCTTTATGTTTATTTCCTTTTCAAACTAAAACAAATTTCAAAAGAATAGACCGTCCATGAACCATGTGAGTATTAGCTTTTGAGAGAGCCCTCGTGGAAGACGACCTTGAATGTTGTGAGTTAAATCTTGCACATCAGGCTGATTTCTTAGTTTTCCTTGGATTGATAGATAGTTGTGCAATGATAGAGGTTGATTGTGTAAACATGCTATGATTGATCTTGGATGTAAGAAGATGATCTCTAGACTTGTTGTAAATTCCATTGATTGCCATGTTTTCTTGATTTGGTCTATTCTTTGTGATGTAATGCATGAGAGTGCTTAGATTGCATGGATTGTAGGTCTAGGGATTGAAGAGAGTATGTTCTAAGAGATTAGATCATCTCAATTCAACCATAGTTGCATAATTTCTCTCTTGTGCATTTTATCGAACACTTGGTGTGCATTAGGTTTTTCATTCAATTGAACTTTGATTAGTCTTTTGATGATTCTCTTAGTGTTAGGACATTGACATGAGAGTGTGGTGTCTAGCCTAGTGGTCATAGAGTCATAGGAGAGGGTTTTGTAGCTTGGCATTTCATCAAACACCTTTAATGCACCCTTAGTCACTTAGCTTGAGAGCGAGAGCCTAGGTTGAGTGGTGCTAGGATAGGAACTTAGTGCTACGAGAGTGTATTGAGTCTATAGAAGGGATTTGCGTGGTCATTCGATTGCAACCTCGATCATGTTTGGTTTGTTTGTGCATTTGTTCCTCTTGAGCATGATGAAGCTATCTTTCCAAGTGAACCTCCTTTATCTTTGATTTGCACCGCTTTACTTTCTTGCTTTAGTTTCATTTATGATTTTGATTTCGTTGCTTTTAAACCAAACTCCTTTTAAATGAATAGACCGTCCATGAACCGTATGAGTAGTGGCAATTGAGAGAGCCCTCGTGGAATACGACCTTGAATGTTGTGAGTTGAAATTCACACGTCAAGTTTTTGGCGCAGTTGTCGGGGACCTTTCTCAATCCTAAGAAAGCATTTAGTAGTGGACCGATCTATTCACTTCCTTCCGTTTTAGTTTTTGCTTCTTTGTATTAGTTTGTTTGGTTTTGTTATCCCGCATTGTCGTGTTACTTTGGTATCTTGTTGAGCATGTGTGTAGGTACCTTGTGCTAGTGTATGAGTCGATTCACTCGCTTCCAAGCACAACCTCAAGGCCTCGAGCAAGTTATTGATCCACCAATCCGTCCTCTACCTCATTTAGTTCATGGTAGCACGGTAGCAAGTAAGATGAACTCGTGGAATGGAAGTAATGGGTATGGTACCTCTCAAGGGTGGAATCCATCTCCTAACCCATACTATGGTCATCCTATTTCATCCAACTACTACCAAGGGACTTTTGAGGGAGATGGCCAATGGTGGGGTCAAGAACAACAAGCTTTAACACCCATGTGGAATGAGCAATGTCCCTATCCATCTCCACCCTACCATCAAGTCTTGCCGGAGTATTATCAAGAGGATTTCACAAGTCATGAACAACATTCTCCATCGCCTTCCATGCTAGAGGAGCTCTTTAAGATGGTTAAAGAAAGCGAGCGTCCTCAAGAGGAGTTCACAAGCTATGAGCAACCCTCTCAACCTCCTTCTATGCTAGAGGAGCTCTTGAAAATGGTGAAGGAAAGTGAGCGTCCTCAAGAGGAGTTCGTAAGCTATGAGGTACCTCCTCCACCTTTTCCCACGCTTGAGGAAGCTTTGAAGATTGCGAAAGACAATGCGAACCAACTTAATCGCTTAGCACAAAGCATGGCGCACATCAATGGGATGCTTGAAAATGAACGTCAACCCCATAAGGTGGAGCAACACTCTCCCCCCTCCATCCATGCTAGAGGATTTCTCGAAGATTGCGGACGACAATGCGGCTCGGCTCAATCGCCTTACTCAAAGTACGAATCTCGTCATGGAAGCTCTAGATAATGAGAATCGGCCCAAGAAGGTGGAGTATGTTTATGATGATGAAGATGACACTTGTGAACCGGAAGTGATTGACACGGAAGAAGATTTGGTAGTGGAGGCGATTAAAGAACATGTTCTTCCCAAGGACACAACAAAGGATGATGATGTGTGGATAGAAGAGTTAAGGAGACTTGAGGATGATGACCCTTTAGAGGAGGTGAGAGATGATTTGAAGGCTCTTCAAGAAGAGGTGGTACCGAGAGTGGAGCACGAAAGTGTACAAAACCACCCTATGGTGGTGCCACCAAAGATTGAGAGTAACCTTCAATCTTCTTCCTTGATGATGAAGTATTTGTGTCAAGAAACGGACACATGCTTCTCGACCTCCCCTAAAGAAGTCGTGGAAATGGAGCCACATATATTTGACCCGAAAGACTCCTTGAGTGGCATCACCAACTTGGAGACGATGGAGCTCAATGGTGGCCCTCTACCTTACTATCTTCCTCAAGCTTCAAATTTTACAGGTAGCGAGCCACTCTGAGGTATCAAGTGCTATACAAGCATCGCTGTGCATTGGCTAGTCTACCATTCTCCCAAGATGTTCCTTGGAGCTCAATCTTCATCATGGAAGAAACTACTTAACTTCAAGGAGGTACTAAGTTGGACACCATAGCACAGGTATCGTCGAGCTTAAGACGGTAACCAAGCGCTTCTTGGGAGGCACCCCATGTTATCTTTACTTTTGTTGCTTTTATGCTTTCTTTTTGGTTTTTGTGTTGTTTTAGTTTTTGAATAAGGTTTACCAAGCATTTGGGATCACTCTTCACCAATGATCGTCATGGAACTCTTTCACCACTATTACCTCCTATGCTCCTCTCTACCAACGCGATAACTTCGTTCCACCTTACCCTCTCTCTCTTGATCATTGAGGACAATGCTCATGTTAGTCGTAGGGGGACTTTGAGGTTTGGTGTGATTATTTGTGGTAGAAATGTAATGCTATGCTTTGATGATTTGCATGATCCTGATTGAATGTCAAATTCCTCTATCGTAGAATCATTCGGTTCTTGACTTTTGGTGTCCAATTGACTTCAAGCTTTCATAATGACGTTTAGACTATTCCACTTAGAACTTATAACCAGCATGTCAGCACTAATATCAAATGAGTCTAGGCCAGAATAGAGATTTTATCACTCTTGTATGTTGGTTGATTGGTTTGATACATGTTTTTGTACCGCTCGATAACGCCGGTCTAAGATGATAAAGGCTATTATAATTTCACCACATTCAGCCAAAAAGCCTACCTGAATCAGTTTCCTATAGGATAGCACGTTGAGCCTTGGCCTGTTTGTTGGTTGACACACATTTTCAGCCCTCATCCATGTTTTTCATCACCTTTTTGATCCCTCGTGATTGTGGCTTGAGATTAGACGGAATCCAAATCGAAATCTTGTGTGGAAGTTGTAAGGGGCTAAGGATCAAATGGCTAATATGTGAAGAAATTATTCAAAAGAAGATGCTCTAAAGAAAGTGGCCAAGTTGCTTTAGTTCTTGAAGTGCCGAAAGAAAAGCTAGGCAAGCTCGGCACCTAAGTGAAGTGTCGGGTTGAGTACTAGCAAAGGCAAAGGCTGTGAGCTAGGCAGGTCCAACACCTAAGTGAAGTGTTGGATCGAGCACTAGTATGCAGTAGGAAAAAAAAGGAAAGAGTTCTTAAAAGTGGCTCTTGTTGTGGTGATCCTAGCTAGAGCTTGTAAAGTGCAGATCTAGAGGCGGACGAAGTCGAGTCGATAGCCACATCACGATCACTCACCACTCTCCAAATTTTCCTACCCCCACCTAATCCGTTTCATATCCCGAGTTCAAGTCCTTATGATTAGACTTGATGTTGTTGTGGTCGGTAAGAACTGTGTCCTAGTTAGCTACTACTTGAAGTGTGCAGAAAATAGTGAGGTCTAGACTTGTTTGGTTGACGTTCTTGCATGTGTAGGTTGAGTTTGTTCATGGAACAGTTTAAGCCAAATTGTTATCGTTTGAATCTCAATGGGGCCGATCTTGTCATTTGTGAACTTGGATGTTTTCTAATTCATTTGCTTGAGGACAAGCAAAGCTTAGTCGTTGGGGGATTTGATGTGACTTTATTTAGTGCATTTTAAGCTTATGATTGACCTATGAAATGCCCGTGTTTGATCGTGAAATGCCATGATTTATATGTTGTTATTGAAGTTTTGTGCAAAGTGTCCATTTGTTGTCCGGTTGCCACTTTGGAGCCAAATTTGTGGTCTATTGGATGTTTCTTCGTGCATTTCAGGTTTTTGGCTTCGAAGTACGGATGACAAGGAGCGCATAGGAGCAAATGGGAGGTCAATCGGAGCTAAGACGGAGGAGATATGGCCGTTGCAAAATCGAGGAAAATACCATTTTTCTGAAGAAGTTTTCGGCGAGAACTCTAAGTTCTCGCCGAGAACTCGCGGTCGTTTGCAAACAGAAGGATCCGGGAAATTTGGAGTTGATTTGTGAAGAAGTTTTCGGCGAAAACATTCAGAGTTTTTGCCGAAAAACTATGAAGAAAGTGAAGGTCGGCTCAGTGATTTCAAAGGAATTTTCGGCAAAAACTTTCTAAGTTTTCGCCGAAAACTCTAGGCTTTTCCAGCAGCCTATTTAAAGCAGATTTTGGGAGGAAGAGGGACAATTCATTATTTCAGATTTCACACCTTCGACAAAAACCCTTTTCTCTCAACTTTTCAATTACTTTCTTCACATCTCCAATCCACAACCCTAGAGCAAGGTGCAACTCAAAGTAGAGGAGCTTGGATTGAAGTCCACAACCTTGGAAGAGGAGCTTGCAAGAGGAGGATTGTCATGGTGTTCTTGGAGATCATCTCTCTTTCTTTTTCCTTCATTTCTTTGGCCATGTGTGGCTGATTTCTTAGGTTTCCTTGGATTGATAGATAGTTGTGCAATGATAGAGGTTGATTGTGTAAACATGCTATGATTGATCTTGGATGTAAGAAGATGATCTCTAGACTTGTTGTTAATTCCATTGATTGCCATGTTTGCTTGATTTGGTCTATTCTTTGTGATGTAATGCATGAGAGTGCTTAGATTGCATGGATTGTAGGTCTAGGGATTGAAGAGAGTATGTTCTAAGAGATTAGATCATCTCAATTCAACCATAGTTGCATAATTTCTCTCTTGTGCATTTTATCGAACACTTGGTGTGCATTAGGTTTTTCATTCAATTGAACTTTGATTAGTCTTTTGATGATTCTCTTAGTGTTAGGACATTGACATGAGAGTGTGGTGTCTAGCCTAGTGGTCATACAGTCATAGGAGGGGGTTTTGTAGCTTGGCATTTCATCAAACACCTTTAATGCATCCTTAGTCACTTAGCTTGAGAGCGAGAGCCTAGGTTGAGTGGTGCTAGGATAAGAACTTAGTGCTACGAGAGTGTATTGAGTCTATAGAAGGGATTTGCGTGGTCATTCGATTGCAACCTCGATCATGTTTGGTTTGTTTGTGCATTTGTTCCTCTTGAGCATGATGAAGCTATCTTTCCAAGTGAACCTCTTTTATCTTTGATTTGCACCGCTTTACTTTCTTGCTTTAGTTTCGTTTATGTTTTTGATTTCGTTGCTTTTAAACCAAACTCCTTTTAAATGAATAGATCGTCCATGAACCGTGTGAGTAGTGGAAATTGAGAGAGCCCTCGTGGAATACGACCTTCAATGTTGTGAGTTGAAATTCACACGTCAAGTAATGAATTGTTGTTCTGACATTTTGGATAACGTAGACTTATTTGAAAACAATGTCAGAGTACTAAATTATGCACACTTGTGTTGTTACAGTTGGAAGTACTCAAATTCAACTCCACGTATCTTTTATATATTTTACCAAATGAGGGAATACTCACTTAGGGTGGCCATGCGAATCGGTAGCAAATAAGACCTCTAACCAGGCGCAATTACCTAACTTACACTAGCTATGTACGGGAACATTATCTGACCTTAACCCAATTTTTATGCACTCATATACGTTTAGGTATGTTCAGCGTACTAAGTAGTTACCTTTACTATACTAATAATTAATCCAACCTTTACTAGGACTGAACCCTTACTGTACCCAAGAAAGGCTGGTGAACATACTAAGTACATAAAACAAAACAAATATTTAACTCTAACATAGTACATATACCAAACATATGTCCACAACCAACAAACGGATACTTAATCGTCTACAGAAAAGGAAACTGTCTAAAAATAAAATGGAACAATGCAAGCCAACAAGATCACCACATGAAGTAGTCCTTGTGGAAAACGGTTGTAAGCAACAGACCCTCCATTACGTAGTCTACCATTAGAGCGACCCGACGTCATTTAGGTTTGTTCAACATTGTCCCCTTGGTCTGATCATCCATTCCTCGTAATGAAAACTTTGATGTTATGTATTGATGCTTTATTGTCCCTTGAGTAAAAAATGGTGATCAAAGTCCAACATGTTGACGGTGTTTTTACACTGTATCTACAATGAATCCATGTATGACTTATTGTACACCCTTTGTATACGTAAACTATCGCCCACTTTTTTAAACTGTCGCAGAGAAACAAATGCCTTAGTAAATGCTTTCAAAAGTGGGTACACCTACTTAGTAAAGAACATATAATCCAACTTATTCAAATCATCCACACCCACATCCCATCTATATTATTGAACTCCCCCATCCAACTATTTCCCCTCAGTTTGACTACCTCAATAGAACCGATAAATTTTGTGATGATTACATCTTTTTGCAGTATTTTATACTACATCAACAATCACTAATAAATTTTCCATGTCAGTTATTATTTTAATTTACTATTTAAAAATAAAACAGGATAAAGAATGGTAGTTTTGGGATCCTAAAACATGGCTAGGATTTTTAATGATCCAACCTCCTACATTCGCCGCCTACATCTTTATTTTTTCTTCTCTCCCTTCTCTACCAACCCATTTTCAATGGACAACAGTCAAGCACTTCTTCGACGTTGATCACCTCGTTGCCACCACTTCAACGTCGTCCACCTCGCCGACACCACTTCGCGTTTCTTGGAAAACCCAAGCCTCCTCCAAAAGATCCTAACGGTAGTCGTCCATGACCGTATCCCTTTCGCCTATGTCAAGCTTTCATCTCTCCTTCCCCTGGCCGGTGTTACTTCCACACCGTCGGCTCTGCCCTGCCATCGGTTCACCGCCCAGCCACTTTCGACCGTCTCCAAAATCTATTTCCAGTCGTCGAGATCTATTTTGTTTTTCGTCTTCGTGCGTCACGAGATCTTGTTCGTCCTTTTCCATGCTCTCGGATCTGTTCTAGACAGCCACGCCGATGAGATTCGTTCCTGTCAACTATCGCCATCGACAAGATTTGTTACTTTCATAGCCACCGAGATATTTTCCAGCCATTATTCACTGCCGCCTCTAAGATCTGTTCAAGCCAGCCGCCAATGCCGAGATCTTGTTCGACCTCCTCCATGCCCAAGAGTTGTTCAGGTATGTACTAGTGTGGATGAGTAACGAGTTAGTGCTGGTTTTAAATGCACTAGTGCGATTGAGTATTGTATTTGTTCACACTAGTGCAATGATATTGATTTTTGTGTGTAGCTTTTTGTCCACACTAGTGTTGTGACTCCTATCATTGTATTGGTTATGCTATTGTTGTTGTAAATTTTTTCCCGAGACCTTTACACACTAGTGCATTATTTTTTTTACTAATATATGATTTTTTATTTTCATGGTGGAACTCTGATGTGACCTCGATGAAGAAATGGCGATAGCCAATTTCTGGTGAGCGGGGCAGTTGAGCCAAGGCAAAAAGAGTGCAATAATTGATAGTTATTATTTTTATTTTATTTTAGGTAATTTTGGTTTGAATTTTGAATTATTTATATTTAATAAAAATGATTCCTAATTTACCCTTGATGTAATCTAAACCATTAGATCTAAATAGTAATCTAATGGTTTATATAAATTTAGTATTTTTTTTACTATATATCATGCAGTCATCATATGGCGTCTGCAACAGAACCACATACACTATACAGATCCCCTGATCATATCAAATCTGAACACCGCCATCAATGGACGAAGCAAACTCATCCCAAACGTCCCGCAATCATTGTGAGGCACAGAATCCGTTTAAGTGGATTGCGCTGTGAGGTATGCACTACTTGTTCTATTTCGTATATATTTGAAATCCTCCGAAGATCGGCATCTGCTTAATGTCCTAATATTGCAGGTGTGGAAGATTGTTGTGTAACCATGGGTGATTGTGGCCTACCCGCCAAGCTGCTCCCCGTGGAACCGAGAACAACTAGGGAGTACACCTCGTACAAGCACTACATTGGATGCCCAAAGAAGGTGGGAAGGTGTCGCATGACCATGTGGTGCAAAATGCAGGAAAGAGAAGCAATGGAGGCTGAAGGCATCGTATTTTATGATGAGATGGTCATGGTAAACCAAGAACAGGAAGAGAAAATCAATGATCTGAAGGAAGAGATTGCACGTCTTAAGTACAAGGCCAAGTTAGAAGGCTACTATGATGACTAAGTTTGATGTTGCTTATGACGTCATCTTAAGTTATTTGGGATTACCCATCAAACAAACTATGATATTTCGTTATCGTAACTGACTGTGTGTGATTTACTTGACATTCACACGGATAACACTGCCAACGTACCCACTTATAACATGAGACATCATAGGTTATACTCAAAATGACACAAACTGATATATAATGTGGCACGAGTTAACCAAATATACACTGAAACACTAAGCAGCCAATACTGGCTGACTCCCCATTGATAACCGGCATGGTACTCAAGGTATACCACCATGAGTAGCGCATAGGTTATCCTCAAAATACCATGCACTACAAAAAATTGTGACACCCATGTTGTCTTCAATCGTCCATGACTACACTTTGCTGAGAGCACATGAAGGGGGAAACGTCCATCAGGTTAACTCACCTCACTGCGAAGGACGCAATGGACTCATAAGTTGCTTATGTGACGTTATTTAGTGCATTTTAAGCCGTTGATCAGCCTAAGGATTTCCCATGTTTGATCTCATTTTGCTATGATTTATAGGCCTTTATGGATGTTTTATGCAAAGTGCCCTTTTGTTGCCCGGTTGCCACTTTGAGGCCAATTCTATGTCTATTGGAGTTGTTTTCTTTGCATTTTCAGGTCTTGGCATTGAAGTACTGGTGACAAGGAGCACGTAGGATCAAACGAGAGGTCAATCGGAGCTAGGACGGAGGAGATATGATCGTTGAAAAATCGAGAAAAATGCACCCTTCAACTGAAGAAGTTTTCGGCGAGAACTCTAAGTTCTCGACCGAAAACCGAATTACAGGAGACGGCCGTTCGATTTATGAAGACATTTTTGGCGAAAATATTGTATAATTTTTACCAAAAATTGTGAAGAAAAGCCAAACCGCTCGGTGTTTTTCAAAGACATTTTCGGCGAAAATCTTACAGAATTTTCGCCGAAAATACCAGGCAATTCCAGCACAGTATATAAAGAAGAAGGAGGTGAAAATAAAGGGGGAGGGTCATAATTCAGATTTCACACTTCATCAAAACCCTTTTCTCTCAACTTCTCAAATACTTTTCTCCTCATCTCCAATCCACAACCCTAAAGCAAGGTGCAAATCAAGGTAGAGGAGCTTGGATTGAAGCCCACAACCTTGGGAGAGGAGCTTGCAAGAGGAGGATTGCCATGGTGTTCTTGGTGATCATCTTTCTTTCTCTTTCCTTCATTTCCTTGGCCATGTGTGGCTGATTTCTTAGGTTTCCTTGGATTGATAGATTAGTTGTGCTAGGATAGAGGTTGATTGTACAAATTTGGCATGATTGATCTAGGATTGTAAGAAGATGGTCTCTAGACTTGTTGTTAATTCCATTGATGGCTATGGCTTGATTGGTCTATTATTTGTGATGTAATGCATGAGAGTGCTTAGATTACATGGATTGTAGGTCTAGGGATTGAAGAGAGTGTGTTCTAAGAGATTAGATCATCTCAATTCAACCATAGTTGCATGATTTCTCACTTGTGCATATCGAACACTTGGTGTGCATTAGGTTTTTCTTTCACTTTAACTTTGATTAGTCTTTTGATGATTCTCTTAGTGTTAGGACATTGACATGAGAGTGTGGTGTCTAGCCTAGCGTCATAGAGTCATAGGAGAGGGTTTTGTAGCTTGGCATTTCATCAAACACCTTTAATGCATCCTTAGTCACTTAGCTTGAGAGTGAGAGCCTAGGTTGAGTGGTTCTAGGATAGGGATTTAGTGCGACGAGAGTGCATTGAGTCTATAGAAGGGATTTGTGTGGTCATTCAATTGCATCCTCGATCATGTTTGGCTTGTTTGTGCATTTGTTCCTCTTGAGCATGATGAACCTATATTTCCAAGTGAACCTCCTTTACCTTTGATTTGTCCATTTTGTTTTGCTTTCTTATTTAGTTTCCTTTATGTTTTTATTTCCTTTCCAAACCAAAACTTATTTCAAAAGATAGACCGTCCATGAACCGTGTGAGTATTAGCTATTGAGAGAGCCCTCGTGGAATACGACCTTGATTGTTGTGAGTTAAATCTCGCGTATCAGTTGCCCTCTCTTCCGCCAATGCTCGAAACGCCTGGTCTTGGACTGTTGCCCTCTTACACTTGCTTTTTTCTTTGCTCCTTCGAATTTCAGTGGCCACTTTGTACCTCGACATTTATGGGTATTTAACCGCAATATTTTTCCTCCTCGAGGGCTCTCCGGTAACTGGATAAGACGAAGAAGGATTGGTGTTTGTTGGTGGCTAAGTTGGTGAAGGATTGGTACATCCATCAATACAAGACAGCACAAATAAGGTGAAGCCGTTTTGGAGGAGGTTAGTGAGCTCCTCTACACCCCAATTTGCATACTAAACCAACATCTGAACATGCTTGCTCAACAGACGACATAGTGTATCTCCCGCTACATAATTCTGATCACCGCACCAAACTGAGCGTACAGGGTAATTTACCGCTCTTCCTCCAATTGGGATATGCTTTAGGGTAGACTAGCCATCACATTGTACAACCCAGACAGAGCAAGTCGAGTCCACCATTTTTTTATGTACTTCTCCTTCAATCCCTAAAATGCAGCATGCCCACAAGTACCCTGCACGAACATGACTAGCAAGCAATGTCAGCATAGCAAACCGATAGTGTCCTAGTACTTACAGACGCAAGAGACCTCCCCCGTATACGTTTTTGCCGTCAGTACCCTAGCGTCGAGCTTCTCCTCAACTTCTATTTTGTACATAGTGACTGTGATGACGGTCCCTGACGTGGTCTGCCCCAACGTGTCAATGTTGTACTCTTGTATGCGTACGTATTGTTCTTGGAACATGGCAAATATTTTGGGGGTGTACACTATCGCCGCTCTCTGCACGACATCACTGTATTCAAACACAACCCATGACTTTGAATTTCTACCTTAAATTCCTCCTGCCTCTCAGACTCTCTCCTACTTCGAAGCATCATGTGTACAATTACACATATTTGAATAATTATAAGTACATATGCAGTATCCAGGAGGGTACAAGTCTAGTAAGATACTAGTAATGTAATAGTAACATACCTGTCAAAATGAGGGGAAAACTCGACCAGGTTGTGGTCCGGTTGCAAGAAACCCCAGAGCACAACATTTATGGACTACGCCAGCTGGGTGGACACCATATCGGTCGTGTAAAGTTTTTTAACCCATGCCAACGACCACTACTCTCGGAATTTTCGAATGTACTTGCACCATTGGTGTTCGGTCAGACCATACGATGGAAAACATTCACAAATCACCCCCTGTCACACATCATCGAACTCTTTTTCATTTTCCACATCATAGCAAAGCAAAAGGAATTTCCTGACAAAATCTTGGGTGAACAATAGGGCTGGGAATCGGGCCGGGCCGGGCTAAGCCCGGACCAGTCAACCGGGCTTCCGGGCCGCCCGAACCTCATTTTACCAACCCGACACTACAAGAAAATGACATCTTAACAGCATTTTTTAGTGATTCTAACAGCGGATAGGCCGCTGTTAGAAATCCTAACGGCGGTTGCATATCCGCTGTTAGGTTGACTAACGTAAGGTGAGCTAACAGCGGATATTCTGACCGCCGTTAAACCTAACAGCGGTTATTTCTAACAGCACTTAAAATCCGCCGTTAGAATTCTGATCAGATTTAAAAAAAAATGCAGAAACCTGCTCCAGGAGAGCAGATTTTCAGCATTCTTCTTCTTCCTTCTTCTTCTGATCCTTCTTTCTTCCTCTTTCTTCTTCCTCTTCTTCTTCTTCTGATCCTTTTTTCTTCCTCTTCTTCTTCTGATCCTTCTTTCTTCCTCTTTTTTCTTCCTCTTCTTCATCTTTCTTCACCTTTCTCTTCTTCTTTTTTCTCCTTCCTTCTTCTTTCTTCTTCTCTTCTTTTTTCTCTATTCCAGATTTGGATTCTTTTTTTCTTCTTCTTCTTTCCTTCCTTCTTCTTCCTTCTTCTTCTCTTCTTCTTTCTCTATTCCAGATCTAGATTCTTCTTCTTCTTTTTTCTTCTTCTCCCTCTTCTTTGTTCTTCTACAAATCCTAAGAAACAATCCCTAAGAGAAAGAGAAGAGAAAATAAGGGAGAAAGAGAACAAAATCTAACAACAAATAAGAGAAAGAGAAGAGAAAATAAGGGAGAAAGAAAAAAAATCCGTAAGAGAATGTGATTGGTTGGGGTTGGGCACACGGATTGCCACATCAGCAAAACCTAACAGCGGATAACCTAACAGCGGTTCATATCCGCTGCTAGGTTCCCCCCCAAAAATTTTGATTTCCCGCTAAGGCGGGATATTTTGGCGCCCCTTGAATTAAACGGCTAACAGCGGATTTCTAACAGCACTTTTTGTCTAACAGCGGATTTCTAACAGCACTTTTTGTCCGCTGTTATTTAACAGCGGATTTTTAAAAATCCGCCGTTAGACTTTTATTCTAACAGCACTTTTTTGTCCGCCGTTAGAAAATTGATGTTAAAATGCAATTTTCTTGTAGTGCGAGCCCGACCCGAGGTCTTGACCGGGTAGCCCGAAGCCCGGTCAACGTGGGCCCAGGTCGGGCCGGGCTACCCGGTTGACTACCCGAAGACATAACTTTAAAAAAAAAATCCCAGCTTTATTCTTCTTTCTTCTACTTCTCTGTCTTCTTTCTTCCTCTTCTTATTTTCTATATTCTTTCTTCTGCTTCTCTGTCTTCTTTCTTCCTCTTCTTATTTTCTATATTCTTTCTTCTTCTTCTTCTTTGTCTTCTCATCCGTCGGAAAATGGAGGCACTCACTACTTCTTCTTCTTCTTTTTCTTCTTTTTCTTCTTCTCGGCCACTCAATCCTTCTCGCCGTCGATTGGTCACTTTTCCGCTGACGGGAGGTCCTCCTCCTCGTTTGGCCGCTCGTAAGCTTTCTCCATTGTGGAAGATTGGGATTTCACTTCTGGAGATAGTAATAGTCGACGACAAGGAGACAAGCTGGGGAATGGAAGATTTGATTTAGGGTTCAGTACTTAACTTTGGAAGATTGAGATTTCATTTCTTTTATTTTATTGAGGTAAGGTGAAGTCTTTTTTTCTGATTGAGAAGAAGATCAGGCGGTAGAGGATTGGTGTTGAGGAAGGAGGGGCTAGGTTTTGTTTGTGGAGGAAAGATTGAGAGGTGGCAGAAGATTGGAGTTGAGGAGGGGGCTAGGTATTTTTTAGGATAGCTGCATATGGATTTTGTTAATGGGCGAAATACATTAACAAAATAATAGAAAATATGTTCAATTGTGTGGCCGGGCCGGGTTTGGTTCGGGCAGGGCTTTACCGGAAAACCCGAAGCCCAGTCACAGCCTATTTATAGAGCCCGAGCCCGGCCCGTTATAATTTTGACCGTGCTTCGGGCTACCCTAAGCCCGATTTGACCGGTCCGGGTCGGGCAAAACCCGGCCGGGCCGGGCCGGGTTTCCCACCCCTAGTGAACAAGGTGTTCAGATTCTTCTTAGCGTTCTTAAGAATGTGGAAGGTACATAGCCCATGGAAGGAATTCGGAAGGACTTCTTTGATTGCTCCTGCCATGGCGGTGTATTGATCCGTAAAAATCAACTATGGAGCCTTCCCATTCATGCAACAAAGTAACTCCCTGAACAACTAGGCAAATGAGGCTATAGTCTCATCGTACAGAAGGGCGGCCTCGAATATCACTCCCTGGTGGTGGTGGTGGTTGAACCCCACGAACATAGAGGAACACAAAATTTGCACTAGGCCTATCGCAAACATGGTAGAAAAAGTTACAAGCTAGATATACAGAAGATACGGCACGATCAGTCAAAATAAAGAATAAGCCATAGATAGGTAATGCCAATAACAAAAACTTATATAAGGGATGGCAATGCCTGTTCGTCTAGTATGTGGTGTCAAGTGTGATGGAGTCCCCGAAGCACGCGTAGTCGTCTCACATCCGCTGATCCGTCCAAATTATGTTTGCAAAATGTTCCTGCTCATCCACTTCGATCTCATGCCAGAAACTAGGTTCCGTCTTCGTCTTGTCTTGCAAGTACTCGGCAATGGCGGTGGCCTCACCATGCAACATTGACTGTGGCCTGATTTTGGACAAATGGTTTCAGGGATCGAATTTGGTGCACCCGACATCCCCCCCATCGTTGCACAAAGTATCTCAAACGATGACTTCAGACTTATACCTGCTACATCGTTCATCTCCATGATCCTTGCTGTGGTAGCGGTGACTTTCCTCTTCGACTGGAGATAGTGTGCAGTGGCGAAGCCAGGATCCTAGTAGACCCTGGGCCCGATATATAGAATACATCGGCCGGATATATTTTTGTACAGAAAAATACATGTATTTTAGCTATTCGGGTCCAGGGGACCCTGGGCCTGGGCCAGGGGTGGACTCCCCCTGGCTTCGCCAATGATAGTGTGCATCCTCCTTAGGGTTGAGTTCATGATTGTGTTCTTCTTCCCACCGCCTGATGCGGATACTCCTTTGACCTCGTTCAGATGTAAAACAATAATTGCTTTGCATCTAATTCTAGTCTCGATATTTTTTTTCTTCGACATGGTCACTGTAATTGGATCCTTGACTTTTTTCCTAATGACAATCTTGGGCTTCAGAGTGCCCTTCCGCCTATACATGTGCCTGCTGCACACGAATTGGATGTACTTCAATCTTCAAATGTTATTTTCTTTCTACGAGAAGGCTTCCGACTGTCAGTTCTAGTTTTGAACCCGTGTGAGTATGCATAGTCATTGTAGAACTGCTTCGCAAGATCGAGAGTGGCAAACTCCACCTTCTCCCACTCATCGACATCATCATGACCTATCACTTTGTCTGCAAGGGAAGAAATAAAGAGTATGTGTGTGAGATTTAACCTTTACTTCAGATTTACTGCCCATATACTATGTACGTGACAGTATCAAAACCCTAATTAAACAACAAATGGAAAGTATTAAATGTTTCATTCAATGTTCCAGAGCAATAAATGATTTCAATCCATAAATCAAAAATCCCCCATGCATGCACGGATTTACATTTGCTAACCCTGAACCATAGAAACAAACAAAAGCATCTGTATAAACTAGAGAACCTCATCCTTTTGTGCCCACCAAAAAATTGCACTCGGCTTACCAGAGCACTACTACAAATGTATTTGTCATTTACTTACAATTCACTTGTTATGTTACTACACATGTGTTTCGCAGGAACCGAGATCTGTTGTGCACATGCTTTTTACTATATTCGCCATAAACAAACAACCAACATGTGTATAAAGTTGGAGAATCTCTAGTTTTGAGGGCCATGACCATGAACCTTTAAGCTAGAAGCAAAAAGTCAGATGGAAGCAATAGGAAGATGGCAGAGGACAAAGGCAAAAAGAATATGTCTTTCACCTTCTTGCTCCACTTCCTTTGGGCCATTTTCGTCCATGGCTGGCTCTTTGTTCAAATCAAAGCCACCGAAGGCTTCTTCTTCTTCTTCTTCTTCTAAATCAACATAAGTGGGATGAGTTTCTTGTTTGTCCTCTTGAATTTTGATGGGTTCTTGGGGAGACACACCCTATACATCCATTTCTTGTTCATCTTGTACACCCTCTTCTTCCTCGATCACATTCCTATTTCGAAATCCTAAACCTTGCATTGATAACAGGTCCCCAAAGTTTAACTCTTCTTCATTCACGGTAAAATCACAAATCTGGTCGGGGTTGTTCTAATCCATTGTTAGAATGGGTAAAAAATCTAGATGACTATCCTTTTGGAGAGGGATGAAGAAGATTATCCTTTACCTCTATTTTCTGTTTACACAAACAATACCTAAACCCACTTAACCCCTTTTGCAAAAATAAAACTGACCTCCCCATTTCTCGCCCAAACGTCCCCCAAAATTTCCCCGCTCATTGGCAATATTGTACAAGGACGGCGATGCATATTTCCATTTCGTATACACCCGTTTAATTTTCCGTAAAACAAATTAAAATGGCTCCAAAAATTAAAAAAAAAATTGAGGGGAAAAGAGGGTGACACTATAGTGTATAGTGAGAAATGTTATATATTTCTTATTTCAGAATTTTATCATGGACCATTAGATCTTATAGTACCAATCCTATAGTTGGTATAATTTAGTTAGTTAAAAGGGTATTTTTGTCAAATAAATAAAACAATTATGAAATAATAATGGCACCATATTAAATATCGAAAACCCAAATTAAATTAAAAAAGTAACCACTATAACTTCCTCTTGCTGGCGTTGCATCAATCCATTCAATTTTTTTGGTCGGCAATATCATTAAGCCGAGCTTCTTCGTATTTTCGGCGGCTGTCCCTTTCCTCCGGCACGATAGGGCTAAAGCCTCTCCTCCACCGAAGGCTTTATGTCATCGGCGACAACTCTTCTTCCTCCAGCACAACGCGACGTCCCGTGGTCCTCCTCCGACGAGGCTTCATCTTTCAGTCTGCATATCTTCTTCCTTTAGCCAGCATCTCTTCTATCTCCGGTCTGGCAACGTCAGTTCTCTGACAAAGACGGTGATTTAGAAGGTATTTATTTTTTATTGTTTAATTTGGTTTGAGACTGTACCATATATTATTAAATTGTACCATTCATATATGAAATTTTTCGTTCTTATATATATTAATCAGCAACCAAATAATATATTGTGTTGAAATTGGAAGAGTTCTGTTTGCCGTGATGATTGGATGATTAAAGGATAGATGAAGAAGGTGGAGAATGAAGAGCAGATTAGAGGAGCATGTAGATGTGTGTTTGCATGTGGAATAGTTCTGTTGGATGCTCAAAAGAGGAGTTTTCACCATAATAAATAAATAAAATGAAACTATGTACCTAAATAAATACATTTTCAAACTATGTACATCTATGGGTATTTCTGCCCATGTCATAGGTGAATTCGCCTAGGGCCTAGGCTAATTCGTCCAACAGTAAAGGGTTATATGTCTATTGACAGTGAGGGTGATTACTGCTCGGATGGTAAAGCTTTGGGTAGATTCAAGCCAGCAATTATATGGGAATGCATCAGAGAGAAGAGCCGCGTGGTTCCCTAAAGTGACATGATGGGGGGGGGGGGGGGGGGTTAGTTACTATTCCTAGATACAATTTTATCACTTGGTTGGTAATGATTGGTAGGATCATGACTAAAGACGAGGTGGCAAAGTGGGATGATATAGTAGACACACTACAAAAAAACAGGGGTTTAGCGTCGGTTCTTCCACGACCGACGCGAATATTAAACCACGACCGACGCTAATATTGAGCTGACCGAAATGGGTCGCTGACCAACCCATTTTTTTGTTTTTAATATTCATTTAATATTTTCCTTTTCAGATTTGGTCACTCCATTTTCCAGTTATGCAACTTGGTCACTTAGATTTATTAGGTCTTCCTTTTGGTCACTTAAATTTATTAGGTCATCTTTTTTTGGTGCTTTTAGATTTATTAGGTCATTTTTTTGGTGCTGGCGGTGGCACGTGAGCGACGACGGTGGCGATGACGGCAGTGGCGACGATGGCTAGAGACGGGGGCAGCGATGGCAGCGCCGACGGAGAAGAGGAGAAAAAGAGGAAGAAGAGGAAGAAAAAGAAGGTGGATCTGGAGATCTGGAAAAGGAAGAGAAGAGGAGAAAAAGAGGAAGAGGGAAGAGGAAGAAGAGGTGGATCTGGATATTTGGAGAAGATGTGGATCTGGATATTTGGAGAAGGAGCAGAGGAAGAGGAAGAAGAAGCTTGCTGAAGAGAAGGGAGAAGAAAAAGAAGAGAAGAGGAGAAGAAGAGGAAGAGGGAAGAAGAAGAAGTTGGGAGAGTTTCAGGAGATTTAAATAGGTCCGGAATTTAGCGTCGGTCGATGACCGACGCTAAATCATGTCGGCAAGCGACGCTAAATCTGGTTTTGGGCAAAGGCTCCGTTTCTGACCCAAAACCAGATTTAGCGTCGGTTTTGGTCAGAATTTAGCGTCGGTCGGCTATTGACCGACGCTAAACCCTCGGTCAAACGCGAGTCAAGGGTTTAGCGTCGGTTCCTGACTGACCGACGCTAAAGGACTTTTTTTTGTAGTGACACTACTTGTGTGTTGTGCTTAGCAGGAAGTGAGACTAGGGCTCATTTGTTCTGTGAATGCAGCTTCACAAAGTATCTAGTTAATGTGTTGATTCCAGAACTTGTACGTGTAGCTGACTGAAACTCCTTTAATGAGATTGCAGTGAGATTGGAGGGGGGGATGTTCAGTTGAGGGTAAAGTTAAGAGGCTGAAGTTGATTTTGATCATTAACGTTGTGTGGAGAAGCAGGTGTTCAGTCTGTTTTTGGTGGGAAGTTGGCTGATGTTAGTGCTTGTGTGGAGAGCATCAAAGATGATATCCATGCCTATACAAAAAGGATTAAGATAGAGAGAGATATTTTGAGATATTTTAGCTTCTCTTTGTTTTCATTTAAATATTTTTTTTGTAGGACCCTCAAAGTTTTTTTGGTGAAATGAAATCTACTAATTCATTAAAAAAAAATTCTTCGGTACATTTAGTACAATTTGATTAAAAATACAAATCCAACAGTCCAAATTCGATTTCTTGAATAAGAAATTTCAGTGATTTCCATATTAAAATCTCCCGAGGTGAGTAGTTACTTCTATTTATTTTAAAAGTGGAATGATTTTATTTTTAAATTATTATATATTAAATTACTAAAATGTCATTTGGTACATTTGTACCATTAGATTAAAATTACAATCCAACGGTCCATATTTAAGTTCTCGAAATATCTATAATTTTTTTTCCATTAGATAACTCCCGCAGGAGCGCTGGAGATAACCATACATTCCAAAAATTAAGTGCACACCCAAGCCGTGAGGTTTACCACACTCCGACTTGGGAGGCAACGAAGCGTATGACGAGCCACATAGTGGGCTGTCATGTTACCTTGACGAGGAACCGCAAGAAGTTTGAGGAAGGGTCGAGAATCCAGGAGATGGCAAATGTCTGCTATTAGGGAACCACCCTCACGAGCTAGGAAAAGACGACTGTAGACTGCACGTCTAACTTCTGTGGCGTCACCTTCAATGTCCACCTCTGTCCAACCCAAATCTCGACAAAGAATGCAAGCATCTCTGACTGCCTAAAAGTTCAATAATAAACGAGTTAGAAATCTCTAAGTAAGAAATACCTGTGGCGAAGAGGAGACCCCCTGCGCAGTCGCGAACCACCAAGCCTACCGCGCCACCTGACCCTGATAAGAGAGCTCCATCAACATTAATTTTTAATCTTGGAAATCTGGGAGGGCACCAATTGTGGGGAGGAGCTGGAGGGACTAGGGGGGAGGGGGGCAACACGAGGGAGGAAAGCGAGGGCATCGATATCGAAAGTTAGCTGTCTGTGAAGGGCCGATGTTGCAGACTGAAATTTCTCGAACACCACCCAATTCCTTGATTTCCATACTCTCCACCAAGCTAAAACCCACAGAGGGGCTTCTAAAGGACGTGTGTTAAAAATAATTCTCCAAGTTATTGTCGGGTGGGTGTGTGGGACGGAGTCCAAATTTAAATTTGACAGCCTAAATAAACGCCGAGCCACTATGCATTTGAACAAAAGATGTTCTATGGTTTCTGTTTCGAGAAGACAATAAGGGCAATGCATTGGCAAGGTCACCCCTCTAGAATTAAGACCTTCTAAGGTTGGTAGAATACAATGACATATCCTCCAAAGGAAGAATCGAAGTTTAGGTTGGATTCGAAGGTCCCAGATTGAGCGCCAAAGGACAGAGTCCGTCGGCAGAGCTAAAGACGATGGAGTTTTCTTTTTAGGCCTCATACGGAGAGCCTGAGAATACCCAAAGGAAGTGGTGTATTGACCGTTGGCCGAATAATACCAAAGAGGCAGATCCGTTTGCATCGTTATTGGAAGGGGGATGCTAGAAATTGACTGTATTGAGTCTGGGAGGAAGAGACTTGATAATCGGCCCAAGTCCCAATTACCTTGAACGATCAGGGAGGATATTTGAATAACAGTACCAGCTGGTAGAGGATGAATGAGAGTGGGGAAAGAAGGTCCCAATGCACCACGGATCCACGGACGTTCGAAAATGGATAGCATTGGTCGAGAGCCTAGTTGCCACAAAAGCCTCTGCATCAAAAGATCCCGTCCATGAAGGATACTCTGCCAGCCCTAGGAGGGGTTCGATCGTTTCGTAGCATTTAAGAAGCATTGAGATGGGAAATAACGCCCCTTAAGGAGACGAGAAAGCAAGAGATCTGGTTCTCTTAAAATTCTCCAGCTTTGTTTAGCCAATAACACCTGGTTGAATGCTTTGAAATCTTTGAAGCCTAGACCTCCCTCCTCTTTAGATAGGCATAATTTTGACCAACTTCGCCAACGAATGTGACATTGATCCCCCACTTCTCCCCACCAGAACTCAGCCATCCGAGAGTCTAAGGTTTCACAAACCCCATTGCTCAGCTTATAACAGGACATAATGTGAACAGGAAGTCCTGCGACAACTGAAGTGAGAAGAATATGCACTCCTGCTGGTGATAAAGAGGCCCTCTTCCAACTATGTAACCGAGTTGTCACCTTGTCCTCAAGGAAGGAAAATGTTTCCTTTTTGATTTGAGCACAACACAAGGAGCACCTAAATATGTTGCAGTGTTAATAGAAGCATTTATTTGGAGGAAATCTGAGTATTCTGCTATTAAATCATCAGGCATATTCTTGCTAAAGAGGACTGAGCTTTTGTTGTAATTGATTTGCTGCCCACTTAGGAGTTAATATATTGTGAAGAGGGATTGTAAATGGACCAGAGATTGTCGAGTGACTTGTATGAACACCATAGTATCATCTGCAAACATTAGATGAGTAATCATGGGGCAATGACCATTTAGTTTAATCCCTTGAAGAGTTTTCCTCTGGAGCTCTATTTGAATGAGGTGTGATAGACCCTCAGTGCAAATAGCAAATAATAAGGGCGAGAGCGGATCTCCCTGGCGCAGACCACGGGAGGGAGCAAAGTACCGTTCTGGCGTTCCATTAAGAAGTACAGCCATTGTTGCGGATTTCAGACATTCGTGTAACAGGGAGACCCAACTCGGATGGAATCCTAGGATTAAAAGTAGTCACTACAACAAAACTGTTGTTTAGCGGTAGTTATTTAACAGGGGTTTGGTAAACCCCTCTTAAACGAGTATCGTTTAACAGGGGTTCCGGGAACTGTTGTTAAATGGGACATGTCAGTTTAATAGGGTTTCGGGAACTGTTGTTAAATGGGACATGTTTAGTAGTGGTTCTTTAAACCCCTGTTAAACGAGACTATTTAACAGCGGTCAGCAATAGCAACCGCTGCTAAATGATGAGATTATCTTCATTCTTAAAAGAAAAAGTCAAAAACAAATCCTCCACTCCCATCTGTTTCTTCGTCTTCTTTGGCCAACGAGAATACGAGATCGCTCCATCCGTTCACTTCCTTCCTTTTATCTCCTCTCTTAGTCCAGCATTGATTCACAAGGTTTCCTTCTCATCTTCCTGGGATTAACGACCTCAACTGATTGTTTGGTTTACTAGACTGAAAAAATCAAATTAGGTTTTGACATAAGCTCTGAAGCAACGGACACGCAATAGCAGGAGCAGCAACGAACGAGGATCACTCAGACGGTGACATTCAGCCGGAGGACGTTTTCAGGGAGGTACATTAGCTACTCTATGGACGATTTGGACATCGAGATCGGGAGCAGCGACTTCATGAACTACACAATCCACATCCCTCTGACTCCGGGCAACTAGCCGATGGACCCGTCCATTTCGCAGAAGGTTGATGAGCAGTACATCTCGATCTCGATATTCACAGGGGGGAGGGGGGGGGGGGGTTCAGTACCGTGACTCGAGTTCACCTTATGGATAAGTTCATCGAGTCGGAGGCGAATCACCCTCAGATGGTCGGTCTAAGGGCTCTTGCTGCGTGATGCTAACGTGATGAGTGACGGGGGAGGATTGGATATTCTTCCTTGTGAGTGTGATTTCAAGATCTTTAGGGATTGTTATATTGATGCTATGAAGACTAGGGGAGGAATTTTTCAGGGGGTGTAAGGAGAGTATGTCGTTGGATGTGGAGGAGCTTGTTGAACAGCTGGGCTTGGTCCCAAGTTCTATACTATTGGGTTCTCCATGGGTGGTCAAGTTGTTTGGTGCTGCCTCAAGTACATCCCTCACAGATTGTAAATTGATGGAAACATAATGGTATATGGGTTTGCGATGGTGAGATGTAATTTTGAGTTTGTTTACTTTTGTGCAGGATATCAGGAGCAGCGGTGATAGCTCCTGCTGTGAATTACTGGTGGCATGGATTTCCATCCAACTTGTCTAGAGAAGCTCATTACTATCAGCTACCACATGATTAATGGACATTAAGGGTTGGGTCAGTTCAACGATCCACGATTCAATAACATGTTTGAAAATAAGGTACATTTTAGTAGAAATATGCAATTCCATATTTTAATTGCTAGTCTTCTAAGTTTTTCTAAGTTTTTCTTTGTTATATTGACACAAACAATTAGCCTCAGCCCAGACATACATCATCGAACTTAACCAACTCCTTTTCTTTTAAGTTTGTTAATGCTTGGATAACCTGTTCTGTATCTCTGAGTAATTAATTTTTGTGCGACTTGTTTCTTTCTAGTTGCTCTGTCTTACATCTTTCTACACAGCATTAACGATTTTTATTATTCCATTGCTTCATTTTTTTTGGTCTCAAGCGTCTATAGTTTCTAGGAGTTTGAAAATGATGAGACGTCAGCAGAATATTTGGCTCTACATCGATTGGCTTCTACCACTAAGCATCCATCTTCACTTAGAGGAAAATTTTGAACCCATAGAAGAGGACGAGGAGCAGGATCTTGGAAGTTCTTATGAAGAACCTGATACAATTAAATGGAAATCAAGAGTTCCCAGCTAAAATTGCGGACTACTATTTCATGTTACTATATATGCAATAAATTTGGTTTGGACTGTTGTTCATTTCTTCTTTTATGTAGAGTCTTCAACGTTTTGTGCTAATATTAATCTATTCAACTATTATTTTGTGTTGCATTTACTTCCATCTAATGTTGTTTGTCTCCATGTGAGTTGCAATGGATTTGCAAGGAGATTTCTTGTCTTCGACCTCATAATGTAGAGACTCTAATGTCATTAACTTGATGTAGATTATATGAACTAAAGTACAAAAGACACGCAAAGTCATTCAGATATTATGTCTCACTTGCTGATGAGGAAAATGTTCTTATGGGATTTTCTCTTGGTGAAGACTGCCAGAATTCAGGTACATACCATCACACTAGACATTTGATTTCTTTTGGTCCTGATCTTTGTAGTTGTTTCTCGACTTATGATAAGAAAAATGTTGAGGGGACATGATGTTACAAGTTTTGGCTAGTCACAGTGAGAGCTCACCTAATATTGTTGGTTTCTTGCAGTGCGTTAGATGAAGATCAATCAACCTGTTCTTTGTGCGGAGCACCACTATTGAGATAGGAAGAAGTTTTGTGAGTGAGAATAAGAGTAATATTGTATTGTGGGATTGGTTTGGTTTAGCTTCTTGGAAAATGTTGTTGTGTAACCATTTGATTTTGATTAGTTTAATTTTATTTAGTTGGTAGAACAAGTTAAAACCAGAAGAATGTTTCCTCATGAAATGAGACCTTACTGCATATAAGAGAAAACTTTATTTTTGTCTTGATTATGTTGAATCACATGAAATTTTATAAGAGATCTAAGAAAGCTTAGTTTCAAGTTTTTGTCGTTATTCTTTTGTGCATCATCAACATTGGGAATATTAGGTATTAAATAATCATTATCTTGGAATCAATATCTCTTCTTTTTTTTTTTTTTTTTGTAAAACAGTTTACGTTTAACAGGGGTTTGAAACCCCTGCTAAATGGTCGGTTTAGGAGGGGTTTGAAATTCTTGTTAAATGGTCGGTTTAGGAGGGGTTTGAAACCCATGTTAAATTGTCTGTTTAGGAGGGGTTTACAACCCCTGTTAAATGACTGTTTTACAGGCGGTTTTCAAACCCTCCTAAACAACATGTTTGTTGTAGTGAGTGGAAACAAGAAGTCCCACTCTACCCTGTCATAAGTTTTCTCCATATCCACCTTTAGCGCCATAAAGTGTAATTTACCAGATGTATAAGTCTGTAAATGATGAATTAATTCGTGAGCGACGAGAATGTTATCTGTAATACATCGCCCACGAACAAATCCATTTTGGGCTGGATTTACAAGATGAGGTAGCACATTTGCTAGCCTACTTGCAATTAGTTTTGAAATAATTTTATAAAAAAACCGTACATAGACCAATAGGGCGAATTTGAGTCATGTTAGTGACTTCCGTTACTTTAGGTATCAGGGTCAGCCAAGTATGATTCAGCCATCGAAGCATATGTCCCCGTCTAAAGAAATCCTTTACTGCTGAAATAACATCATGTCCTATAATTTCCCAATATCTCTAAAAGAAAGGCCAGTAAAACCATCTGGACCGGGAGCTTGATGAGACCCAATGTTGAAAATTGTCTGTTTAATTTCATCATCTGACACTGAAGCCAATAAATCACGATTAGTTGCAGCATTGATCACGCAGGGGAACCCAATCTCATTGACAGATTCCTGCGACCCGTCATGTTCCGTTGTAAAAAGAGTTTTGAAATACGAGGCAGCTAAAACCCCCTTATCTTTCTCTGAGGAAACAATATTCCCTTTTGTGTCCAAAAGATCTCCAATAAAATTTCTTTTCCGGGTAGCAGTAACTGATCGATGAAAAAAAGTTGTGTTCCGATACCCTGAATCAAGCCATTTAATTCTAGACTTCTGTTTCCAATATACTTCCTCCTGTAATCGTACACTGGATCTTTGGCTTTCTAGACGCCGAATCTCCGCCCAATCAACTGTGGAGGCCGAGAATTGAATAGAAAGAGCCTTGTCCAGGTCTTTTAATAATCTTGTCGAGTTAGAAGTACCTCCTCGACACCAATCAAAGAGTAGATGCCTTAAGTTTTTTAGCTTGTCAACTAATCTGAACATAGCACTACCATCCTTGCAAGGCAAAGTCCAAGAATATCTGATAAGATTTAAGACTTCTGGGTTATCCACCCATCAGCAATCAAATCGAAACAACTTTGAGATTGGCGAGGGCGGCATTGTGCGAAGTAAAATTGGCGAATGATCCGAACAAATCGGGGGAAGGTGTCGTTTCCGGGAAATTATCCAGCCATGATTCATTTAAAAAGAACCGATCAATTCGTTCATCAATGAGTGATGGAGGAGATTGTCTATTTGACCACGTGAACTCAGGACCTGAAAATCCTATGCCAATTAAATGCTTCTCATTTGAGAAGTTTAGTAAAGGAGAGATCTTACTTCTATCTAAAAGGATGTCCCCTCGTTTCTCTCAGGAGACATCATACAATTGAAATCTCCAAAAAAACAAAGGGGTTCTAAGAATTGATCCGTTTGGGTTGTAAGTTCATGTAATTGTCTTATTCTGATAGATTGATGATTAGATAAATACACACCCACTAAATAGATAAATTTATCCGTTTCTATTTTGTGAGCAATACAAATTTCAAAATCCAAAGAGAAGATTACTCGCGAAGGAAAATCAGTAGACCAACTCATGGAAATACCACCTCCCGAGTTATTACTTGGAAAATGACAATAATCTGAATACCCACATTTCATTAATATTGAAGATAAGTCCTGCGTATTAACACGAGTTTCACACAAGAAAAGAAAAGGAGGTGAAATAGTATTACATAAACGTTCTAATTCTGAAACTGTACCAGGACCTTCTAACCCTCTACAGTTCCAAGCTAAAATCATCATAGTCCCTTGGCAGCCGAATCTTGGCCGGCTGCCACCAACATGTCATCATTAGCGTCTACCAAAGGACCTTCAGTTATTAGGGTAGAGTCTTCTTCACCCGATAGCTCGAACTCTGACTCGTAATCTTCTAGGTCTAAGGATGGGCTGATCCCATTGCTATGTAATCCATTAACACCTAGAGGCCCAAGATCCTGGCCTAAAATATTATCCGGGTCCAATAAACTGCCTGATGTTGGAAGTTGGATATCAATTGGACCAGAGCCTGATTCCACTAATAAGCTGACAGTTTGACGACCCTAAGATCAGCAAGGAATTGGCGGGCACAAGAGACTGTGGCATACTCGGTAGGAACATCCTTCAAGGTAATCCAGAAATCCATAAAATGTAATGACATTACCACTTCTTCCGAAGGCGACGACCACGCATCCAAATTCATCATCGTCCCGTCCAAATTCCATGGCTGGGATCGGAGAATACGCCGACGATCCTCCAAGCATTGGAAATAAACTTGGAAGAGTCCAAAGCCAGCGTTGAACACACGAATACGCACCATAAAATTTTCTTACACTGCTGACAAGGCGACTACTCACTGTAACAGCTCCCCAACCGTTGATGATGAAATTGGACGGACGAAAATGGGTGTTCGCCGCGACGGACCAGAATAGTGGGCCGCCCAATTTTTTATTTATTTATTATTATTTTTTTTATTTTGAGAAATAGAGGAAGTATTTGGGAAGTGAAGTTCCCCGCCACTGTCCTTCTCACTTTCCCGCCACTATCTGCGCAGGCTTCACAATAGAAACACCGAACAGTCGTATTTTTTACCAACCCGAAGGGAGTATCTCAAGTTCCAACTTCAATCTCTGCTATCTCAGGAGAACCATCAGCTTTCAGCCCCAGGCAAAATGGTCGATCCAGATTTTAACGAGCCAAGCAAATTGCCTGAGCTCAAACTAGGTACAAACCCTAGGTGTTTACAAATTTACATTCTATTTGTTTTTTTTTTTCCTTTTCTTGATGAAATGGATACGTGATTCTTTTCCAAAACTCTCATCAGATGCTAAGCAGGCTCAAGGTTTTCTCTCTTTCTTTAAAACCCTACCACAAGTAAGCCTCTTCTCGTTATCCGTGTCTGAGCTTCTTTCTCGTTCTTTTCCAATGTTCATCTCGTGTAGAAGATGATTCAAAGAAAGATTCAGCTTTTGTATGGATGCATGTCTCAGTAGTTCGAAGGTTTAATTAGAGTTGTTTTGCTTCTTGCTGTTGTAGGACTCTCGAGCAATTCGGGTCTTTGATAGACGGGTGAGTGTTCAAACTATCTTATTGTCTCACTCTTTAAAGCGTTTGCTTCATAACATTGTAAACCATTGCTGGTTATAAATCATTTGAAGTCACTGTCAATGACCTTTTGTCAAGTGTAGAAGCTGTTTTAGCATTTCTCCTTGACATTTGACATCCTCTACTTTTCCTATTTGTTTAGTGTTCTTTGGTAGTTGTTTAGTTGATTAACGAAGGGTTTCTTCAGGATTTCTCAGTAGATGATGATTGTACCTCTCAAGGGATGCGTAGTTTACCCTTGAATTTCATCTGTTTTTTTCCGTTAGAGGATTAAATAATACTAGCTGTTCAAATCCCTACCGCACTCACCCCCAAAGAGGAGAGAGGATCTTGACCGTGATCGTTCATGCAAGTCTTTCCTCTTTGGGGGTGAGTGTGGTAGGGATTTGAAGGGCTAGCATCATTTAATCCTCTGGAAAAAAAAAAAAACAGATGAAATCCAAGGGTAAACTACACATCCCCTGAGAGGTACAATCATCATCTTCTGAAAAAGCTTTTAGATGCTTAAGATCATCACCCCACCCTTATTCACCAACAGGTTGCCTGTAATGTATTTTATTTTATGTTTTCAGGACTATTATACAGCTCATGGCGAAAATGCAAATTTTATTGCCAAAACCTATTATCATACGACCACTGCTTTGCGCCAGTTGGGTAATGGGTCTGATTGTCTTTCTAGCGTGAGTGTTAGTAGGAACATGTTTGAGACAATTGCTAGGGATGTTCTTCTGGAGAGAACAGACCACACACTTGAACTGTACGAGGGCAGTGGGTCTAATTGGAGACTTGTAAAAAGTGGAACTCCTGGGAATCTTGGAAGCTTTGAAGATGTTTTATTTGCCAACAATGAAATGCAGGATTCTCCTGTCATTGTTGCTGTCTTCCCAAACTTCCGCGGTAATGGGTGCACAGTGGGTTTAAGCTATGTTGATTTGAATAAAAGAGTCCTTGGGTTGGCAGAATTTCTTGATGATAGTCATTTTACAAATGTTGAGTCTGCTTTGGTCGCTCTTGGCTGCAAGGAATGCCTTCTACCTATGGAAGTCGGCAAAACCAGTGAAAATAGAACCTTGAATGATGTACTGGAAAAATGTGCTGTCATGTTAACGGAGAGAAAGAAAAATGAGTTTAAAGCGAGAGATTTAGTGCAGGATCTAGGGAGGCTTGTCAAAGGTTCCATTGAACCAGTTCGAGATTTGGTTTCTGGGTTTGAATTTGCACCTGTTGCTCTGGGGGCCTTAGTATCTTATGTAGAATTGCTTGCAGATGAGAGTAACTATGGAAATTATGCCATTAAGAGGTATGATCTTAACAGCTACATGAGGCTGGATTCTGCAGCCATGAGGGCACTGAATGTTCTTGAAAGCAAAACGGATGCAAACAAAAACTTCAGTTTGTTTGGTCTGATGAATAGAACTTGTACTGCTGGAATGGGTAAAAGACTGCTTCACATGTGGTTAAAGCAGCCTCTTCTGGATGTGAACGAAATCAACTTCAGGTTGGATTTGGTTCAGGCTTTTGTAGAGGATGCCATAGTCCGGCAAAATCTGAGGCTGCATCTGAAACGAATTGCAGACATTGAGCGACTACTGCGTAATCTTGAGAAAAGGAAGGTTACTTTGCACCATATCGTGAAACTGTATCAGGTGAATCCCTTTTCCTTATTTCATGTGCAATGATAGCTATACCAATCTGATTATATACATATGTGGATGGTCGTTTTGGTTATGATAAAATGCTGAAGCCCTAAGATCTATCCATGTTTCATCTCTCATTCACTCATCTTTTCTATTGTGTTCTTTACTCTGTGTATTTAATTATCATCGTGCATAGGTACAGGAATATATGAGCTAATGAAATCATATTTTAGTGCTAGGACTTCATATTTACTCTGTTGGTTATGATGGATGTTTACCTATCTTCAGTGTCCAGAGATGGTTGACTGCCTTAAGGATGATGAGATTCTTACTTCTTTAGTGATTCTTGTACATGTTCTTCTAAAAAAGTTTGGACATCATTAACTTAGCCAGTTCTCATTAATTTTACATATGTTTTGCAAAACAGTCTTGCATAAGGCTCCCTTTCATCAAAAGTGCTTTGGAGGATTACAGTGGGCAGTTTTCATTTTTGATTAAAGAAAGGTATCTGCAGCTGTTGGAGCTATGGATGGATGATGATCACTTAAAAATGTTTACAAGTCTAGTGGAGACTGCTGTCGATCTTGATCAGCTTGACAATGGAGAATACATTATATCACCTAGCTATGACTCTGGTCTATGTATCTTGAAGGAAGAGCTAGAGTCATTAGATAAACAGATATACGATTTGCATAAGAAAACTGCTAATGATCTTGATCTTCCCGTTGACAAGGGGTTGAAGTTGGATAAGGGAACACAGTTTGGACATGTATTCAGGATTACGAAGAGGGAAGAGCCAAAAATAAGAAAGAAATTGACATCTCAATTTATTGTCCTTGAAACTCGAAAGGATGGAGTGAAATTCACAAACACAAAACTTAAAAGGTTAACCGACCAATACCAAAAGGTGATGGAAAATTACAAAAATTGTCAAAAAGATTTAGTTAATCGAGTTGTGCAAACTACAGCAACTTTCTCTGGGGTAAGTTTCTCATCATACATTGTCACTTTGCCACTGCCTCTTCTATAAGACTACTGACAGTTGGTGTATCAGGTGTTTGAATTGGTAGCTGCCAAACTCTCGGAATTGGATGTCTTGCTCAGTTTTGCTGATCTTGCTTCTAGTTGTCCCACTCCATACACGAGGCCTGACATCACTCCACCTGTATATGTTCCTATTATTTTGCTGGTCCTTTTTAATCATGTTTCTCTTTTTTGAAATGACTTAGTTATCCTCACCATATAAATTTCTAAATGCTATGTAATATAGGATGTGGGGGATATTATATTGGAAGCGAGTAGGCATCCTTGTGTGGAAGCACAAGATTGGGTGAACTTCATACCAAACGATTGCAAACTTGTGAGAGCCAGAACTACTTGAATGTCTTCGTTTTTGCAATGGCACATATGCTTATTCTGTTATTAACATGTCAGGTCAGAGAAAAGAGCTGGTTCCAGATAATCACTGGGCCTAATATGGGTGGGAAGTCAACATATATTAGACAGGTATGATTGCCGTCATTCACATAAATGTGCTGATATTAACATTTTCTATCACAAAGATTAAAAATAGTGCTTTTCTGCCGGCATCAGCAGTTTTGATTCTTGTTTATCAAAAAAAGCAGTTTTGATTCTTGTGCATTCAGAACCATGCATTGTGGTCTGTTTGTGTCAGATCCTTGAAGTTTAAGTTATTGAAACCTTGTAAAAGATTACAAATAAGGAACTTATTTCCCAAAAATTCATGCATTGGATGTGCCCCCTTTTCATTGCCAAAATTTGTACTTTCATACAATGGTGTTTGGTGTTACCTGCAGGTTGGTGTGAATATTCTCATGGCACAAGTGGGTTCTTTTGTTCCGTGTGACAAGGCTACCATTTCCATTCGAGATAGCATTTTTGCTCGCGTGGGTGCTGGTGACTGCCAAGTGAGTAACATCTGATAAATTATGATATTTCAACCTTTGCAATTTTAGCTAAGTTAATGCGCAGGATAGACAGATAACCCCTTGGAACTTTTGAACCAAGACTTATCGTTCCGGAGATGAAGTCCGATATAGTTGGAATATTTTCACCTTCCAAGTGTTTGCTTATTATTGTCTAGGTCGTTGATTTTTGGTTTTCATGCTTTTGTGATGTTTACTCTTCAGACATCCCGGTCTTGTAAAATGTTGGCAAATAATCTGTTGGTGTTCAGATTTCCCTCGCTTTTCCTATTGCTCTGAGCTTGGAAATGCATGGATATGGCTGAATGCTTTGTCTTTTTCGTTGCTGAATTGTCTCTTTCATTTAATTTGTTAGGAAACTGACCTATTGGCACTGATATGTTGAATTCTTTCCTATTCTTTTAGCTGCGTGGGGTGTCTACTTTTATGCAAGAAATGCTTGAAACTGCTTCAATACTGAAAGGAGCTACAGACAAGTCATTGATAATCATTGATGAGTTGGCAGAGGAACTTCCACTTATGATGGATTTGGTATGGCTTCATTTATCCATTTACTTACCACATCTTATAATTGAAGTCTGCATTGCTTGAGCCTTACTCAACTTGTCATCAGGTAGTGAAATATATTTGTTAAGTACCCGAGTAAGTTATTTCGTTACCCATTCATTTTGCGGGAAAAGGAGAATTCTGATCTATGGTTAATTATGAAGTTGAGAGAATATGCTGCTTGGTTCATTGAGAGGCGATTTCTGCATGTATATTATACTCTATAATTTTTAAGGAACTAATCCCATGGGCCTGTTTTCTTATTCATATTTGTGTTTCTTCTAAGATATGTTATCAAGTCCAGTCTGCCAGGTTATTGGACCATCTTCTAGTCATCATGAAATTTTAGTTTAAACTTATCTATTGTGGTGGTCGGATTTCATTGGGTGATTATGTGAGCTCTTGTGGCAAGGTTTGGTTCTGCACTAGGTCAGCTTCCTGATATTAGTCCATAGAAATTTGGAAATAGCCTGCTTTCATGCACTATGAATGTTCAAGGGCTCTGGTATTCTTTTATGATTGAGTTCTAGAAGTGAAGAAGCTTTCTGAATCTTCTGCTCTCAACTTTTGCTGCTATTTCAACTGCACTGTCTATCATATTGTAAATAATGTATTAAGTGAAATTAAAGGACTTATTGCATTGCTTGAGGTTTGTATTATTTTCAGTAGTTAATTATCCGTTCATAAAAAATTATCTATCTATTATACTTCTAATAGACGGGTTTCGACATTAGGTAGACTGATATCTGTCTTTCGTGCTTTTTGATATTCAGGTTTAGCATGGGCCATTTGCGAGCATCTTGTCCAAGTGATCAAAGCACCCACTTTATTTGCTACTCATTTTCATGAGCTGACTGCATTAGCTAGCGAGGAAGCAGACTGTACATCTGATAGAAAGGAAATCGTTGGTGTAGCTAATTACCATGTTAGTGCACTCATTGACTCATCAACACGCAAACTCACCATGCTATATAAGGTAGATACAAAATCACTTTTATGATAAAGAAATGTAGGTTTGTTTGTGAGGTTTATCCTCCTGGCCCCCTTTGTTGCTCTATCAATTTACCATCGTGCAGATTCTCTCAGTGGTTTTGGCCATGGCAACATTATAACCTCGTGGTTTTTACCTTTCCTTCTATTGTTTCTTAAAATGTTGGATAACCTTTTGGATTTTCAAGGTGAATTGTTTTTTCAAGTTCACATGAGTAAGCCATGGAAACCATCGTAATGGACCCTGAAAATTTTTCATGACAGTAGCTATCCTGTTAAATATTTTCCCTTTTGCAGGAAGGTGGTTTGCACCTTTATTTGTAATTTTTATGAGTTAAACTGCCGCTATGACCCTGTGCCCTAATTTCTTGTTTTCTGCAGGTTGAGATGGGTGCTTGTGATCAAAGTTTTGGAATTCATGTTGCAGAATTTGCAAATTTCCCTGAAAGTGTTGTTGCTCTTGCAAGGGAGAAGGCTTCTGAATTGGAAGGTTTCTCACCGAGTGCTATCATCTCAAATGAGACAACGGAGGTAAGCTATCTAAGATCATTCAGCCAGCTTTCCTAGCTGTTATGAGTGACTTGTGATAACCTTCAATCCAAAATGAAACCAGAAACAAGGTCCTTCCTGGTTAACTAGAGAGGGTATGTTGAGAATGTCGAGATTTTCAGAAGATAGGTTTTGCTTATTTTGGTTAAACTGAAGCCCTAAGTCTGTCTGGCATGTGTTAATTTAGCTATTCCCTCTTGATTGGAAAATGAAGGGGCCCAAGATGCAGAATGTGAACTTGGGAGGTACACACATTAGGAGGCTTGGGCCAAATTAAGTTACATAAACTCAATAACAGATAGTTATTTACATTAGAATGACTAGTAGGGTTTTTGGCATGTTTCATATTGATTTGTGTTGTTTGCTTGTATAGGCTATGCATTGGACATTATGATGAAATGTAAAAGAAATAATTGATGGTTATGAAAATTGTAATTATCTGAGCAGGTTGGGTTGAAAAGAAAGAGAGAGTTTGATGTGGAGGATGCATCGAGAGGGCAAACAAGAGCGCGTGAGTTTCTGAAAGAGTTCTCTGAGTTGCCACTGGAGAAAATGGAGTTGAAGCAAGCCCTGGAAAAGGTGAGGGGGATGAAAGATGAATTGGAGAAGGATGCAGGAAGCTGCGATTGGCTTAAGCAGTTCTTCTAAGTCATGAATTAGCCCATCCAGTTTCGTAGATTATTGAGCTAATAGTTTTATAAAGATTGGGAAGGGGGTTGAGATATGGTACGTAGCTTGGTTTTCTAGCCCCATGACTGGAGTTTAACCTTTTTATCGACCCACGGACGGATCTCAAGATGCATCCGCCAAACTTACACCCCTTCCATTCATATCTCACTTAGTAACTATAACTGTGTTCTTAAAGTAATTTCTTTATATAATTCTTTTTTTAGTTGACATGTTAGAGCTCCTCCTTCATTCTAGAAATGAGGATATTTTGGATAAAAATTAATTTTGATAAACAAAATTTTGTAATTCTTTTCTTATGAACAAGGATAAAACTTTCAATCTTATAGTTAAGAGACGAAAAACCAATAATACAACACCTACTGATTAGAATACGTTATTCTTTAATCAAAGAAAAGTGGTAGTGTTTTTAACGTAACAACAAGAAAGCATAACTATAATGCTTTTGTTTGTCATATCTCCAAGATTCCAACAATTGATAACAAATTTATAATTTTTTTACCAACATATGAATTAAATTATTATATATTAAACAGTAGAAATAAAAATGGTACAAAAAATTAAACGAGACATCTAAAATAAATAAAAATAATTTTCCACTAAAATATTAACATAAAAAATCGGCCAATGGGCCGATGATAATCTAGTTAATTATAATGATTAGGGTTAATACACCTTTTTGCCCCTCTACTATGCAAAGTTAACAAACATACCCTTCTACTATTTTCTAACCGATTTAACACCCTCTACTTTGAAAAGTTTAACAAATATGTCCCTTCATTTATCTTTTCATCTATTTTTTCGTCTAATGAGTTGATTATATGTGCTACGCCATATTATTTGTCCACAAAATCGCTAATTGGGATGTCCACAAGGTGAAAATATTTAAATTAAAAAGAAAAAATAAAGGAAAAACACATTATAATCAGTATTATGTACGGAGGCGTTTGTGGTATTCTTTTTTATTTTTCTTTCTAATTTAAATAATTTTCGATTGTGAACATTCCAAAAAGCGATAAGGTGTACAAATAATATAACGTGGCACGTACAATCAACACATCGGATGGAAAATATATGAAAAATTAAACAGAGGGGCATATTTGTTAAAGTTTTCAAAGTAGAGGGTGTTAAATCGGTTAGAAAATAGTAAAGGGGTATGTTTGTTAACTTTGCATAGTAGAGGGGTAAAAAAGTGTATTAACCCTAATGATTATAATCATAATGTTTTGGTGTTAGTATATTTTGAGTAAGTAAAGTTTACCTAATATATAACTATCTTATGTAACAGTTATAAATGAAGTAAAATCTTCGAAATAATCTCTATGCATGATGACTAATTCACCTAAAAAAAACTTGGACACATGAAGAAGAAAATTGGAGCGCATAGCTAGAAAAAACAAAGAGTCGAGGAACAAAGAATTCAAAGAATCTTAATCTTAATCTTAATCTTAAAATAATCTATGGGAGATTATCACATTATGTTTGCCACATAGGACAAAACTACTCTCTCAATTTTCCACCTCATCTACAAATTTTAAATAAAAAATAAAATTTATATAAACTCTTAATAAATTCTCTCACATTAAGAGCTAAATTTGGTTAATAACATTTTTTGTCATTCAAGTTAAGACAATCTATCATATTGGTCACTTAAACTTTCATCTTTTGCACATCAATGACTCAAGTTTGATTTAGGAAGAGATCGACATTTCATCCACTTTTGTTCAATTTTCCATCCAAAATCTTACGGCCAACCACGTCAACTAAAATAATAATTTTAAATCCATGCCATCAAACACTCAATCATTAGATCCAGCTCATTTCGATCCTACCAAACCCCTTTTAGCATGATTGAAGATTCTCTTTCCTCTATCTTCTTCATCTATAATCTTCATCTTTTGTAGGCTTCATTCCTTCTCGAGTTTAATATGTAAAGCAATACATTTATCATTCTCCCATCTCCAACCATTACAATCTATGATGAGCCAAAATTTGGCGACTCAAATCTCTACAACGAGAGAGATTGAGTCATTATGTCCATCACACAATACTAATATTTGAGATTGTTTCGGCCATCGCTTCTAAGGCAGCAACATCGACTCCATTGGGTTTGCAATAATTGGTGGATGAGCTCATTGATCAATCTCCATGGAATTGTCAAAAAAAAAAAAAAAATCATGGATAACCATTTAAATCAAGACTACCAACAATTCCAAGAGCCACTACCAACTTTAGCAGCTTCATGACCAATGATTTCACATCCTTCGTCGTTGTTATGAGAATTGAAAGTGTATATGAACACCTTACAGTCTAATTTTGGAACTTCATAAGAAAGAGTTTTTGTGATGATAGAGATAAGTTAGTTGTGTATATTTGAAATGACTAGAGGGCGAAGATGACAATGTTTTTATAGATGCATTGATGATATTGAGCATATATACGGTTATTTGTGAACTCTATTAGATATATTGTCTAATATGAGTGTAAATATTGTTAACTATAATATTTTATTTATTTAACTAATAGTTCATATATATTGTCTATAAAAATATTGTGTTACATTTTATATATCACCCATTTATTCTTTTCAAAATCCCATGAACTAAACTTTAAACAATAAAATATTTTTATACATAAATTTGTCAATATAATTAATGAGTATCAAATAGGTCTTTCTTAGCAATATTATTTCGGTGACGCACTATATCAGTAAGCGATGAAAGTACGATCATATTTATTTGTTGTCAGGACGTTTTGCGGACTACATATGAGCTTTCTATTTATAATGAAACTTTCCATGCTCAAAGATTACATTTCCTATATTTGAATGACGTATTTCTAAATAAGTTAATGTTTCAAACTTAGCAACCTTTAAGGTATGAATGAAGTTTATAAATATTGAGTTTGATAACAAACTAGCTGAATAAATGAAGTCTGGATATTAAATTGGTTTTTGAAATTACTTTATTTTATTCAATTAAATAGAATATTCAGTTAATAAACTCTAAGATTATTTTAAAAAAATTAACCGTTAAAATATATATTTTCAAAGAATAAGCCAAAATATTGATAAATACATTTGACCACTGATTACAAATTTGAAAATATAAACATATTATTTTAATGTAAAAATACATAATAAAAAATCTTAGTCAAACTAATCTCTAATCTATATTGCTTTAGCTCTCATCCCCAAACTGAAGAATGCTGCTGAAATGAGAAGTTGCAGGCCTATTTCGTGCTGCAACGTGGTATATAAGGTGGTTTCAAAAGTTATTGCCAACAGACTTGCTCTGGTTTTAGCTTCTCTAGTCAGTTTGAATCAAACGACTTTCATTAAGGGGCGTAATATCAGTGATGGAGTGCTTTTGGCACATGAACTTCTGAGCACTTACAGTAAATCATCCATCTCCCCCCGTTGTGCTATCAAAATAGACCTAATGAAGGCCTTCGATTTTGTGGAGTGACCCTTCATTCTTGAGGTCCTAAGAGTAATTGGGGTTTCAGATATGATGGTCATATGGATTGAAGCATGCTTCAAATCTATGATGTTGTTAGTAAATGTAAATGGTACACTTTGTGGTTATTTCCCAGCCAAGAGAGGATTCCGTTAAGGAGATCCAATCTCCCCAATTTCTCTTTGTGCTCTCGATGGAAGTTCTTAATTGTATGTTCAGAAAGGCGGTTGATGAGAAAAGGATGTCTCTGCATCCTCAGTGCAAGGGGATTAGGCTTACGCACTTGATTTTTGCAGATGACCTACTGGTCTTTACAAAAGCAAATAAAGCTACTGTTGGGGTTGTGACTGACATACTTGAAGATTTTAGAAGCTGTCCGGGGCTTCGATTCAACCCAGAGAAGAGTCAGATATACATGGCTGGAGTGACAGATGATTTAGCTAAGGAGATTGTAAAGAACTCAGGTTTTTGCAGAGGGCTTCTACCATTTCGATACCTGGGAGTACCCTTAACTGTAGGCAAACTTAGAAGAAAGGACTGCAGATCTCTTCTGGACAAAATCACAGCTAGAATTACTGACTGGAAATCGAAAAAGCTATCATATGCAGGAAAAGTTCAGCTTATTGATTCTGTGGTGGGAGGTATGCTACAATACTGGATGTCATCATTCATCCTACCTTCTAGCTTGATTAGTGATGTGGAGAATTTGTGTAACAAGTTTCTGTGGGGGAAAATGGATGGAGGCAAAGTAAAAGTAGCATGGCGTCACCTGGCTTTACCAAAAAGTGAAGGAGGTATAGGCCTGAGGGATTTCAAAACTTGGAACGTGGCAAACGTTACTAAGCATATATGGAATCTCCTAGTTCAGACAGGCTCTCTATGGATTGCATGGATAAAATATTATCGGCTCAAGAAGCAGTCCTTCTGGACAGTTACTTCTCTTTGTGGATCATGGCATTGGAGTTGTTGAAAATCAGAAGTACCATTCATTCTCATGTGTCGATACCTGCTGGGGAGGAAAAGTAAGAGAAAAGCTTAGAGTTAGTGACATATGGGACACTATAAGAAAAGCAGGTATGAAGGTTAATTGGTATAACTGTGTTTGGGCTAGCTTCAATATTTTAAGGAGATCTTTTATTTCTTGGCTCATTGTCACTGATAGAGTTTCAACGAGGGATAAAAGTGAAGCATTGAGACCCTTTGGTGGATGCGAAGTGTGTATACTGTGATGAAGAGGAGACAAGAGATCATTTGTTTGCAGATTGCAGTGCTGTTACCAATATCTACAAAAGATTTCTACCTCAGCTTATGGGAAGGAATTATGATCAGGTGATTAATGTAGTAAATGAATGGCAGTTGACTCTAGAGACGAAAGCCAAGCTCTTGCTTTGGAGGATAATTGTCTGCTGCATATGGAATGAAAGATGCCGCATAATCTTTCAAACCTTAAGAGGAAAAGGGACTCATGAGCTTTGTGAAGAGATTAAAGAGGAGTTAAAAGATTTTTCTTTAGGCCATAAGTATGAATATGTAATTATGAAGTGCCTATAGATTGATAGGTTTTGCTTTTCGTTGTAGTGTTTTAAATCTCTTATACCGTTATTCCTTGCTCTTTGATGAATAAAAGTTGCGCAATTCATCAAAAAAAAAAAAAATTGCTCAATTCATCAAAAAAAAAAATTTGTGTTGAAATTGTGAGTAATAATACAATGACTAGAAATTTAAGAATAAAAAATAATAATTAATTGTATTTATTTATTTATTTATTTTTGTTCTTATTATGATCAAACAAACGGGTGAAACAGCACCGCCCATAGGGCGGTAGGTACAAAAGCTAGTAACAAATTATGTTGGACTTGTTCAACAATTTTTTTTTTTTATGAATGGTGGAGTATAATTTAATCATAAAAAACGCTCGGAATACATCGTTTTGCCCTCAAAACTACTAACAACCCAAGAACAACTAAACACCCATCAAGATGAAACAAATCAAACACTCAAATCAACACCTCTAATCTGCCTTCGGCCCTCAACACTCCTTTGATCATAGTACTAAGGGTCTCCTCCGACACCCCTTTAATACATACATTCCTACAACATCTCTCGTACCATATATGACTAACAAAGCTTCGCCATAAAGCCCTCCCATAATTCGCACGACCCGACGAGTCTGACCAAGAGTCAATAGCATTAGAAAGCTCACCCTCCCAACTAGTAGAGGCACAATGCCCCCCTCCAAAACAAATCTGCTTCACTTTTGCAGTGTAGCTACACGCATCTAAAATATGATCCTGGTTATCAATACCCCTGTCACAAAAATAGCAGATGATATCCACACTTACCCCCCAATGTGAGACAACCTCCTTCGTTATCAACTTGTTGCAGGCAGCAAACCAAGTGATCATTTGATGCTTAAGAAGGCCTGGATTCTGCCATATTAACTTCTTCCAGACAACCACATCATCTTTTATTCGAATATCTTCCCAAACAGTTTGCACCGTGTACTTCATCATAACACTATTGTTCCACTTCAACTCACCATTGATTGACATATAGATGAACTTACTTGCAGTCTCTCTAGTTTTAAGAATTCGTCTCCATGTCCAGTCTTGGTTAGGAGAAGCCTTACAATTTCACACATCAGTTTTCTTCAATCTGTAAGCACCCAATCTAGGCTATCCAAAGCGAGCCCGATTGAGCCATTATGTTCCAAAGATTCCTAATAATACAAGCCACATTCCAGGTGTGGATCGCGTAAGCCCAGACCCCCCTCAGCTTTAGGTTTTGCCACCTTAGACCATCCAACTTTTGCTCTCTGCCTGCCACCTGCTTCCACCCTCCAAAGAAAGTTGCTACAAACTTTTTCTACAGCATTGATAATAGATTTAGGGAGAAGAAAAAGATTCATCCAGTATTGACTCATATGGTTCAGTACTGAACTCACCAATTGAAGTCTCCCAGCAAGCTCAGATTTTGGACGTCCAACCAGTGATCTTTCGAGTAATCCTGTGAACGACGACTTCACAGTCCTTCACTGAAATTTTTCCTGACACCAAAGGGACACCTAGATAATGAACTGGGAGAGTCCCTTCCACAAACCCTGACTCTCTACAAATATCATTTCTAACATCTTCTGGAACAGTACAAGAGAAGAATATTTCAGTCTTCTCAGGATTTAATTACACACGCGAGAAGGAATAGAAGCTTTCCAGAACTTGAATAATTCCTTTAATCCCCTGGACAGTACCGTTAGTGAAAACTAATAGATCGTCCGCGAAGCAAAGTTCCATAGTTTGAAGGGGCTTACACTTTGGATGAAATGGAATGGTCCCTTTATTAGCTGCATCCAGGAAAAGACAGTGTAATAGTTCCATAACAATGACGAACAGTGCAGGGGACAAAGGGCCCCCCCTGCCTAAGCAATTTCTTCCCATTAAAATACCCAACTGATCCTCCGTTAACACTACGCTTATCATCACACTGCCAAAACACCCCTTGATCCATTTTATAAACTGAGCAGGGAACCCCACAGCCTGAAGCATGCGAAACAGAAAATGTAGATCAACCAAATCAAAGGCCTTCTTCAGGTCGGTTTTGACAGCACGACGGGGGGAAATGTGCTTAAGATGATACCCATTTACGAGCCATAAGAACATTATCCCCAATCTGTCTTCCTTTAACGAAAGCAGACTGGTTCCTACTAATAATATCCGGGGGGCAATCAACTAACCTGTTGGCAAGGATTTTAGGCAATAGGACGAAAATCTTTCACGTTGCTAGCATTCTGCTTTTTTGGGGCTAAAGCAAGAATAGTGGAATTCACAGCCTTAGGCATAATCCCCTCCTTGAAAAACTAATGGATAGCCACAATTACATCCTTACCCACAGTGCTCCAAGAGTGTTTATAGAAACCAGATGTGAAGCCATCCGGACCTGGGCTTTTATCTCCGGAAATAGCAAACATAGCCTTCCTTATCTCATCACTGGTAACCTCTTCACAAAGCTTCTTCGCTTTTTCAGACGATAGTCGGATAGTTCACCTAATGCACCCTTAATTGACTAGAGTTATAAGCGACTACCTTCCCATTTTTCATAAGCACACAACCCAAACCTTGCAACGAGGCTTCACTGAACACAACATACTCCCCTCCTTCAACTAGCAAAGTCAACACCGACGTAGAAGTCAACCTTTTTTTAATTCCTCAAAGCCTTTCTGACAAGCTTCAGACCACTCATATTTTGACTCCTTCCTTAGCAACTTGTGAAGGGGAACAACTATGGTGGAAAATTCTTCAACAAACCTTCTATAGTAACCGGCCAAACCTAAGAAAATTCTCAACTACAACACATCCTTGGGTGGAGACTAGTTAACCACCGCTTCAATCTTCTTCGGATCTACCTATACTCCTCTCTTAGAAATCATATGACGCAAGAACAACACTTCCTCCAATCAAAAGGCACACTTAGAGAACTTTGCAAGAAGTTGCTGCTCCCTCAACTTCTGAAAGACAGACCTCAAGTGTTCTTCATGCTCCTCCTCACTCTTGGAGTAGACGAGGATATCATCAATGAATACTACGACGAACTTGTCCAAGTACTCATGGAATACTTTGTTCATGAGAGTCATGAATGCAGCATGCTCATTGGTGAGACTGAATTACATCACAAGAAACTCGTAATGTCCATACGTGGTCCTAAAAAGCAGTCATCGGCACCGAGCTTTCCCCCACCTTCAACTAACGGTACCCTGAAGTGATTGCGGTTGCCACGACCGGCTCCACCACGCCCCCACGGGCACCACCCCCCAACTTACCCATGTTGGCTTGGGGTGGCGGAACTCACAAAGAAATATGGAGAGCTTTCCCCTTGCTGGAAGGGAAAGACGCCAAGACAGGAGCCCCAACATCAAGTTCTGATGCTGATGCCGATCCGGCCCCAACACTGATGCCGGACCAAGACTGTACCGGCCCAGGGCTCAAACCGTCCGTAACACAAATAATATTTCTGGTGGGGTAGTGTAGGCTCCTTCCGATTCTATGTTCACATTCATAACACAATCAAAAAGTTTATTCCACAATCCATCATTTCCAAACATAATCACAACATCTCATCAATTCCGCATTTCCATCTCCAACATCATACCATGAGATCACAATCACATCAAAGGTAAACAGCCAGTCTTGTCGACCACCCCCACCTGCATAAACAAGGGAGAGAGGTAGTCATGTCGCAAGGTCTAGTGTTACTATCCTGTTCGTCCTTCATAGGATGATCCTTCATTGGGATCATCCTCCTGCAACCACAACTGACAACAGAAGAAATACATAACAAAACAGATTTCCCATTTCATCATATCTCTCATTTCTATCTCAATCCATTAATATCACGATTCATTAACAATCCAAATACACATAACACAAGATCGAAATCAACCAATTAGCAATCGCATAATAGTTTTTCCCAATTTTACTCTCTTTTAGTTTCATGCAAAAAATCCTAATTTCGTCTAAGTTAAATTGTAACTCCTCACGTTACTCATCTTGTTCTATCGATGTTAATCCCTCACCTAGAATAGAAGACGAGACTCTAATCATCTTCCCAATCCACATATGACTCCATTCCCCTTCTAAAAAATGTAGCTCTTTGCTTCTGATGAGCAACACTCATCAACAACCCAGCTCAAATGGAGACTAGCGATCTCTTCTACTCATTTCCAGGAATCCATAGGAAGAAACGACGCCTTAATCGGACACATATAGCTCTCGGAATCAAGGTTTTAACTTGGAGAAACCTTGGTTCATCAATGGAGTTTTCGGAGAGAGAAGGAGAGAGGAAAGTTGTCAAAAACCCATCAAACTCGTGTTTTTATAATCAAGGGATGATAGACGATATGTATTAGAGATACAAGGCTTCTATCATCAATACATAGCCTATATCCAAGACACACGGCGTGTATTAATTTATCTTCAGTTCGACCGTGGGGAGCGACGTGTATCATGATACACGGCGTGTACTCTCGACTGTGCACTTAACGTGTTGCAACTTCAACCTGGATGACTCTCAAATGTCTCAAACTTCGATGGGACCTCAGAGACATCAAATTCAATGTCATGATCACTCGAACTCGAGTCTCAAACCATTCGGTTGGGCGGGGATGCTAAATTATGTAACAGACAATACACACTGACTATCATGTCAACGGTTTGAGGTGCAAACCATGTCGTGTCCCGCATAATTGCCCAATACATTTTTCAATATGTCGAAGCCCTTCTCGATATTGTTTCTGGCCTTGGCGTGCCTCATGTTGAAGATCTCCTCTAGGCTTTGTGGTATGTTTATGCCTCATTCTTTCAAATGATACCACTGGCCTCGATATTGGGTGAGGAAGCCCTCACTGTTGTTGGGGAACGTGATTCGATGTGAACGAGATGTACCTTTGGGAACGCATAATCCATCTGGCCTCGCAATTGCGTCTTGGAGAACCTGACCATCGTGCGCTAATCCCTCCCATTCAGATAGACAATAAATGAACTCCATGGCGAGGTTGCACGCCGCAATGTCCCTTTACGAGTACAGTATCGTTGTCCGTCCTGCTTCGGCACACGAACACGGAAAATTGAACCGTCCAACGCTCCAATGCGGCTCTCCAACATGAAAATAAAGTATGGGAAGTGCATAGAGTAAGCATAGTAAGTGTGATTAGCAACAAGGAGGGTGTCTAACCGTGAAGTGCTTACATCTCGTGTCCGGACAGTCTGTTACAATAGGTTGTGTTGTCGTATGAGCACCGAGTGACACTTGCATATAGCCACGAGCACCAGATGGATGACCTTGCTGATTGTTTGTCTAGAGCGGCGGAACAACACATGGAGTGGAATATTCTTCTCGTTGTGTGCAATCATGAAGAGGAACATGACAACCATCTCAGGTATAACGACGTGGGAACTACACCGTAACCCACCTACATCCCTCAACAACGTACAGAGTTTGGTGGAGCATTTTCTATTCATACGAATTAGCCTCAACAATTTACAAAGTTTGGCGAAGCATTTGGTGTTCATACGAATGAGCATGACAGAGAAGACGTTTCCATGCCTGGTCACATTGTCCGTGAAGGTCTTTCTAACCAAAGTGCGGCCAATGGGGGTCTCCCACGGGAATTCGTTATAGGGTGCGCCCAACAAGTCGGTTCCCACCTCATCGCTCAGTTAGGAAAAAAAACACGACTAATTGGAAGAGCAGTTTCAACCATTTGAACACTACAGTGGCGACCAATCTTTTCCTATCGATTGGAGACATGGCCATGTCTCAAAGGTCCCTAAACCCTAGATTGAATAGTCAACACAAACGTAGGCAAAGTATCACACACCAAAATGATGAACGCAACTATTCGACCGACGGAAGTGAAACGGTGGTACACGAGAGAAACCTAGAAGAACTAACAATTAGAAACTCACTTGTGTACGGAGTGGGGGATATGGCTAGAGTATGCCGGTTTGGAGAATGCCATTGCAGCTGCCAGTCCAGGTGGCGAAGTGTTGTCGCCGCTGATTGGGTGGGAACAAAAACGGATACGATGACGATGACACTATGCAAGCAACAGATCGGCCAGGGGGGATCGCAAGAACTACGAGGATGACAAAAAAATTTTGATGGGGTCAAGTTTGAATATTGGAGGGAAATGGCCAGATAGCAGTAGGAGAGAGCATCAACGACAATTGGTGATTGACTACCATTGAATGGGGTGGAAGTTCTCGTAAATTACGAGAAACAAACAAGGATAGAATTGTCATTACAAGTAGACCAAATATGCAAAAAGGAAACCACAAGAAACTCCACTATTTTCTGATGAGTTTTGAAAACCGTGGTTTTGGCTCAAACATGGTTTCGAGCAACTGAACTGCAAAAGCGAAAATGAACAGTTTGGGGAAAACCATGCTTTTCGACAAACTGCAGCATGGCTAAACAGCAAAAAACAAACGGGCCCTTAATAATTCGAAACCAAATAAGCTTTTGCGTCAATTCCAGTCCAGTAAAAGGTTGTTGGATGGTAATCTCGTAGAACAAAAGGCTGTAATATTCTGAGGCCAGGATTTATATATAAGCAAGGGAAGTAACAAATGGTCCATTGTATTGTACCGAATCGTCCGACCATTTGTATCTCATTCAGAAAGTTAGCAGCACTCCACACTCAAACTTGATAAAAGGGGTATCGAGGGTGTAGACCTGAGTTTATCCTCCAAATTTAGGAGAAAGCGTCAACAATCAACCCAAAGTGACAAGTAATGCAGAAAGCAGCCTCTATATATTTTATCATGACAACAGAATACAATTTCAACCCCTCTATGTCATACAAATGCAAGTCTGAAAGCCTTAAAATCACCGGATTTTCAGAAGAGGACGTGCTAGCTCCATCACTGCCAATCGATACAATGAATGGTTAGTTTCGGAATGTCATGTATCTGGAGCACAAAGAAGCAATAAAAACGAATAGACTTTAGCGCACAATAGACAGCATAACATAAATATTATGATGGTGGTTTCCATCTCACCATGTATAATGACAAGCAGGGACCAAGAAATTTCCCCATCCTAGTGACTAGAAGAAACACACAACATGCTTGCTTGGTTATAAGCCGTCCAGCTCTTCAGCAGTTTAAGAAGAGTATCTATACCAGGTGCCATTTAGCTTGTACCCGATACTCTAGGGCGAAGCACAAGCTTCCTCCTTATCATCTGGATGTCTCGTCTCACCCAAAAGAGCTGCCTTTTCCGGGTTCATGAGCAAGAGCTGCTGCATATCCTTGGGAAGAACATTGAACACCATCTGCAGATCTTTTCTCAGCTTTTCGCAAATACTTGCACAGTCCACACTAGCCTCTCCAAACTGCTCCATCTGGAAAACATCAAGCATCACCATTCAAACCAACTTGAACAATGCCTATATAGAGAATAACCACATCAAAGAATGGCACACAGATAGTACAAATAATTTATGGACAGGGAAAGTAGTAATAACAAGAACTGGTGTAATCTATTCACAGCAAACATAAAACTACAAACCAACCAGACCTGTGAAGCACATATTGGAACTACAGAAGTTCTGATCAATCACTAACGTTTGCACGTCAGCTAGAGTTTTGATCAATCATCACATATTGGAACTTACTTCTAACCAGTTTATCTATTCAATTCCCTCGTCTCAAATAAAATGGGCAGAGATCTTTTACACATGTTATTTTCTACATGAATACTAGGGGTTCGACAAACATTTATTGCAAACAAACCCATGTCATAACTAAAATTGTAATACTGATACAAATTCTCTCGTCCTGAATTGGCTTTCGCCTATCCCTCTCTGGTAGTGCATGAAGACATTTTGAGACCCTCTCTTTCAGTATCACTGATCATAAATGGTTCTTAATGTTCATTGATGATTGCACAAGAGTTGTTTTTGTTGAAATCTAAGTCAGAAGTATATACACCCCATCTTTAGTTCCGTGAGTGGATTGTCAAGAGACCTCCGCATCCGTGGCTAAGAAGGGTACAGTTAGAGTTATGTAGTCTCCAGCTGCTATATATAGTTGGGATTTGCATCTATACAATGGCAAACATGCATTTTTTTCATGGAGAAATAGATGAAGAAATATATATGGAGGTACCACCTGGTTTAGGTGGAGGAAAACCCGTGTCCGTGAGCAAGCTGAAGGCCTTGTATGGTCTTAAACAGTTGCCCATAGCATGGATTTGACGAATTTCAAAGACTGTTTTAAGGGCTGATTATAAGCAAAGTCAAGGGAATCATACATTGGTTATCAAACACTCCAATTTAGGGGGGATAGCCATTTTCCTAGTCCATGTAGATGATACAATAGCTATTGGTTTAGCTTGGGATGGGGTGTATCCATTCCCTAGCTTGAGGGAGAGTGTTAAATCGTCTATATATTATTAGAGACCCACCCCCGTCAGATAAGGATAAGGTAAGTAGCAGTTATGTTGGGTAATTCTCTTAGACGGTTTATATTCTTTTTGCATTTAAGAGAGATATTATTCTATAAGTATTCTAGTTCAAATCACAGAAACACCTAAACTATCATTTAACAGGAAAAACTTACCCTTAACAGACTGAACCAAATCAAAACAGACTTAAATAACCTGCTGTAGCGATTAACTAAACCCAAATGTTTACCAAAAAATAACAGCACATAAGCATATAAAGGTGGCCTTAAACAAGAAAATAATCCAGAAAGGAGGCCTAGTATCATAACAAACATTGTAAACTGCTATACTGTAGTGCCTAATATCCTCTAGAGACAGCCTGTATTTCTTTAACCAAAAAAAAAGCCTGTATTTCTAAACATTAGTTCCAAAACAAATTATGATTTGAAGTCAAGATTCACTGTGAAACAAAAATAGAAATAGTCACTACGGAGACAACCACCTAACTGTTCACAGAAATATATATACACACACATCAGCTATCATCCATAAACATGAGATGATGAAAGCCTGTCTGACTGATCTTCTGTCAACGAGTTAATTTAGGTTTAGCATGGCCAGGAAATCTCTACAGGTTCTACAACCAAATAAATACTTTGATGGTTGGAAAGGCATTATACTATAAAAAAAACTGCTCACAGCTTGTTCTAGGTCACATCAATAGGAAGAGAAACAGCAAATGGGTATAGTAAACGGTCAACGAGTTAATTTAGGCTTAGCATGGCCAGGAAATCTCTACAGGTTCTACAAACAAATAAATACTTTGATGGTTGGGAAGGCATTATACTAAAAAAAAAAACTGCTCACAGCTTGTTCTAGGTCACATCAATAGGAAGAGAAACAGCAAATGGGTATAGTCCTCTCAGAAATCAATGCATGCTCCTAAATAAAAATAAAAGGAAGGGATTACCTGATTTTCTCCGAGCAGGTGCCTCTCGATTGCATTAAAGGAATCAACGATTTCCAGTTCAGACATCGCTGATATGAATAATTTTATATCAGTAGTCATCCTTGCTTGCCTCCATAGCCTATGTTGCTCTTGTTCCGCAATAGCACGCCTTCTCTGAAACCATGGCATAAAGTTTGGTCCTTTCAGGAACCGCCTGGAGAGCAATGCAAACTATGTAAATGCTAAACAAGTGTTCCTCTGGAATAGACCCGAAACAGAGTGAACTATATCAGAATGTTGTACTATCAAGGGTAGTTAGAAATGAATGAGGCCTAAAAATTAAAGGGATGACCCCAGGAAATCATAGGTATGCAATGTTGTTACCTGTATAAATCCATCCAATTCGATCGCATTCGCTTTGATAGAAACTTCCCAACACCTCTTGCTGATAAACTTGTCAAAAATTCATCAACGTGAAATGGAGGGAGAGGAGGTGGATCAAGAAATGGAGAAGATCCTTCACATGGCGTTGATGCCCTAAAATATGGGCCAAAAGGAGCCAAGAAGTTAGTCGTAAGCTCCAAGAAATGCCGGCGCAATATTTCATTGTTTACAACCGACATAGACTCCTCAACCCTTGGTGACATCCCAGCATCAATGAGCCGGTTAAGGATTGAAGTATCTGGCTTAGTTACTGCTGCATAACTGGTCCAAATGGCTTCCTTATGTTCAGTCATAAGAGAAAGAGGCCCTTCTCTCTTTAGCTTAATGGCACTTAAGAAATGTGACGCAGAAAACCTTCTAAAAGATAGTTGCGGAAGACCAGACCCCTCTGGTCTTGCAGGAATCCCACCAGAAGAGAACCTATTTGAAACGGATGTACGGTTAGATATGCCTGCTGGGCATCCAACTGACACAACATGGCGAATATTACGAAGAGATTTGAGGAAGAACAGATTCGTCACGCCCAAAACCATTGGAGGAAAAGTGTCACCTTCTTGCAGGGAATTCAACCGGGCAAACTCTGGATCATGAATGGTAAAATAAGGCCTAAAATCAACACTGAACAACAACGGCGCAACCAAACTGACAAGACTTGCAACTGCTTCACTACATTGAGGGGGAGTAGGTCCTATGACAAGAATAGGTTCACCAATCAGCAACAATTCCCATAACACCCACAGTTGTAATAGAATCCCACGGAATATACCAAAGACATCAGAATCATGGAAAAGGCCCTGTGGGATTGATTGATTAGTTGGAAGTAGAGGAGCCATTGATGAAGAATTTTCATCATGCAATCCTTTTTCTAAAGGTAAGCTATGAGCAGGGGGGAGGTTAACTTTGAGAGTGGCATTACCAATAGGAAGCTCCATTAGCTTACCAGGTACGGGGGAGGCCATGTAGACACAAAATTAGCAATATGCTCAAGCGCCATGTTTCCAATGTCAAAATATAATGGACCCATTATCTGTAACAATGGTCTGAACACGGAAGAATAAGGGCTGTGAGATAATATAACTACGGACTTCTGTTCTCCTCCCCGCTTTAACCTTTCGTCATGTCTCTGCCGGTTGAAAACATACCCGTACAAGTATTCATTACTTCTAACATCATTGCTGGACATGGATTTCACCAGTTCATGTGTCAAGTCTGAAGGTATTTTTCTGTCATTGTATTCTTCTACGTCTGATGACTTCACATTATTTTGTTCAGAGCTCTTACGCCTCTGGACACGGAAAAAAAACATGCAGTCATGAATGCTTGAACGATTCTGGTGCTGAGAAACAGAATCCGGAAAGGAACTGAAGGCAACATCCAATTCCTCCTCACTTGAGAGAGAACCAGATGGATAACACTCCTCAGTCAGCTGACCTTGCTCAAGATCAAATCTGATGACACAAAATGCAACAACCCATTGCTGAAGAGATTCTAGATCAACCTTGATGCTAGATTCTGATTTTAAGGAAAAAGATGGCGATCGACTCATGTCTGGGGATCCAATGGTCTTATCTTCATCACTCAAAATGATAAACACTCCACATCTTCCATCGCTAATCCCAGTCTACTACAGTTTCTTGTCTGTAAGTGCTTATTGAATGAAGATGCTGAAACTTGGTCTTCGATTTTTTTTACTCAACAACGGAAGTGAGTGGGTGATGTTGAACTGCTACAAAAACCGAGAAACATGCGGTTATGCAATGAAATAGATCCACATCCACTCGAATGATATTATCCAGAAAACTAAAGAAATCGTTTGGGAGATATCAAACAAGAATTCTACGGATATCACAGATGAATGCATCTCATTACTTCAGTCGAGCTATCAATTATCTGACTTCCTTTCATCTTTTTATTTGTTTTTTATGGTTAAGTTGGGTATTCTCGGCAATGAGTCAAGTAGAGGAAAGTGAACCGAAAACAAGAGGACACAGAGCCAGCCAAGATGATCTAATTCATGGGTATACATGGAAACTAACCTTGAAGACGAGAGCTGAACCAGATCGGCGGACAAAATGGGCAATCAATTGGGCGAAAGAGAGCAAGTGGGTCTTCCCAATTAGAGTGACAAAGAAAGGGAAATGGTGATCTTGCGCGGGATTGTCCACGGTCAAACTGACGGCTCAGGGTTTTATGAAAATCGAGATAAATGACAGAGAAACGGCACGTCGAAGAACATATAGCTGGATTTGCTGCTGCTGAACTGTGCGCTCTTCGAATAATCCGATAGAGAGAAAACAAGGGGAAGCGGTTTAGGCACACTATTTGCTGAGAAGTGTGGATATGTCGCAATTTGCTAATATCTGTGGTTTCGTCTGAATCGTTCTGGATTTTTTCTTCGTTGATTAACCCTTCTTAGCCATTTTGGTCACTCCCTATTTGACATTTCGTTACCATACCTATAGAAAATATTTTATAACCGGTCAATATGTATGGGATATCTTGGATAGTTAATTATCTAGGGGTCGTTTGGTTGCCGTGATATTGATATTGATAACTGTAGAAATTATGATATTCAGGATATCATCGTTTTTTCTGTCCTGAATATCACGATATATGGGGCCAAAAATGATATCAACATCACTCAACAGATATTCATGGGGAGAGGTGAATATCTTCAGAGTGATATTGATATCACAGTTTTTGGACAATTTTATCCTCACACAACCTTCCCAATTATAATGTCATGAACCTCATTACCTCAATTTATTTTTTTCTCATTTTATTATTGTCTCGTGTTTATGTATTTTTATATTTATTTATTAATTAAGATAAATATTTATGATTTAGTTTTTAATTTCTTAATAAATTTTTTTTAGTTAGAATTAGAATTACACCATGAAAATTTATTTTAACTTTTTATTTTATTTTGGCTAGAAGAGGGAGATGATTGGGCGTTTAGTATTCTAAAAGTATAATTAAATCGAGTAATTAATTTGTAAATACATTCAAGAATTAAAAAGAGAGAGATTACAAATTTTAATTTCTAAACACACATGCTTTTTTATTAAATGTTAGCACTACTTTTATATTTTGTTCAAGCAAATGAGGGTATTTTGGTACATTCATCCATGCAATCACAATTCACCACTTATTTAAATATCACTACCCCAAACAGTGATATCAAACAATTACTTCTACCAATATCAACATACTAACATATCAATATATCTCACATATCATAATATCTAGATATCATGCAACCAAACGACCCCTTAAAGATATTGATATTAAGTGGAGATTAAAAGTTAAAGCGGGTTGTTATTTGCAGTCCGTGTTTTGATGTACGTAGTCCGTATTTTCACATAAATGGACAATTATGTCCTTGCAGTAATTTTTACTAACGCAGCCTGTTTTTACTAACGCAGTCCGTTTTTTACTAACGCAATCCGTTTTTACTAACGCAGTCCGTTTTTACTAACGCAGTCCATTTTTTACAACGCAGTCCGTTTTTTACTTACGTAGTTCGTTTTTACCAACGTAGTCCGTTTTTACTAACATAACTCATTTTTTACTAACGTTGTCCGTTTTTACTAACGCAGTCCGTTTCTTACTAACACAGTCCATTTTTACCAACTCGGTTCGTTTACCAACGAATATCCTTGTTCATAATATATTATAAAAATAGGCATAAAATACAAATAACACTTTAAATATTTAAATAAATTAATAATATGAATGAAAATTACTGATGGAAAATTATGAATGTTGAAAAATACTTTAGTAAAACATGGACTGCTTTAGTAAAAAATGGACTGCGTTATTAAAAACGGATTGCGTTAGTAAAAAACGGACTGCGTTAATAAAAAACGGACTGCGTTAAAAAAAATGGACTATGTTAGTAAAAACGGACTGCGTTAGTAAAAACAGATTGCAAGGACATAGTTGTCCATTTATGTTAAAAGTACGAACTGCGTTAGTAAAACGCGGACTGCAAATAGCAGCACCCAAGTTAAATTATTGTTATTAAGCAGAAATAAAGTTTGTCATAATTGTGTTCATCATTATTGCTTGAATGGTAAATCTGTAGTCACTTCGTTCGCCTTGGTCATCTGACCCGAATTTAGGGTGGCATTCGGGCGGGTCGGCCCGGTTACCTGGCGGATCATTAACCACCATAATATTCGACCTGCTTTTTTTAACTGCCCGACCATTCCCGTCGGTTCTGTTACCCTTACCGTGACCGTGGCCGACGGGCGGGCGGGCACCAGCGGGTATACCCAAGAGTGAAGAAGACATGCCGAAATAAGACTCTTGCAAGGATTTCGATAGCCATAAAATCTGCAAATCGAATTCAATCAGGAATCAAGAAAGACTGTTTAGGAGACTGTCTAGGAATTACAGCTTGAAATCGAAAATAAAAGTTAAAACATACCTTAAAGATGCACCGTGCACGGAGATGGTCGAGAGATTTTCAGCGAAGATGAGATTGTATCGGCGAGAGGATGTAATATAGCCTATGATGACACGCTTTTGGCGTGCGTCAAATAACTAATCTACCAAGGTAGACTAGATCGTATTCTACTCGAGGTCTCTTCTTCTTGTCTACTCAAATATGTTGGCAAATTACTCAGGTTTAAACAGGTTGTGCGTGGTGTGAGTTCCACGACTTCTAATCTAATAAAGCAGGAAAATAAAAGACAGAAAGATTAAAAGGTTGACTAACGAGAAGATAGACGAGCTTAGATTTCGAATCCCCCTTAGATCACCAAGGCAACGACAATCACAAGACCAGCGGTTTTCAATTCTAATTCAATCGGTTTCTGTACACCACCATAACTCCTGACCCTTAGGTTTAAGACTGGCGAACGTTCGCTCTATCCGATCTAGCTACCAAGATTAATTAGTCGCCCGGGTACGGTCGCCTCTCGCAACGACTTAACTAACTGGTGGAATTACTAACGATTTATGAGTTACTCTTGCAGTGGATTAACCCTAACTGGTTCCTACGAAAGGCACACTCCAATGAATAGGTTAATTGTTCGATTCGATGTTTTAAAGTAAGGAGAGCGTTTGCTTCTATCCTTAGATTAACAAGAATCTAATATAGGTGATCAATCCAGACAAGAAACATAAACAACGAAGAACAAATCAAACATGAAAGAGAAACTGATTGAACTTCGAATCTAATCACCGCCGATCCGTGACCGCTTTAAAGCCCTGGGTCACTTAGGGTTTATCTAATCTAAGCTCTACAAGTTCAGCTACTCATAACGATAACAGAAGAATCAAAGGCAACAAAGGAAATCATCATACAGAGGAAGAACAGATAAGAACGGAAAAACCTAATTCTGACGACTCCGGCGAAGCTTCGATCTCCTGGATCTTCAACTTTAAGCTCTGAGCTCTCCGAGGTGGAAGGATGGCGTCACGATCTCTCCACGGATCCTCGAACTCTCTAAACTCTATTTATCGACCCTAGAGTCGGCTGACTCTCAAAAGTCTGATTTGATTGTGTGAAAATATGAATAATGATCTCTTCCTCTATTTGGGCCGCCGGTTTAAGTATTTATACTTAAACCCTAAGTCGCCGGATTTGTGAAGGATTTTTCGGCGAAAACTTAAGAAGTTTTCGCCGAAAACTTCAGTTGAAAGCCTCTGTTTCCTTCGTTGATTTCTTCATAACTTTTCGGCGAAAACTTAAGAAGTTTTCGCTGAAAACATCAGTGTAAATTGGCTGATCTCTCGGCTGTTTCTCCTGTGATTTTTGGACTCAGAGTTTTCGTCGAGAACTTTGACTTTTCGCCGAAAACTTCTCTTTGTGAACTCAGCCGATTTCTTCTTGACTTTTTGCCGAAAACCTGAGGAGTTTTCGCCGAAAACCAGAGCAGTTTTCGCCGAAAAGTGTAGTGTAAATCGGGGCAGGATTTGAGTTGAATTGATTGACTTCTTGGATTGGTTCCGGTGCGATTCTTCGAGGTTCCAATGCCTTAGACATGTCCTTGGGGATTTTTTCCTAAAGAGGGGTAATCCCCAAATTCAATTACCAATCTTGGGTTGTTTCATAGTCAATGCCCAAAATGGGGTGAATTTTGCTGACTCGGATACTATATCGCCGTCCACAATGGCGATCTACTTTGTCGTCGAAGACAATGGCGATATATCTTGGCCACGTCGGATCCACTGCAGCTTCACGATGAGCTGGCTGTTGGCAGTCATATATCGCCGTTGGTAATGGCGATATACTGACAAGTGGTGACAGTGTTGCAGTTTGTCGCCATTAACGATGGCGATATATGCTTCATATGTGACAGTTGGCGACAAAACTGAGGGAATCTCACGTGAATGATTTTGTTTGGGAATCAGGCGTGCCCTTGACAATTTTGCTCCCGTGAATGCAACAGTGTATTGGGAAGCAATTTCACTTCATTATATTTATACAACTCATGCATTTATTTAGCTATCTTCTACTCTTCTTCATTTATTTTCTTTCTCATGCATGAGTTTCATTCACCAAAGTGTCTAATGCAAAGGTAAGCAGAACAAGTATGTTAATTTCTTGTTGGTTGATTTAATGGTTGTATCATGTTGAAATGTACTAATTACCCTACTCTCTTTAAGGAATTGAAGGAATAGAAGTGTCATTTACTCTCTTGAAGATATTGTCCTACATTTCACAAGTGCAAAGGTAATAATTTCGTCAACTACATCTATGTTCATTACTTAAAGTAAGTAGAATGTTGTCATGAACTAATTTCACGTGGGTTGTAGCTCTACGTCAATGGCAGAGGCTTTTGATTACCGACGTTCCATGTTGCCCGGACCCGACGATCCTAGTGTACTATATGACGAGGCCAACCATCGATCGGAAGAAATATGGAAAAATCCGGTTAGTGTCCATTTCTTATAATGTCGTTAAAGTTCATAATTTTTAATTTCACGCGATCGTAACTTACTATTTACATCAATTTGCAGGAAGAGCGTAAGTTACTTTCATGTAGAAGAGCTGCCACTATGCCTTCGTACAATGAGGCGTACAAGCCACATCTTGAACGCGTGGGGTTATACGGAGTCCACCTATTCTTGGATATGCGAGCAGATCACGATTTAATCACCGCCCTTGTCGAGAGATGGCGACCAGAAACTCATACATTCCATATGCCTGAAGGGGAGTGCACATTGAGTCTGCAGGACGTGAACTTCATTTCTGGGTTGCGGATAGATGGTGGAGTCGTTACTGGTTGGACTGCATCCAATTCATGGATCGAAATGATTGCTGATTTCTTAGGTCCTCGGCTGGAAGCTGGTTCTGCTCATATGAAAGGATCACAATTGAAGTTGACATGGTTGACTCAAACGTTTAATGAGCTTCCACCCCACCCAACCCCCCTTGACATAGAACGCTACGCTCGTGCGTACATGTTGTTTCTTATTGGGGGGTTTTTGTTTCCCAACAAGTCAACAAGATATGTGCACTTGATGTGGCTACCTCTACTAGCTAACTTCAACAATGCTGCCACACTGAGTTGGGGTTCAGCTTGCCTAGCCTAGTTGTATCGTGAAATGTGCAGAGCCAGTCATGCCGTATCAGAGCAGCTCAGTGGAGCATACTTCATCCTCCAGATTTGGGCGTGGGAGCACTTTCCAATAATTTCACGCACACCAATTGACCACGTTTCCTAGGACGATGATGAATACATTGACTTACCATATGGTCTGCGGTACGTGTTGTACATGAAATCTTTCCTCGTTAGTGTACATTAAGTTTTATATACATGTGGAACTTGATTGTAGTATTGATTGCAGTTGGATACAAAGTTTACCACAACCCGGACATGGGGATCATAATCTGGAAGTCTACCGATACCAATTCGATCGTTTAGCCCCGAACGAGGTACATAACTTATCAACATGAAGTTTCTGAATACCTTGTATCATGCTCACCCAATATATTTTGCTATATGTAGATGATTTGGCAACCTTATCCAGTCGAGATAATATTACGTGCCATTCGGAGAACGCGTGGAGTCATTGCAATCTCATGGGATGCTCGGGTCCCACTAATTTGTTTTCATATCGTCGAGTGGCATTTCCCGGATCGTGCTATGCGTCAGTTTGGCTTCCACCAACATCGGCCCGTAGATGTGCCATCAACTATACCAGAACTCCACAAAATAGACTTGCGAGCGAATGAACACAACTGGCCCGTCTACCATCGCCAATATATAAATGTTTGGAATTCTTGTCACAGTCTTCGTATCAATGGCATTCCTATTGGAGATTTCAAACAAGGATACCATGACGAATACATGAAGTGGTACCGTACAATCACAAGACGATGGATTTCCCACAATGGTGCAATGCATGGATCCGAGGTATGCATTTTCCCTTTTCTGTACGCACGGATAAAATTTCTAACCATTCAACTAATAGTCTTTGTATGTTTTCAGGTTGACGGGATTGAACACATTAACATCCGTACACATGGCCGTGAAGAGTTGGGGCGGGAGGACACTAAATTCGTCCGCGACACAAGTTCTAACATGCTACGTGCCCTCCGTGAAGATCGACGTGACACCGTAAGATACGTTCCCAGCCGTGCCCCACCACAACCCGAAACACCAACAAATCCAGTTCTACGTGATGAGCCACCGCGTCGTCAAACCGGGCGACGTGCTCAACCGAGAGACAGATTTGAACCAGACCCAAGATTTATGATCCCTCCCCCGTGGGGATATCAATTTCCTCCCGCGGATGCAGGAGCTTCCTTCAACACCCCACCCCTAACGTTGTGCGTCCTGCAGATCTATATGGTTTTGGAGGTTCCAGTGGTGGGACTGGATTTCATGGTTCCCAACTCGATTATCAGCAGTACGGTTCCACTGACCCCTCACTTGTGTATCCATCGTACGGTGTATCTGGCATGGGATCTGCGCCGGGAAGTTACCATCACCCTCCCTCGTACCACTCGCATGGTCCTCCAGAATGGTTAGGCGAGAACATGTACACACCGGCTCCACCTTATGGGTCCCATCCATTCGTTCCTACGACAGACGAAGGTGGTAGCCAACCCGTACACGATCCACCTCAACCGCATGATCACAATGAAGAAGACGCATGATGACACTCGAATTGACGTGATTATCAGCCTCATTTAAGCGGCATTTCATTGCTTAAGACACGGTTTTTAGGGTAGAATAGTGAATATTCACTCAATCGATCCATCTTATGCCTTTTGTGTTACCTTGGCCCATTTCGGGTCTATTTGACGGTTTTCTAGTATTTTCGTGTTAGCACAGGTGTTCGCCATCAACTACGGTAGCCAAGGACGTGTCTAAGGCACTGGAACCCCGAGGAATCACACCCGATTCAACCAGAAAAGTCATTCAACCCAAAAAGAATTCCTGCCCCATTTACACATATATTTTCGGCGAAAATACCCTTGGGTTTTCGCCGAAAATGAAAGAAGAAATCCACTGTGGAGTTTTCGCCGAAAACCTTGGGAGTTTTCGCCGAAAACCCTAAGCCAAATCAACCAGGAGAAACAGACGGATGAAGCCACATTTGAACAGATATTTTCGCCAAAAATATCCTTGGATTTTCGGCGAAAATCCCAGTGGAAAAGCAGAAATCGCCGTTTAGGTATAAATACTGAAACAGGCGGCTAAATAAAGGAGAAACACAATTTTTACAACACTTACACACGGGACGAAAAATCCCAAGACTGAGAAATAGAGAGAACGAGTGAGTAGAGTTCGAGGAGCCAGGAACGAATCGTGACGCCATCCCTCCATCTCGGAGAGCCAGTGCTAGGAGTTGAAGATCCAGCAGATTGAATCTGCAAGGAGTCGTCGAAATTAGGTTTTACAGTTCTTCTCTGTCTTCCCTACCTGAGATATATTCTTTGTTTGTCTTCGATTCTTCTATATTGAATATGAGTAGCTAAACTCGTATAGCATAGATTAGATGAACCCTAAGTGACCCAGGGCTTTAAAGCGGTCACGGATCGGCGGTGATTAGATTCGAAATTCATTCAGTTTCTTCTTCATGTTTGACTTGTTCTTTGTTCTTTGTGTTTCTTGTCTGGTTTGGCCACCTAGATTAGATTCTTGTTAAGCTAAGGATAGAAGCGAACGCTCGCCTTACTTTAGAACTTCGAGTTGAACAATTAACCTTATAATTGGAGTGTGCCTTTCGTAGGAACCGACTAGGGTTAATCCACTGCAAGAGTAACTCATAAATCGTTAGAATTTGCACCAGTTAAGTTAAGTCGTTGCGAGAGGCGACCGTACCCGGGTGACTAATTAATCGTGGTAGCGAGATCGGATAGAGCGAACGTTCGCCAGTCTTAAACCTAAGGGTCAGGAGTTATGGTGGTCTCTGAGAACTGAATGAACTAGAATCGGAAACGGCTGATCTGTTGATTGTCTATGCCTTGGTGATCTAAGAGGGATTCAAAATCTAAGCTTGTCTGTCTTCTGTCTTGGTCAATCAATCAATCGTTAATTCGCTTTAATTTCATTTCAACCTGTCTTTGCATTTTTAGTATAGAAGTCATGGAACTCACACCACGCACTAAGTGTTTTTACCCTTGAATTTAAATTACCAACACATTTGAGTAAGGAAGTAGAGGAGACCCGTGGAATACGATCTACCCTAGCTTCACAGCTTGGTAGTTATTTGTTTGACCGCTATTCTGCAGATCATCAAATTGGCGCCGTTGCCGGGGACTTTTCTATTTCGTTGAAAGAAGAGTTAGCATTTTTATTCTTCTACCTTTCCATATTTCATTTCCATCACACTTCGATTTTACACCAGTTGTGTTTGTTTCTTTGCAGACATACAGGTACAGAAACGGATCACTTCCTCCATCTTCTTACCCAAGCTGCTCCTAAAGTTTGCGATTACAGTAAGCCGCGTGCATCCAACTTCGATCTTATCACCGTCTTTCTAATGACATGATACCTAGATTATGAATTAAGATTCCTCTCCTAACAATCTCTAGGGAATAAATGAAGGAAGACCAGGAGATAACCCTGCACCATATAGACGACTTCTGGCTGTCTGTGACACTTTCATCGGGAACTCAACAAGAACACTTTATCTCCGAGGTTTTCCGGTTCTCTTCAATCCAGCTAACAATGGCTTGAACAAACCACCAGTCATTAATAACTGGGGCATTAGCTCAAGATTGTTGAGGAATACTTCTCCCGTAAGGACAACTGGTTAAAGAGATTCCAGGTTCACTCAAAGAAGTGCAAACCTGTATGACATAGTGAATGATTCCAATCTCTTCTCTCAACTGTCCTCACCATGGGTATGAACAAAGCAGCGGCTGAATCTTTGCTCGTGGTATGCGCGGAATCGCAAATTGGGTCAACTCCCTACTGGGAGATTGCACCGCCCACCCTCAGATGCTCTTCTGCATTCGTGCTGTGCTTAAAATCTGAACTGGGAGGCAAGAGAAGCACCGGTCGAGTCACATGAGTGTTGCAGAGCAGATCAAAATGATGTTTCAGAAACTCTACAAGCTTATTCCTCTCGTCCCCGTCAGCTACCATCTTTGTGCTGACTGTGGATGTGTGATCCTGTGCTCATACGTAGCTGCTCAACTTCTGTACAACAGATCGGGTCTACAGAGACTGATAAACTTCATTGATCAAGGATTCGCTACAATCAGAAAGGCTATGCCGTCTACAGAAATTACGTGCCACGGAACCAGAGCAACCGTTATAGATCCTTATCATAACCACCGATTCATCAGACAACACCAGTTCAAGCACAGCTCGTACTACAAAGAGACATAACTTAGAAGGTCGATCAGTAGGGCAGCTGACGATCACGACATCTCAATTAAATCAGTCACTCAATCAAGGACAAGTAGTCGACCAAAAGGGTGAACATAATAAATTTTAAATGACGCAAAGTCTCTCTTAACCTAGCACATTAAGCAGATGGGTGAAGATTGGACATCAATTCAAGATAAAAACAGTGATCCCAAGCTGAAATGAGAATAAATACCGACATTAAAAAAAAAACACGAAAGAAAAAAATTGGTTTGAATCTAGCGTCGCGCCAATACCGGTCCTAAAGATTTAAAGCGTCGCATCGTATAAAGTGGACATGTTTAGACGGTCGGTTGTGTTATCGGGAGTCGACGTAAAAATTAGCGTCTGTAGTTTTGATCGCTTTTTTGACCACCTATCCCATAGACGTCGCACCAACGTAAGCTATCCCGTCCTTTTACATTACCGTGCAGCTAAAAATACGCGTGGATATTTGTGTGTATTAATGTTATGCCTGTTTATCTATATGAGAAGCTGAATCTAGGGTAGTTAAAACCGATTACTCTGCATCTAGTGTTAGCCGATAGGTCTGTTAAACTACCTAAGGGGATAATAGAAGATGTAGCTGTCTGTTGTGGTCCGTTTACTATAATTGCAGATTTTGTTGTTCTAGATACTCGCGAGTCAGATGGAACACTTATCCTAGGTCGACCGTTCTTAGCAACTGCTGGTGCAAATATTAACTGCAAACAAGGCCTGTTAACTTTGAGTGTAGGACAGGAGAGTGTTGCATTCCGCATTAAAGATAGCATGAGATACTCTGTTGTTCAAGATGATAACTGTTATACTGTTGATCCCCTAGAGTTGGCCTCGGCCAACTTCGTTACTAACGCCTTATCTAGTGATCCGCTAGAGTTGTGTTTGATTTCAGGGATTGACAATGCATTAGAAGATCCAGAGCAGCGCCTATGGAAAGATGAGTTAGACGAGCAGAAGGTGACATTCACACCCATCACTGCACCTACACACATCGAGCCAACATCGAGTCGGATTACTACCTCATACGAGAATCCGCCAGAAGTGGAGCTGCCTGACCACCTAGAATACGCATTTCTGGGGAAGGACTGCCAGTTACCAGTCATCATCAATTCGAATCTATCTCCCGAGCAGAAAGAGCAACTGATCAGGCTACTCAAGAAGCATGTCAGAGCTATTGCCTGGCAGTTAGCAGACATCAGAGGCATCTCTGAAACCTTCTGCAAACATCGATAGTCGTTGATGAAGAATTCAAACCAGTCAGACAACCACAACGCCGACTTAACCCTCTGATGCAGGAAGTTGTAAAGAAGGAAGTACTCAAGCTTCTAGATGCTGGTATCATCTATCCTATCGTCGACAGTCCTTGGGTCAGTCTGAATCAAGTCTTCCGAAGAAAGGCGGAATCACTGTCATCCCTAATCCAAAGGGTGAGCTCATCCCGACTCGCACGGTTACCGGATGGAGAGTCTGTATCGATTACCGACGACTCAATGATGCCACAAAGAAGGATCACTTTCCACTGCCGTTCATTGATCAGATGCTTGAACGATTGGCTGGTCATGACTACTACTGTTTCTTAGACGGGATGTCCGGTTACTTCCAGATCCCCATCGAGCTTGATGATCAAGAGAAGATGACTTTCACCTGCCCGTTTGGTACGTTTGCTTATCGTCATATTCCTTTTGGTTTATGTAATGCTCCCGCTACCTTTCAGAGATGCATTCTTGCTATATTCGGAGATCTGGTAGAGAATGTGGTGGAGGTATTCATGGACGACTTCTCCGTCTATGGAGATTCATTTTCCAAGTGCCTGGCTAATCTGGACAAGGTACTAGCTCGTTGTGAGGAAACCAACCTAGCTCTTAGTTGGGAGAAATGTCACTTCATGGTTACCGAAGGTATTGTTCTGGGCCATAGGATCTCTAAGACCGGTATAGAAGTTGATCGTGCCAAGCTTGAGACCATCGCCAGCTTACCACCGCCGACCTCAGTTAAGACAGTTCGAAGTTTCCTCGGTCATGCTGGATTCTACCGAAGATTCATCAGAGACTTCTCCAAGATCACTCTTCCAATGATGAAGCTCCTTGAAAGATGTTCCTTTCGTATTTGATAAAGCTTGTCTTGAAGCCTTTGAGACTTTGAAGACTCAACTCACCACTGCACCGATCCTTGCAGCACCAGATTGGAATCTTCCATTCGAGATTATGTGCGATGCTAGTGACTTCGCCGTTGGCGCGGTTCTTGGTCAGAGGAAGGAGAAGAGATTTCATCCTATTTACTTTGCTAGCAAGACACTCAATGATGCTCAGAGAAAGAGCTTCTGGCCATCGTTTTCTCCTTTGACAAGTTCAGACAGTACCTAGTTCTTTCACATACCATTGTCTACACAGATCATGCTGCCCTGCGCCATCTATTAGCCAAGCAGGACTCAAAGCCACGTCTCATCTTATGGATCCTTCTCCTCTAAGAGTTTGACATAGAAATTAAAGACAAGAAAGGAGCAGAGAACTTAGCGGCGAATCATCTCTCTCGACTGGAGGAATCGCAAACAGGTAAGTCTACTACCCCTATCAATGATTCCTTCCATGACGAGCTGTTACGTGTTGAAACGTATGAACAGGTTAACAACATAGCTATTGAGCCCTGGGCAATCCCTCACGCTAAAGATCTGAGTAATTCAACCGACTCGGAAGAACTATGGTATGCAACCCTGGCTAATTACCTCTCTCACGGCATCATACCTCCTGAACTGGATTTCAATGCACGCAAGAAGCTCTTTAAAGAAGCCAAGTCATACTTCTGGGATGAGCCCTTCTTATACCACATCAGTATTGACGGGATGATCCAGAGATGTGTCTCTTACATCAAAGCAGCTAACATTATGCGTAAATGCCACGAAGGACAGTTCGGAGGCAACCGCACTGTGAGAAAGGTACTCGAAACAGGTTTTTATTGGCCTTCAATCTTTAGTGATTGTGATGCTTTTGCTCGACGTTGTGATGCATGCCAGCGATCAGGTAACATCTCTAACCGTAATGAGATGCCCCAAATTGTCTCCTTAACTGTTGAAATTTTTTATGTTTGGGGAATTGATTTTATGGGTCCGTTCACACCCTCCGACGGAAACAAGTACATTCTCTTAGCCGTTGATTATGTTTCTAAGTGGGCCGAAGCTGAAGCTCTACCCACTAATGATTCAAGAGTGGTGGGTCGGTTCCTTACCCGTCTTTTCACGCGTTTTGGTTCACCGCACTTCATCATAAGCGATAGGGGTACCCACTTCCATGGACAATTCGACCGGGTGTGCAAACGCTTTGGCGTCACCCACCGTATGTCCTCAGCTTATCATCCTCAAGCGAATGGTCAAGCGAAAGTGACGAACCGTGAGCTCAAGCGGATTCTTGATAGGACAGTTGGCCGGTCCCGCAAGGACTGGTCATCTAAGCTCAATGATGCCTTATGGGCTTATCGAACTGCCTACAAGACTCCCATCGGTACCTCACCGTATCAGCTGGTCTATGGCACGGCATGTCATTTGCCGGTTGAGCTTGAGCACAAGGCATTCTGGGCTAACAAAGAGTTGAACATGAGCTATGCAGTAGCAGGTAATATGCGTCACGACCAGATCGCTGAGCTTGAGGAGCACCGGCTCCACGCATATGAGAGCACGAAGTTATACAAAGAGCGCAAAAAGAAAATTCATGACTCTCAATTGAAGACGATCAAGCAGTTCTACCCCGGAGATGAAGTCCTCTTATATAACTCTCGATTGAAGCTCTTCCCGGGTAAACTGAAGTCTCGTTGGTCCGGCCCTTATACCGTGGTGCGACAGGCATCGTTAGGCAGTGTCCTAATCAAATTGCATGATCAGAAGCCGTTTATGGTTACCGGGCATAGGCTCAAGAAGTATCTGCAAGGACTAGCTGTCTCCTCCATCGACGTGCACTACTTTGCTTTAGAATCATGACACAAATCCAGGTATCGTCTGGCTCACGGACGTTAAACAAGAGCGCTTCGTGGGAGGCAACCCACGGCTGGAGTCAGTTGTTTTCAATTCGAGTCGTTCTGTTTTTAAAACCCCCTTAAAAAAAAAGCTGCCGGGCATTTTCAAATGAATTTTCGGCGAAAATTCACCCATATTTTCGCCGAAAATTCCTGTTTAAAACCGACCTGTTTCTCCTGTTTCAACTTCTCGACCGAAAACAACATAACTTTTCGCCGAACCGGATTTTGATTATACTAGAAATTTTTGCCGAAAATTTTCAATTATTTTCGCCGAAAATTTTCAATTATTTTCGCCGAAAATCTTGTGTTTTCCGCCGACTATTTATACCGGTTTCGACTTCTGATTTTCGCCCCCCCAATCCGAAAACTGCACACAAAATCAAATCTCTCTCTCCCATCGCCGATCGCCGTCCAGCCCGCCGCTGCCTCCTTGTCCGCCGACCGGCCGCCGCCGCCTTAACCAAAGCCGCGCCCACCCTTCCACCTTGCCTAGCCCTCGGTTCAAACCCTAGAATCGGAGCTCCACAGCTCCGGCTCCTCCCGACCTAGTTTTCAAGCTCTTTTCGTCGTTTTCCCGGATTTCCAATCGTTTTCTCGAGTCATGTCTTCACGGTTAGTTGTTCAGCCCTTGATTGTGAATCTTTTGGCTTTTTGACTTTCGGTTTTCGGCATGGTTGACTTTGGTTGACTTTTTGGTTCTCCCTCTTATTTTCACGATTGCTATGTCGGTGTCAATTGGCTAGGTTCTGGCATTTCTTTGTGACCTTTTAAGGCTCGTGACTTGTTGTCTGTGCGATCGTGTTAATGAATCATTCCATTCCTCATGCTTGCTTAATTGATTGACAGTTCTTTACTTCTATATCTCGATTCGGTGGTCTCTCGGTTAATTTGCTTGCCCCACTTGTCAACTTAAGTGTGGGGTAGGATTCTTGTCATCTGATGCTGGTCTTCCCTGAGTTGTGTTTACAGGGCTCCCAGACGTTTTAAGACCACCAGTGCAGATAGAGCGCAGCGGTCCTCAGCCCGCCCGAACCAGACCACATCCTCCCGACCACCCGCACCAGCTGCACCAGCATCAACGGCTGTGGCCATCATCCCCGAGGATGCACCAACCCCTGTGACTCCTATCTCATCCATTCCTGCACCTGCAAATGGGGCCCTACATCCTTTCATTGTAGCCCTGGAGCCGCACCAGCTAGAGGTCTTTCAGAAGATCAAAGACATCCCTCCAGCTAAGGTGGCAGTTCTTTCTCTAGACAGTCTCAAGGCGCACAATCCGGCTTGGCACTCCACCGTCGACACCGCCCTTCATAAAGCCGGCTTACGAGTGCTGACCGCTCATGGTTCCCCCTACCCGCTTGTGGCTCTTCAAGAATTCTGGAGTTCGTTCCGGCGCCTCACCCCGAAGCCCATACGTGAGCAGAAATTCGTATCATTTCACCTCGGTGGTGTTCTCCACGAGAAGTCCATTCAAGAGTTTGGCCACCTACTGGATCTGCACGCCAACCTCAATACAACATCCGCTGGGTTCAAGGACACATACTCCATCACGAGTGCTCCTTACCCAGACGTGTGGAGATGGGCCTCCTGCGAAGATGAGATCTCACCTATCGTCAACCCCACGGTCGGTGACATCTTTCACCCTATTCTTAAATTCTTGCATTACGTTTGGGTGCAATCTCTGTGTTATTGCAGCAAGACGAGCCGTCACCATATTTCTTTGGAGGAGCTCGTATTATTCCGTGCTGTCGACGAGGATGCCAACCTGCATCCCGGATGGTGGCTTGCACGATTCTTTCACAAGCGCACTACCACCAAGAAGCTTCCTTCTGAGCTTCCAGGGGGACCTTTCATTTCAATTCCAATCAACAATCTCCAGCTCGGTGACAAATGGGGCCCCGACATTCCTCGTGTCCCGGTTGAGCATATAGGTGCTGAACTCGCCATAGCACGGGGCATCGACCTTTCAGCGAATTTTGAGCATTGCAAGTCGCTCCCTCACCGCATTCCCCAGTCAGTTGAACGCCCACCGTCGCGAGCGCTAATCACCGCTGAGATGAATGAGAGGCTGGCGCGTATTGAGAAGTGGCAGCTAGGCTACTCGGCTGGTTCGCTTCAATGGCAGAAGGACCGTGTAGCACATGAGGAGACCCAAAACGAGCGATGGACCATTCTTCAGCAATTCATGGCCGACCAGTCTGCCAGACACCGGGATGATATCGCATGGCGACAGCAGCTGGAGCAGCGGCTTGGCATTTCACCTCTCCCAACCCCGCCTCCACCCCCACCCTCGGAATAATGATCAGGTTGTTTCTATCCTTTCCATTTCTTTTCTTTCTTCTTTTCGGATCTCGATCCACTTTTATTCTGTGTGGATCCGGGGCACTTGTCCCGGTATCCTTTTGTTCTTTTTGTTGTTTGTGTTTTGTAGGATTTTGAGTAGCTGCTCCACTCCGCCCCGGACTCTTCGTGCTCGACCACTACACCGCCCATCACCCTTCAGGTTCCTCGTATCTCTTTCCCTTAGTTTAGTCATGTGAGGACACAGAACAGTCTAAGTGTGGGGTAGGATGTTAGAAAACCATGCATGATCTTGATTGCCTATATCTTTGTGTGCCTCGTGATTCCTGTCCAATCACTCTAGCATAGAATTGCTCAATTCTTGACTTGTGATGTTTAATTGACTTCAATTTTGAACAATGACGTCTAGATTGTTCCACTTAGAACTTGTAACCAATGTGTCGAAACTGATATTAAATGAGTCTAGGTCAGAACAGATCATAAATCACTGTTGCAGTTGAACTGGACTTAATTAAATTGATTGACTTGTTAATAACAAAGCTCAATAACACCGTTCTAAGAGGATAAATGCTAGCTTCTCCTATGTTTTTCACTCCATATTTGTTCACCTGTGATTGTGGCTTGAGATTAGGCGTAAATCCAATTCGAAATCTTGTGTAAAAAGTTATAACTAGCTAGGACCAAGTGGCTAAATTGTTAAATCAAGTAATTGAGTTGTTCAAAGTAATTGTTAAGTTCTTTAAGTGCTAAAAATAAGCTAGGCAAGCCCGACACCTAAGTGAAGTGTTCGGGTTGAGCACTAGCATAAGCACAAATACTGTGAGCTAGGCAGGTCCAACACCTAAGTGAAGTGTTTGGTATCGAGCACTAGTATGCAGTAAATAAATTAAAGGAAAAAAGTCGGAACTTGAAATAAATTGTTGTTTAAATCAGTCCTAGCTAAAACATGTAACGTACAGATCTAGAAACGGATGAAGTCGAGTCGATAGCCACGTCACTTTTCCTAACTCCGCGTCCACATCATAGCTAGAGCTTAAGGTCTTTTTGATTAGAATTGGTGTTATCGTAGTCGGTTAATTATGATTCTTTGTTTTGCCAATAAACGTGCTTTGTTACAACTACTACTTGAAGTGTGCAGAAATTAGTGAGATCGAAAACTTGTTTGGTCGATGTTCTTGCACGTGTGGGTCACTTTTTCTACGTGGAACAGTCTAAACCAAATCGTTAGAATTGAATTTCAGTTAATCTCGTGACATTTGTGAATTTGAGTGTGTTCTAGTTCAGTTTGCGTGAGGACAAGCAAGAGCTTAAGTGTGGGGTATTTTGATGACACTGAATTGACGTGATTATCAGCCTCATTTAAGCGGCATTTCATTGCTTAAGACACGGTTTTTAGGGTAGAATAGTGAATATTCACTCAATCGATCCATCTTATGCCTTTTGTGTTACCTTGGCCCATTTCGGGTCTATTTGATGGTTTTCTAGTATTTTCGTGTTAGCACAGGTGTTCGTCATCAACTACGGTAGCCAAGGACGTGTCTAAGGCACTGGAACCCCGAGGAATCACACCCGATTCAACCAGAAAAGTCATTCAACCCAAAAAGAATTCCTGCCCCATTTACACATATATTTTCGGCGAAAATACCCTTGGGTTTTCGCCAAAAATGAAAGAAGAAATCCACTGTCCCGATCAAGAAGAAGTTTTCGGCGAAAATCTTGGGAGTTTTCGACCGAAAACCCTAAGCCAAATCAACCAGGAGAAACAGAAGGATGAAGCCACATTTAAACAGATATTTTCGCCAAAAATATCCTTGGATTTTCGGCGAAAATCCCAGTGGAAAAGTAGAAATCACCGTTTAGGTATAAATACTGAAACAGGCGGCTAAATAAAGGGAGAACACAATTTTTACAACACTTACACACGGACGAAAAATCCCAAGACTGAGAATAGAGAGAACGAGTGGATAGAGTTCAAGGAGCCAGGAAGGGATCGTGACGCCATCCCTCCATCTCGGAGAGCCAGTGCTAGGAGTTGAAGATCCAGTAGATTGAATCTGCAAGGAGTCGTCGAAATTAGGTTTTACAGTTCTTCTCTGTCTTCCCTACCTGAGATGTATTCTTTGTTTGTCTTCGATTCTTCTGTATTGAATATGAGTAGCTAAACTCGTATAGCTTAGATTAGATGAACCCTAAGTGACCCAGGGCTTTAAAGCGGTCACGGATCGGCGGTGATTAGATTCGAAATTCATTCAGTTTCTTCTTCATGTTTGACTTGTTCTTTGTTCTTTGTGTTTCTTGTCTGGTTTGGCCACCTAGATTAGATTCTTGTTAAGCTAAGGATAGAAGCGAACGCTCGCCTTACTTTAGAACATCGAGTTGAACAATTAACCTTATAATTGGAGTGTGCCTTTCGTAGGAACCGACTAGGGTTAATCCACTGCAAGAGTAACTCATAAATCGTTAGAATTTGCACCAGTTAAGTTAAGTCGTTGCGAGAGGCGACCGTACCCGGGGACTAATTTATCGTGGTAGCGAGATCGGATAGAGCGAACGTTCGCCAGTCTTAAACCTAAGGGTCAGGAGTTATGGTGGTGTCTGAGAACTGAATGAACTAGAATCGGAAACTATTGATCTGTTGATTGTCTATGCCTTGGTGATCTAAGGGGATTCAAAATCTAAGCTTGTCTGTCTTCTGTCTTAGTCAATCAATCAATCGTTAATTCGCTTTAATTTCATTTCAACCTGTCTTTGCATTTTTAGTATAGAAGTCGTGGAACTCACACCACGCACTAAGTGTTTTTACCCTTGAATTTAAATTGCCAACACATTTGAGTAAGGAAGTAGAGGAGACCCGTGGAATACGATCTACCCTAGCTTCACAGCTTGGTAGTTATTTGTTTGACCGCTATTCTGCAGATCATCAACGCACCGTCCACTATCCACAAGAGGTTACGGAAAAAGAAGCACCTAAAGAAACATGGGTGTTGTCCAACAGATTAGTTCAATAAGTCATTATCCCTGGTTGTTCGTTTCCATTATCAGCATGATGTGAACTTGTTATGTTATCGATATTTCGTTCAATAAAAGCACCTTTATTTGACCATCTGAATTACACGTAGTAGATGTATGCAAAACAGATAACATGTAATGTCTACGATGTAGATGGGGCATCTGGACAGTTCCTTCGTGTGTGCCCAGTTCTTCTGCATATACCACACTTACGTGCCACGATCTCTGCGGGGCGATCCATCTCGTTCGGTCTTCGATTGACTTGTGGTTGCCCTTGTTTGCGCTTCTTCGATTCGTCAGGAATGATCACGGCACCGGTAACATCTAGACAATAGTCAACATGACCCATGGGATTGAAGCTTCGAGCGTATACTTGTCTCAACTCACTGAATCTGTAGTATCCCGACATACTGCCAGAAGTCGATGGAGAGAAACTTGCATGCAGCAATGGCGTGAGAACACAGTATTTCCGTACTCTGGAACTTGTTGCATGTGCACGTTCCAGATAATGTGTCTTCATCCAATATCACACGGTGAGTGTTCCCACCTCGACGATTACTACATCGCACAGGCGTGGTGACATCGAAGGTGGCAGCCGCCCGACTGTACAAGTGAACGTGAAAGCGATTCGCCTTCCCGATCCTCGTCTCCATGATTTTACTACATGCATCACTGAATATGAGGCTGTCATCCTCGTCAGTACTGTACAGGTCAGTTCGGTTGGTGAAATACTTGTTGGTAGCTAAAGAATATGTTGGACGAGAGCAGATATTGGGAGGCCTCGGATCCCCTTGTAGACGCCATTCATGCTCTCAACCATATTCGTGGTGGTTAGCCCATATCTATAACCCTCGTCATGGGACATCGACCAATGTTTTGGATCATGATAGTATATCCAGTTCGCACTCGAATGATTGCCCTCCAATTGTTCAATCTCGTTCATTCTTTGTGTGTACTCGCGCAGTTGAAAAGTACGAGCCACCCCCCAAAGTCTATTCTTCATATCAGTGTTGTGAAAAGTATCGTTGTAGTTGCTCAAGAAATGTCGGACACACCATCTCCACTCCCATTCGAGCCTGGGTCCGAACTCGTCCATCGCATTTTTAATCCCCACATGTCTGTCAGATATTATGGCCAGCCCCCTTCGTTGTGTGACGTACATCTGCATGCATTGAATGAACCAGGGCCAACTATGCGTGTTCTCGGACTCGACGATTGTGAAAGCGAGTGGCATAATTTGTCGATTTTCGTCAACAGCAGTGGCAACGAGCAGAGTCCCTTTGTACTTGCCCTTCAGAAATGTACCATCAACTTGAATCACAGGAAGACAATGGTTGAACCCGGTATGCACGGCGCAAATGACCAAAAAACACGCTGGAAAACACTAACATCTGGGACTGTCATGCATTTATTTGTGACTAGAGGCTTCGTGTGAAACTGGTAAACGGTGCCGGGATTCCAATACTGTATGGCGCATAGTAGGCGAGGTAATTCTTTGTACGAACCAACCCAGTCACCGTATACTTCTGCCACCGCCTTCTGTTTTCCATGCCAGGCTTTCTTGTATGAGATATTAAACCCCACCGACTGAAGTATTTCAGCTTGTACTGCGCTGACCTTGAGATTTGGATATGCTTGTATCAAATGTAGTATTTTGCTGGCGACGTATGAGGCATCGAGTTGTTGATGATCTTGGACGATCGTACTTTGTAGGCATGAGTGGTGCATCGTAGCGGTCCGAATGGACCAAAATTCTTTGTCTTTTAGTTGAGCAGCACGAACATACCACTTGCACTCAAATTCTTCCGCATTCTTGCATTTCACAATCAAAGATCGCTTCTTCGACTCAACGGCCATGTACTCAAAATTGCGCTCTAGTGCATAATGTTTCAGAGCCGCCTGGACGTCCTTCTTTGTACGAAATATCATACCCTTTGAGAAATTACTGGAAGGGTCCCAATGGGGAATGTCTGGAATTTCAGGAATCTCACTCGTGGCGTACACAGGCATATTGATCATCGTATAATGCATTGTGGGAGGCATATGTTGCCTTTCATGAGTTGGAGGCTGCGCGTGAACATCCGAGTCTTCGCTGCTAAACTCCTCAGACTCGTCACTAGAGTCGTAATGATCGCTTGGTGGTGGTGTCGAATCAGAATCAACATCGTGTGGACCTTCATTTTCAGTACATGGTCCAGCGTCATCGTAATTGGGTGCCTACCAATCTCAGTCACACGATCTGCAATATGATCCCACGACTCACTACATTGACACAACGAAGTTGTTTAACACAACATATCATGCGGAAATATCATTATATGTTTCAAAGGTAATGAGTTGATACCTTGTAATCATCGTCTCAACCTAAACTTCGGCGTACTGAATATTTGGATTATTTCTCATTGCCTCGTATATCATTTCTACATCTTCGTCATTGCCAAGAGTGATCGGAATGTGTGACATAGTATGCTCCGTGAAAGCTGGCATTCTATACGTAAGATATGTTGGCTTCTCATGTTCATCGAATTGTATAGATTCGGTAATTAGCTCTAGCAATTCACTGAAGTTAAGCTTCGTCTTTGATTTCATTTTCTCCATGTGACCACCTGCGTATTCCACGCCATTTGATGTGAAGATAGTCTCCCCTCCCCAACGAACAAAAAACACGTTATTCCAGCCTTGTCGCCTGGCCCAATAATGGAAGCCCAAGCCTGTTGGTCTTCCGGGGGTGGTGTACCTCGTAAGTAATGAAGGGGGTAGTTAGTTCAAGGGAAAGGGAGGCGATCAGGTTAAGGAATGGGAAGGGAAGCGAGTAACGTACACGAGTTGCCTGGGAAAGTTGTCCTCGTTAATGGGGTGTCGGGTATTTATACCCCTGTCTGGTCGCAAGGAACTGGCACTCGTTTGTCCCTAGTGTTACACGTGCTTTGTTGGAACCTAATGTCGCAAGTAAACTAGGAGCTGCGGACTGGCGTCGCTTGGGGCCCTCACTTCTTGGTGCTGCTGGCCATCTAATTATCGCCTAGCCACCCTCAGCTACCTGTGTTCGCGCCATGTGGCCATATTGGGTTGTTGGCGCCGTTGGCCTGGATTCAGCGGCCTGCCATCATTGCCCCAAGCCTTATCGATTTGCTGGTGAGGCTTATCTAGTTCGACCGCTTTCTGTGATCGCGAGAAACCATCAATTGCCCAAGCTTATCGATTTGCTTGGAGGCTTTTGGCGCTATGCGTGTCGCTTTGTCGTTTTGCTTGCTGTTGCGCTTTCGCTTTGCCCTTTGTCGCTTTGTTTCTTGCTCTTACCCTCTATAAGTCGCCTTGTGCCAATTTTATCGTTATCTTTATCGCTGTCTATGCCATTTTCGTTTCCTCGGCCTCTACGCAGGGCACTATGTTTACTCTGCTGCTGGGAAGTGGAAATCGGGGTATTTCAGTAATTGCCCAAAAAGTCATCATTACCTTATCCTTCCAAACGTCACCTCAGCCGCGCGTGTCCCCAATGAAACGTCGCGACGGTTCCGTTTCCCGCCAGCACGTCCCTTCAGCCGCGCGTGCTCCCCACTCATTAGCCGCGACGGTTCCATTTCCCGCTCACTGGCCTTCCTATATAAACCCTTATTTTTACTGTCCTCCTTCCTTTTTTACTCCTTCTCTGCCGCCTCGTCTCCCCGTTTTTACAGTCCTTTTGCTTCCACTGTTTCCTCCTTCTTCCGACGAGCCTTCAACCGTTTCCTCTTTCTTCCGACGAGCCTTCAACCTTTTCCTCTTTCTTCCGACGAGCCCTCAACTGTTTCCTCTTTCTTCTGACGAGCCCTCAACTGTTTCCTCTTTCTTCCGACGAGTGGAAAACGTTCATTCCTCTTCCTTACTCCTTTTCAGATGTCTGGAATTCCCCGACGCCCACCTGGTACGTGACTCCTCCTTTCTTTCTCACCCTCGTTGCAGTCCTGCCGTGTGTTCCTTTTTCTTCTCTGCTTCTTGTTGTTTTTCTTGAACTATGGATTCCGATACCGATAGCCAGAACCAAAGCCATTCTTACTCCGCGGGTACCGATCCTTCCCCCTCTCCTTCATGCTCTCCCTCATCTTCTAACCAAACCCCTGAACGGGTGCCCCTAAATCCTCCGCCCTTGGCCGAAACTTCCTCTACCCAGATTTCCGACGTGGCCGAGGAAACTTTTGATGAATCTACCGCCCTTCCTTTCTGGGGTCCTCGTCAAAAAGGATTCGAGCGGGCCCACCATGGGGTTGAGATTGACCCTGAGGCGACCAGGGTCATCGGGTCTTACTCTATCGTCAACTGGCGATCCATGTGGCAAGGAACTGCTTGTGACGAGCGTACGGTCATTGGCCCAGGCTACTTTCCCTCAGGATCAGTAGAGAGAATCGCCCGCGTTCTCCCGTTCGCCCTGTTGCCGTCCTCCTGGAGTTTCGCCGTGGCCTCTCGACTCTCTACCATTGGTAATTGCCCACCTGGGTGGCACGGCATCTGGACTGAGGCCTTCACCAATGGTCTTCGCCTTCCACCCTCGTCATTCGTGATTGATCTGCTTCAGTGTTTTGGTGCTTCTCTTGGCGCCTTCAATGTCGGGTGCTGGGCCTCGACTTCTGCCTTCGAGTGCAGTTGTGTGGCCAAGAAAATCGCCCCCACTCTTCGGTTGTTTCAATTGATTCACTATGCCAAACATACATAAAATGGCATCAGCTTTGTTCGCCGGACTGATCTTTCTCCAAAGGGCACTTATTCATCTCCGAAACCTCGCCCCACATGGTATCATTCGTTTTTCTACTTCTGCCCCAGCGACACGGATCGCCACTGGGCTTCGCTGCTCCCCTCATCCTGGTCTTCTGGCGACGTGAGCTATTTCAACACCGAGCTTGATCCTACTCCTGAGGAAATACTCCTACGTCGCCAGATCCTTCTTGACTGCCATCACCTATCGTCCACCTCTGGCCTGAGAAATGCTCAGGCGGGGATACGAGGAGGTATATTTTATGCCTAGGCAATGCCGATTGTTTTCCCCTTTTAGCTAGAGTGTCTATCTTGTGCAATTAAGTCGCCGAAGTCAAATCCCTAGGAACACACAAACTTCGCATTACCGCCTACCATCTTTCTGCAACTTATATGTATTTATACTGTTTTTGTGTTGCGTTTTTGTGTTGCTCTCTCTTTTTTATATATTAACCCTTGAGTTGTCTTTTTTCCAGGCGCTGTAAGCCTTGCTGGATGCCTCCTCACCACTGCCGCCCGCGGGCCTGTTGGTGAGACTCGCCCTAGCCGGCAAGAGTCTACTACTGTCGCCCCGCCCTCAACTCAGCCTCCTCCTCAAAAATCTAAGGGGAAGAGGAAGGCGACAGAAACAGATGAAGGCCTTGCTTCCTCAAAAAGGAAGAAAAAGGCCGGGGCTTCTAAGCCGAGGAAGAAGACGGGTGAGAGTTCCAGTCGCCCGCCGCCGCCACCCCAACCGGTGGTAGAAGTCGAGGATGATGACGCTGAAACTGAAACTCCCCTCCGCCGCTCTCGCCGCCAATCGCCCCTGGCAGATAATAATTCTCCCGCGAGGGAGCCTCTTGACCAGACTGCTGGTGAGGACGCTCTGTTGTACGACGATTCTTATCTCTCCACCGAGCCTATCCCTCCTCTTGTAGACCCGACTGATCCTGAAACAGAGCCTGTCGCGAGCTTGATCCCCGCCCCACGGAGCCTCTTCGCGACCATTCTCGCCCCCTGGCAGTCAACATCGATCGCGCCCGCCGAGTTAACTGGTCCGAGCGGGCCAATAATGTTTTTGACCGTCCTGCTCCTGCTGGTCGGGAGGGCGAGGGGCGATTTCGTATGCCGTACTTCACTGTTGTCCATCCGGTGGCATCCCACATATCGCCCCGGATGGCGAGTGATATTGCGGAGGAATTTTCCCGCGGCATCTACGCGGGGGTGACCGCACCCGACGAAGGCTCGGAGATCCCAGATCTGCACGGGGCGACGTCCTGCCGGCTACTTCAGGTATTTGTGAAATGCCTTTGCTCATTTGTATTTTTTTTTTTACTCATAGCTTGCTTTGTTTCATAGGCCCTCGCCGAGCTCGGCGACCTGTCTTTTGCATGCAAGCACATGCAAGAGGAAAACCAGAAGCTGAAGGAGGAGGCAGAGAACTTACGCTCCCTGCGTATGGATCTTACTCGTTATCACAACGAGGAGAAGGTATTTATCTGCTTGCCTCTCTTCCTCTTTATTTATTTATATTATTATTGTCTTTATTCCCATCCAGACTGCCGCCTCGCGATCCTACTGAGACCTTTACTGTTTATTGATCCTAGCGCCGAGCGGACGCGGCGACCTCTACTACCGGCTCTTTGAAGGAAAGCCTGGCCGAGGCGACTAAGCGGATCGGCCAACTGGAAGGGGTCCAGGAGGACTTACAGGCTGCGAATGAGCGTGTTGCCGCTCTTGAAGCCGAGCTGGAGGAGGAGCGCGCCAAAGTCGCTCAGGTGGAGGAGATAACCGCCGAAAGGGATAGTGCCAAAGAGCTGCTTATCGACTCCCTGGCGGCACAATCGGCGGCGGATCGTGACCTCGCAGCTGCCAAGGCTCAGTATGACGAGATTGTGGCCTACTATACTCATGCTCTCGGCGAGAGTATGCGTGTGGTGATGCGCAGTTGTCGTAATGAGTTTTACGAGCTGTTTCCCAACAAGGGTTGGCCTGGGCGAAAAATGGTTCGTGCTGTCATCCGAGGCCTTAACCGCCATAATCTTGGGGTTCCCGACCTACCCGACGCCGAGGACGAGGCTTATTTTCGAGACGCTGCTCGCTTGGAGCGTGAGGTAGTGGCGGCAGATGATGAATATGTGGCGGCCACTCGCCGCAGCCGTGACCTGCCTGATTTGAATCCCGATGGCTCAGAGGTTCAGCCGCCATCCTCTGATCAAGCTCCCTCGACCAGTGGCAAAGACCACGACTCCGCCGCTGATCCTTCCAAGACTGGCGAGAAGGGCTCCAGCGCCAAAGACCCCTGATCCTGCTTCTGACCTGTTGTGATGACTGCTTTCTTTTTAGACAATCAACATCATGTTTTTGCTTATTGTTGCTACTGCTGTCTCTTTCTCTCTCTCTCTTTTTTTTTATAAAATATGCCACTTAGCTCCTTTTTGTGCATTTTTAACCTTGGTCCTATATCTTGTGATGCCTTTTCTGACCACTTTGCTTCTTTTCTTTATACCGATAGTTTTGCTGCCAGTAGGATATACCCGGCGATTTATCCATGCCCGTAAGTCTAGCGATTCAATGCCCTTAGGTCTTACATGATAATTTTGATGCCCTTAGGTCTTACACAACGATTTGTTAATGCCCGTAGGTCTTACATAGCGATCTCAATGCCCTTAGGTCTTACATGATAATTTTGATGCCCTTAGGTCTTACACAGCGATTTGTTAATGCCGTAGGTCTTACATAGCGATCTCAATGCCCTTAGGTCTTACATGATAATTTTGATGTCCTTAGGGCTTACACAACGATTTGTTATGCCCGTAGGTCTTACATAGCGATCTCAATGCCCTTAGGTCTTACATGATAATTTTGATGCCCTTAGGTCTTACACAGCGATTTGTTAATGCCCGTAGGTCTTACATAGCGATCTCAATGCCCTTAGGTCTTACATGATAATTTTGATGCCCTTAGGTCTTACACAACGATTTGTTAACGCCCGTAGGTCTTACATAGCGATCTCAATGCCCTTAGGTCTTACATGATAATTTTGATGATGCAAAAAACATTCTGGATTTAAATATTAAGGCCCTTGGCTACTTTTAAAACTAGCATCGATTACAAGTGTTAATCATAATATCGCCTGAGATGCATGGAGTTCCACGTTTTGGGAATTTTTGTTCCATCCAGTTCTGCCAGCTTAAAGGTATTGGCCCCAACCACTCGCCGTACTCTATATGGGCCTTCCCACCCAGGATTGAGCTTGGCCGCCCCGATCGCCGGCCTGAAGATCTTTCGCAGCACTAAGTCATTGAGCGCGATGTGATGTGGTCGGAGCTTTAGATTGTACCGCCTGGCCAGCTGTTCCTTTTCAGCGATCAGCCGCATCTGTGCCTTTTCCCTTCTTTCCTCAATCATGTCTACGTTAAGCATCAATTCTTGTTCGTTGACCTCATCCCTGTACTCCTGTATCCATATAGACGGGATTGAAATCTCCACCTGGAGGACCGCCTCAGTCCCATATGTCAATGTATAGGGAGTCTCGCCTGTTGCCGTTTTATAAGCCGTACGATGAGCCCATATTACGTGATCAAGCTCCTCGACCCATACACCCTTACGTGCATCCACTCTTTTCTTTAAACCTTGCAGGATAAGTTTGTTAGCCGCCTCCGCTTGTCCGTTGGCCTGTGGGTAGGCGACTGAGGCGAATCGTAGATTTATCTTTAAATCATCGCAAAATTCTTTAAAGACTTGTGAGTCGAATTGAGTACCATGATCACAGATAATACTTTCTGGTATGCCAAATCTGGTGACGATATTTTTAAACGCGAACTTTTGTATCTGCTTAGTGGTGATACTTGCCACTGCTTCTGCCTCAACCCACTTGGTGAAATAATCAACCGCCACGATGAGGAATTTCCTTTTTCCTGAGGCTTCTGGGAATGGGCCCAGGATATCCATCCCCCACCTCGCGAATGGCCATGGGCTGACATTCGCCTGGAGCGCTGTTGCTGGCAACTTGTGATAACTCGCGAATTCCTGACACTTGTGGCATTTCTTCACCAGGTCACCAGCCTCCTTTCTCATTGTTGGCCAATAGAAGCCCTGGTAAATTAAATTCCTTTCTAAACTTCTCGTTCCCAAGTGAGTGCCGCACACACCTGAATGTATTTCTTCCAGAGCCCAAGCTGCATCCTCCTCTCCCAGGCATCGCAATATGGACCCATGGCTGACTTTCGGTACAGCTCACCCCCTATTATAGTACATCAACCTGCTTTTCGTCGAGTTTGGTCGCCTCTAACGGGTCGCTTGGTACAGTGTCGTTATCCAAGTATTGGATAATAGGTGTTCGCCAGTTGCTTTTCCCAATTCCGTTAATCATGTGGAAACACTGCTTCATCCTTGTTTCCTTCTCCACTGTGACCATTCGCCCCTCATCAAAATCTGTCGCCGTTGCTAATTTCGATAATGCATCCGCGTGGCAATTTTCCTCCCTAGCAATCTGGGATATAACCACCTTTTTGAATTCCGATATAAGCAGTTTTACCTCATCAAAATAGGGGAGGAGCGACTCCTCCTTTACCTCAAAGCTCCCATTAACTTGGTTGACTACTATCGCCGAGTCTGAGAAAACTTTGTTGTTAGTAACTCCCATACTCTTAGCGATTCGTAAGCCAGCCTCCAATGCCCCATACTCAGCTGCGTTGTTGGTTCGATTAGTTGCGAATCGCAATGCGACCTCATGGAGGATCCCACCAGGAGACCTTAGGACTATCCCCGCGCCTGATCCTCCCTTACTCGAGGCGCCTCTGTAAATAATGTCCATTCATCGCCTTCCTCATTATCTTCTTGTACTGCCCCTTCGACTACAAAGTCCTCGAGGACTTGGGCCTTGATCGCCGTTCGTGGCTGGTATCGAATGTCATACTCGCTTAACTCAATCGCCCACTTAGCTAATCACCCTGCCACGCTCATAGATCTCAACGCATTCTTAATCGGAAGATTCGTGAGCACATGTATTGTGTGTGCCTGAAAATATGGTCGCAACTTTTTGGCCGCGCAAACCACAGCATACGCCATTTTTTCTATCGTCGGGTACCTTGTTTTAGCGTCGACTAAGGTTTTACTTGTGTAAAAAACAGGGTGTTCGGCTTTGTCCTCTCTTCGAACTAAAACCGCACTAACTGCCTTTGGAGAGACTGCGATATAGAGAAATAGATCTTCATTTAACTTTGGAGATGCAAGTACAGGAGGGGTAATTAAAAATTGCTTCAGCTCTTCAAAAGCCTTGTTACATTTGTCATTCCATGCAAACTTTGATGCATTCTTCAAGGTCGCAAAAAACGGAGCGCAGCGGTCGGCGATCCTGGGAATGATTCGATTGATTGCCGTCAGTCTTCCAGATAGAACCTGAACCTCCTTCACGGTCTTCGGGCTGCCATTGCTGTAATCGCCGCGATCTGCGTTGGATTAGCTTCTATTCCTCTCCTGGTTATGAGATATCCCAGAAACTTTCCTGATGTCACCCCGAACACACACTTCAAAGGGTTCAGTCTGAGCGAATATTCCTGTAGTGTGTTGAAGGTTTCTCTTAGATCGCCAAGATGATCATCAGATTTCTTACTTTTGACCAAAAGGTCATCCACATATGCTTCCAAGTTTCGGCCGAGCTGCTTGACAAAGACTGTGTCGATCATTCTCTGGTAAGTCGCGCCAGCGTTCTTGAGCCCAAATGGCATTACTCGGTAGCAGTAGTTCGTCCGTGGGCGTCATGAAAGCCTTTTCTCTTGATCCTGCTTGTTTAAAGGTATTTGATGATATCCTGAGAACATATCCAGAAAGGACAGCATTTCATTATTCGCCGTTGCGTCTACCAGCTGCTCTATGTTGGGCAAGGGGTACGGATCCTTGGGGCAAGCATCATTAAGGTTGGTGAAGTCGACACAAATTCGCCATGCTCCTGACGATTTCTTCACAAGAACTACATTAGCCAACCACTCAGGATACTGCACCTCTTTGATAAACCCTGCCTTCAGAAGCTTTTCTACTTCATTCGCCACCGCCTGCTGCCTTTCCCTGCAGATGTTCCGCCGCTTTTGCTGGACTGGGCGACTCCCGGGCTCGATTGCTAGAGAGTGTTTGATGATGTCTGGAGTGATTCCTGGCATATCACTTGGTGACCATGCGAACAGGTGCGAGAACTCTCGGAGCAACTTGACCAACTCTTGCTTCTTGTCGTCGCTTAGGTAGGACGACACTCGAACTGTCTTACTTTCATCTTCTTTGAACAGCGGTATTGGGACGTCCGATTCCGCTGGTATGACTCTTTCTCCTTCGTTTTCCGCCTCCAAGCTTATGGTGAGGCAAGTGCTTTTAGTCCCGCCCTGTAACACCTTCTGGCGATGTCCGGGTGCCCCCAGGCAAAACCTATCCCTTCATTAGTGGCGAACTTCAGCACTTGGTGCACTGGGGAGGAGATTGCTTGGAAGGCGGCGAGCGCCGGTCGCCCTAGGATCATGTTGTACGTGGATTGACAATCCATGACATGGAAGTCGATGGATCGGGTGACCTGCAAGTCTCCGTCCCCAATGGTTACCGCCATCGTGGCTATTCCCTTGATGGGGACTGTGTGCCCTGAAAATCCTGAGATGGTAGTTTTTGTCTGCCTGAGCAAGCTAGCTGGCAGGTTCATCTTTTTGTACAGCTCCCAGAAAATGATGTCCGCCGAGCTCCCTTCGTCAACCATCACTCGCTCCACTCGGCTATTGTGTGTGATTACTTGAATCACCATCGCCTCCAAACTTGGGCCTCCTACCCGGGCCATGTCTTCCTCCGAGAATCCCAGCGTTGGGCGACTGACTTCATCTATCATCATTACTTCCTTTGTTTCCTCCTTTTTGACTTTCTTTGTTGGGCAACTTTCCCCACCGAAAATGGTTTGGTAAACGTGATTCACCTCAGGTTGAGACTTTTTCTTGCTATCTTCATTGTCCAAAGGCTCTTTAAGCCGGGCGAAGACATCACCCTTCTTGTCTTGTGATTCTCCTTTCCCGCGGCGATCATCTTCTTGTGGCTTGTTTTTCCGCTTTGAGCTGACAATGAAATCCCTGAGACGTCCTTCGCTTATCCACCTTTCGATTTCATTTTTCAATCCCCTGCAATCTTCAGTGGTATGCCCATGAGAGTCATGGAAATCGCAGAACTTCTGGCGACTTCGCTGATCCGCTGGGGTGAACATTGGTCCCGGCCAGTTGATGGGATGTCCCTTATGCTGCATATACAGCAGGATCTTTCTTCGCGATTCCGAGAGCGGTGTGTAATCCGCTCTTTCTTCTTGGTATCCCCTCTCCTGGTAACCCATCTGCTCTCCAGGGTATCCCCTCTCCTGGTAACCCCTTTGTTCTCCCGGGCGGTATCTCCTGTATGGCGGTGTCTCGGAGGGCTGCCCTTTGGCCTGCTTGTTCCCTGTAACGGGCTTTTCTTCCCTCTTCGCCGCTCCTTGTAAAGGTTCTGCTAACTGCTCCTCAATCAAAATAATTTTATGTACCCTGGTTTCCAAGTCGGACAGCGACTTCGGAGCCACCTGTAGCAGCGACTCTCGCAGTCTGCCATTATGGGTCGACTGAAATAAACTTGCCGCAGCAATCTCATGATCTACCCTTTTGATGGATTGGACGACCCTAGTCCATTCGTCAAAGAATTCCTTCAGCGACTGGTTCGGCTTTTGCCTCAGGCTCACCAGTGCTTGCAACGGGACCGTCCTTGTTTTCTTGCACTCATACTTTTGTGAGAAGATCCTCGCGAAACCCTCCCACGATGTTATGATGCCTTCCGGTAGATTCATGTACCACTCCCTAGCTCGCCCCCCAAGCGTCGCTGGAAAAGCCCTGCAGTATGTGGCGTCGCCAGCCTGCTGCATTTGCATGGCGATCTGGAAGGCTTGAAGGTGCTCGTCCGGGTCGCCTGTACCTACATACCTATCCAGGTTGGGCGGCACCAACCTTTTTGGTAGTGGCTCAGCGAGTATCGCCCTGGATAGAGGTTGGCGGACTGCCAACTGTGCGGGTGAGATTTGAGTAGCCGGGAGGAACTGTTGCAATACCTCGAGATGAGAGTCCTGCGGCGACTGCCTGTCCCGAGTGTTGGCCCCAAGGGCTTGAGCTTGCTGAGCGATCACCGTCTTCAACATTTGGGTAAGCTCAGCATTTTGTTGCTCGAGGGACCAGAATCGCTGCTCCAACAGCTCATAGGCATCGCCGGCCGGAATAGTACTTCGAGACTCATATTCGCGCTCCATGTTTCTAGTGAGATTTGGGTCTGCACGGGAACCTGGGTTGATGTGCTTGACCGGTGTTACTCCATCTCCTCCTTCACCGTCCTCGCCCATCAGAGTGGGAATCGCTGATGAAGCCATTTGCCTTGGAAAGTCACCTGATCGCCCCTATCTGGCGCGCCAATTGTTCCAGCCTTGTCGCCTGGCCCAATAATGGAAGCCCAAGCCTGTTGGTCTTCCGGGGGTGGTGTACCTCGTAAGTAATGAAGGGGGTAGTTAGTTCAAGGGAAAGGGAGGCGATCAGTTTAAGGAATGGGAAGGGAAGCGAGTAATGTACCGCGGAGCGTTTTGTCCGCTGGGTAAAAGTGTTGTCCCCCGGTTAATGGGGTGTACGGGGGGTATTTATAGTACCCCTGTCTTGGTCGCCAAGGCTGAATCCTGGCCACTCGTTTTGTAGCTCCCGTAGGATGTTGACACGTGTTTGCTTTGTCTTGGAACCCTAAGTGTCGCCGAGTAAACCCTAGGAGCCTGCCGGACTGGGCCGTCGCTTTGGGCCCCCCTCCACTTCTTGGGCTTGCTTGCTTGGCCCATCTGAATTATCGCCTAGGTCCAACCCTCCAGCCATAGCCGCTGTGTTCAGGCCGCCATGTGGGCCACTATGTGGGTCGTCGTTTGGGCCGCCGCTTGGGCCCCTGGGATTCTGGCGGGCCGTGCCCATCAATTGCCCCCAAGCCCTTAGTCGAGCTTTGCTTGGCTGAGGGCTTACTCATAGTTCGGACCGCTTGTCTTGTGATCGCCGCAGGAGAACCCATCACACGTGTTTTCTCCCCATTGCCTGAGACGTTAGATTGACAAAAGTTATAAAATATTACTCTTACTCAATACTAAATAAACAAAAAAAATAAACTTTATGAACATATGGAAGCATAACTTACTTGACGATGTCAGTACATATGAAGAAATGGTAGAGAGACACTTTTAGATGAACGACTATATCAGAAGCGGTAGAAGGATTTATGTTTTTCCATGACTATGAACCAATATTTATATTAGTCGTGATGGGATAACAAATAATTGGCACAGTTTGTAGTGAAATTACTGGCACGGTGTTTAGAGAAATTATAGGCACAGTTTTTAGTGCAATTATTGCTGACGGTTGCCGACACTCACAAGCATATATCGCCGTTGTGTTTGGCGATATACTGACAAACTAAAATCACCACACTAAACTGCAGCACTGTCACCACTTGTCAGTATATCGCCATTACCAACGGCGATATATGATTGCCAACAGCCAGCTCATCGTGAAGCTGCAGTGGATCCGACGTGGCCAAGATATATCGCCATTGTCTTCGGCGACAAAGTAGATCGCCATTGTGGACGGCAATATAGTATCCGAGTCAGCAAAATTCACCCCATTTTGGGCATTGACTGTGATACAACCCTAGATTGGTAATTGAATTTGGGGATTACCCCCCTTTAGGAAAAAATCCTGTCCTTGGCTACTATATTTGACGGCAAAAACCTGTGCTAACATGAAAACACTAGAAAACCATCAAATAGACCCAAAAAGGGCCAAAGTAACACAAATGGCACGAGATAGAGCAGTTGAGTGAATATTCGCTATTCTACCCTAAAAAACATGTCTTAAGCAAGGAAATGTCGCTTAAATGAGGCTGATAATCACGTCAAATCGAGTGTCATCAAAATACCCCACACTTAAGCTTTTGCTTGTCCTCAAGCAAACTAAACTAGAACACACTCAAATTCACAAATGACATGAGATTAAACTGAGATTCAATTCTAACGATTTGGTTTAGACTGTTCCACGTAGAAACTCAACCTACACATGCAAGAACGTCAACCAAACAAGTTTTTGATCTCACTAATTTCTGCACACTTCAAGTAGTAGTTTTAACAAAGCTCGTTTCTTGGCAAAACAATTAATTATAATTAACCGACTATGATAACACCAATTCTAATAAAAAAGACTTTAAGCTCTAGCCATGATGTGGATGCGGAGGTAGGAAAGTGACGTGGCTATCGACTCAACTTCATCCGCCTCTAGATCTGTACGTTACATGTTCTAGCTAGGACCGATTTAAACAACAATTTATTTCAAGTTTGAACTTCTTCCTTTAATTTATTTACTGCATACTAGTGCTCGATACCAAACACTTCACTTAGGTGTTGGACCTGCCTAGCTCACAGTATTTACTTGATTTAATTTGAACAACTCAATTTACTTGATTTAACCATTTAGCCACTTGACCCTAGCTAGTTATAACTTGTTACACAAGATTTCGAATTGGATTTTCGCCTAATCTCAAGCCACAATCACAGGTGATCGAATATGGAGTGAAAAAAACATGGAAGAAGCTAGCATTTATCATCTTAGAATGGTGTTATCGAGCTTTGTGATTAACAAGCCAAATAATTCAAGTTTCAACTATCGAAGTGATTTATGATCTGTTCTGACCTAGACTCATTTGATATCAGTTCCGACACGTTGGTTACAGATTCTAAGTGGAACAGTCTAGACGTCATTGTTCAAAATTTGAAGTCAATTTAACATCACAAGTTAAGAATTGAGCAATTTTATGTTAGAGAAATTTCAAATTTGAACCACAAAATCACAGAAAATCAAGCAAGATTATCAAGCAAGATCATGCATAATCCTAGAATCCTACCCCACACTTAAACGGTTCTGTGTCCTCACAGGACTAAACTAGAGTAGAGAGATACGAAGAACCTGCGACAAGATGGTCGGTGTAGTGGATGAACACGGAGCGTCCGGAGTAGAGCGAAGTAGCTACTCAAGATCCTACAAAACGAAAACAACAAAAAGATCAAAAGGATACTGGGACAAGTGTCCCGGATCCACACAGAATAAAAGTCGAACAAAGAAGGTTAAGGGAAATTTTGAAAATATATATATATTTTTTTTTGAAAAGGTTTTCAAAAATTTTCTGACCCAACTAAAGTTTTCGCCGAAAATTGGTGAAGTTTTCGGCGAAAACTACTTTGAAACCCACTGGAAAGCAGACTCGAACAAACTAAAGTTTTTGCCAAAAACTGGTGAAGTTTTCGGCGAAAATTCTGACCTGACACAGAAAATTAAAACAGACGAAAATAAAAGAAAATGACATTTTGGCTCCCCGAAACCGACTCGAACGACGAAAAAGACTGACTCAAAATTTCCAAAATGGACTCCGGCCGTGGGTTGCCTCCCACGAAGCGCTCTCTTTTAACGTCCTTGAGTCGGACGGTACCTATTAGGGACCCCAACTCAAGAGCTCCTTGAAGTCAATCGTCTTCTTCAAGGTGTGCGGTTGAGTGCCATGTAGCACTCCCGAAGGGTGATGTAGCTGGTAGTGCTCCAGTAGATCGCGGTTCTGGTTGGATGACCAGTTCTTCTCGAATTCTCCCATTGGAGGAGGAAAGAGGTAGTACGGCGCGGCATGGTCAATGAGCTCCATCTTCTCTACAGGTTGACTCGGCGGAAGTGTAGGTGACGGTATCTCCTCAATCTCTATGTGCTCCTCTTCGGCTTCAACTTCAGGATGGATTGGCTTTATGTCTTCATCAACCACCACCGCCCAGGATTCTTCATGAGATGCTTCTAGCTCGCAATAGTCATGGATGAGATCATCATCTTCTTCTTCGAACAGCTCTTGAGCGTCTTCTGTCATTAACTGCTGATAAAAAGAATTTTACCAAGGTCGTATTCCACGGGGTCCTCTCATAAACCAATACTCACACTTCTCTTAGACGGTCTAGACATTTAAAATTGGTTTGGTTTGATAAGAAATTCATAAACAAAATCAAAGAATAACAATACTAACAAAGATTAAACAAGAGAGAAAGGTGGTTCAAATCAAAGACAAAGGAGGTTCTCTTGGTGGGTAGTTTCATCATGCTCAAGATGACTAATTGAACAAACAAGCCAATTAAGATCGAGTTTGCATTCGGATGACCATGCATTTCACTTCTATAGACTCAGTGCACTCTCGTAGCACCTAATCCCTATCCTAATACCACTCAACTTAGGCTCTCGCTCTCAAGCTAAGTGAAAAAGGATGCATTCTAAGTGTTTGATGAAATGCCAAGACACAAGACCCTCTCTTAAGACTCTATGACCACAAGGCTAGGCACAACACTCTCATATCAATGCCCTAACACTAAGAGATTCACCAAAAAGCCTTTTCAAACTCAATTGAATGAAAATCCACATGCACACCAAGTGTTCGATAAAATGCCCAAGAGAGAAATCAAGTGAAAATGGTTGAAACAAGATGATCTAATCTCTTAGAACACACTCACTTCAATCCCTAGACCTACAATCTATGCAATCCAAGCACTCTCATGCATCAAATCACATTGAATGGACCAAATCAAGCAAACATGGCATAAAATGGCATTAAGAACAAGTCTAGGAATCATCCTCATACAACCAAGATCAATCATGGCAAGTTCTATACAATCATCCCTCTATCATAGCACAACTAATCTACCCATCCAAGATGAACCCTAGAAACTCAGCCACACATGGCCAAGGGAGTAAAGAGAAAAGAAGGAAAAATGGTCACCAAGAACACCATGGATGAATCCTTGAGATGATCTTCACTTCTCCACTTGTAAGCACTTCTCTCAAGGTTTGTTGGCTTCAATCCTAGCTCCAATGGCTTCAAATTGCTCCAAAAATGTGTTCTAGGGTTTGAGGGTTCGTGGGTATGTGTTTGGGGTTCAAGAGAGATCAAAGAATGCCTCAAAAGAGTAAAAAAACGTGGGTATTTATAGTGCAGGGGGCAGTGCACGGCGTGCACCCCTGCACTCTGCATAAATCCTGAACTTGCAACAGCCATATCTCCTCTGTCCTAGCTCCGATTGACCTCCCGTTTGATCCTACGTGCTCCTTGTCACCAGTAATACGATGCCAAGACCTGAAAATGCCAAGAAAACAACTCCAATAGACATGGAATTGACCTCAAAGTAGCAATCGGACAACAAATGGACACTTAGCACAAAACTTCAATAAAAGCATATTAAGCATGGCATTTAAGGATCAAACACGGGCATTTCATAGGTCAATCATAAGCTAAAAATGCACTAAATAAAGTCACATCAACTGCTTTGGTTGCTCGAGCTTGATGTCCGTCACGAGATGAGCTTGTAGCATTGAAGAGATATTATCCAAGGCAGATTGGGTTCTCGACGAGCATTGTTGATGTTCATGAAGCATCTCTTGGTTATCTCTAGCGCCACTTTGATGCTCTTGTTGGTGTATCTCTTGGTAACTTGTAGCAATAAAGAGATCTTATCAAAGAGGGAGTCAAATCTCGCTGCCTGTTGTTGTTGTTGATGTAGCATTTCTCGATAATCTTCGAGATATGGTGCTTCATTGATGTACTACCCTTGGTACTGGTCATCCCACCTGTTATCCTGCATAATCAAAACTAAGAAGCACTACCCAGGTAAATCATGGAAATATGGAGGAAAATTAAATGGTAAGGCGAAAAGGTAGAAGAATAATTTGCCAACTCTTCTTTCAAACAATTAGAAGAGTCCCCGGCAACGGCGCCAATTTGATGACACGCTTTTGGCGTGTGTCAAATAACTAATCTACCAAGGTAGACTAGATCGTATTCTACTCGAGGTCTCTTCTTCTTGTCTACTCAAATAAATTACTCAGGTTTAAACAGGTTGTGCATGGTGTGAGTTCCACGACTTCTAATCTAATAAAGTAGGAAAATAAAAGACAGAAAGATTAAAAGGTTGACTAACGAGAAGATAGACGAGCTTAGATTTCGAATCCCCCTTAGATCACAAAGGCAACGGCAATCACAAGACCAGCGGTTTTCAATTCTACTTCAATCGGTTTCTATACACCACCATAACTCCTGACCCTTAGGTTTAAGACTGGCGAACGTTCGCTCTATCCGATCTAGCTACCAAGATTAATTAGTCGCCCGGGTACGGTCGCCTCTCGCAACGACTTAACTAACTGGTGGAATTACTAACGATTTATGAGTTACTCTTGTAGTGGATTAACCCTAACTGGTTCCTACGAAAGGCACACTCCAATGAATAGGTTAATTGTTCGATTCGATGTTTTAAAATAAGGCGAGCGTTCGCTTCTATCCTTAGCTTAACAAGAATCTAATCTAGGTGATAAATCCAGACAAGAAACATAAACAACGAAGAACAAATCAAACATGAAAGAGAAATTGATTGAACTTCGAATCTAATCACCGCCGATCCGTGACCGCTTTAAAGCCCACCCCGGATCGCACAATCCCCTAGGTAACGGTATTGGTAATGAGGTCCTTGTGACCATACTGGAGGTTCTTCGTGACCTCATACTGGATATATTGGATCAGTGTTCTTAGGGGCTGCTAGCACTACTAACGGATAACTTAGAGGAGGTTTTACAGGTTTTGTCTTCATGACGGTATTACGGGTAACATGGTTTTGAGCTTATAGGTTAGATACCCAGTGATTAGCACGGACCCTCTTCTTTCTATTTCGTGGTTTGTGGATGGGTTTACAGGTATACGGAGCTGGAGAGTGAGCTGGCCGGAGATTATTTGGGTGTTGTTTTACCGGTTTTCAATTGTATTCCACTTGTACTTTCAGACAAGCATATTGTATTGGTATTGGGTTATTGTACATAACAAGTAAACTCAATAGTGGCTATGGTTATCTTTTTCCTTTCGGAATAATTATGGCACTCTAGGAAGTCCTCTATGCTCCTCTCCCAATCAATGTACTCATCCAGATTCGCCTTGCCAGCAAACTTAGGGACTGAAAGTTTGAGACTGCTCACATCATCATCCGGCTCATGGACATTCCTCCTTGGGCGATGGATCTCCTCATGGTTTCCTCCTCCTCCATGTTGTTGTTGCTCAATGAAGGTGTTGAGGGTTAGGGTGACTGTCGCGATCTGTGCCTCCAATGTTGCCACTCTGTCGTCTACCATGATTAGTGATTAAAGAACAAAGGCCGCCTCAAAAATCTCTCAACCTAGAATATGAACTAAACTCACACACTCTGTTTTACCACTCGTGTATAAATTTAAGTAATCACTCAAAGTTAGGGTTTTGAAAATAGAACAAAGTTCAAACTCAATTCAATCAGTTGCAAGTTTCTTCGAAGCTACCATGCTTAGAATACTGTGACGTGTAGCACAATCAAACCTATAACCTAGGGTATTCTAGGGCACAAGTACAATCTACTCTACGACTCAATTATCAAGCACAAGCAAACAATAAAATTTTAGGATTTTGGTTCAAAAAAATTTCTAAGCAACGAAAGCTATACTACTGAAACCCCTCTTCTTAAATTCAACCTATAACAAACACTTGGCGAACACTACAACAAAACTGCTATTTAGGAGGGGTTTGAAAGTATGTTTAACAGGGGTTTAAACCCCTGTTAAACAGTTTACCAGCGGTTTAGAAACCGCTATTATTATGTCCGTTGCTAAACGGAATAACAGGGGTTCCTATAAACCGCTGGTAAACCGTTCGTTTAACAGGGGTTCTAAACCCCTCCTAAACGGACCGTTTAACAGTCGGACCGTTACAGGTTCTAAACCCCTCCTAAACGGACCGTTTAACAGGGGTTTAAAACCCCTCCTAAACGGACCATTTAGGAGGGGTTCTGAACCCCTGTTAAATGGTCCGTTTAACAGGGATTTTAAACCCCTGTTAAACTGGAAAATGAAATTTTAATATAAATAAAAAAATCCTAATACCTAAATTTAAATTCGAATAATAAATAAATAACATAATAAAAAAAGTCATCTTCATAAATATAATTAAACATTCATACAAGGTACTCTCACTTATCAACAACTACAATACATACTAACCATCTACTCAATGTAAACACTCAGTACAACAACTATAGTCCTTTCTCTCTAACTTTGAGACTTGAGCTGCTTCAGTCCCTGAGAGGATGTCGTCTCATTATTTTTTGCCTGCTCTACTGGCCTGGTTGGATTCATGAACTCACTTGCCTTGTGCAACTTGTCACGAACTTTTAAAGCATACTCTGACTCAAAATTAGAATGTGCTTATACGCACCATGCTCAATGTCTTCCAACATAGACCCACTCTTCCAAACGCCAGACTTCATCGATCCTTCTTCATCACCTAAAATATTCCAAACATAACAGCTCAAAGGTAGATTGCTGGTTATGAAACGAGACTAGAAATGCAGCTCAAAAGTTGTTGGTTTTCATTTCAGCTACTCTAGTGGTGATACATACACTTACCAGCTGCTGTCTTCTACATTTTTCTAGGAACCATAAACTACTAATATGAAATGAGACTACAAATGCAGCTCAAAACAAACAATTGAAGCATTCTAGACAAAGAGCATCGCTGCATCCTATAAGATAAGTAGAGAGAAACTACCTTTTCTTAATAGAGCACTGTTGTTGTATTTGATGAACAATGGTCAAGCTGAAGTTAGCATTTCTGTTCCAGCCATAGGGTAAAGCTGAAGAGTATGCAACATTTAGGTACATAGATAGAGTCTGCCCCAACATCTAGGGTAAGGTTATGTTATGCACTTCTACTGTATCATATATATAGACTAGCAAGAAAATTCAGCAATTGGAAACAAAGAAACACTTACCACAAGGGAGTGACTACTGTGTGGATCCCATGCCAAGCTTTCATACTTTGTGGAGCTAGCTTAGGAGACCACTCAAACACGTCATCGATGATGTTTGACATCCTCTTCTGGTACCTGCAAGTTTGGAGTTTGACATAGATTCAGTTTACTTGTAACACATTCATTAAGCAAAGATTGAAGTTGAAAAAAGTTAACATGATAATATGTATTGGCAAAGATGCAGGACTGACTTAGATTAGTTGAGAGCTCAACAGGATAACATTAATGATTGACTAAACATTATCATATGAAAAATCAACTCGATATATATTTTTCAACTTCATAAACACAATTAACTTATTATAACACTTGAAGTCAACAAAAGCAGGAATGATAGTTGACTAACGAAGATGACATAAAGCCAAGAAATTGGCTCGCAATAATGAAAAATATACCCCATTAGTCATACACTAAAAAGGATAACACAGCATACTCAGGTGTTCCACAATTAACAACCCAACTGCTATACAGAACAAAGAAAGCAATTGTAATTAACAGGGAAAGAAGACTTTATCACTTTCCCATCCTGTTAATGAAATTATTTTATTTAGGGGAGAAATTTAAGATTCTCAGTAGTTTAGGTTAGTTTGGTGCCGCCACTTGATATCAAGGTGGGGGAAATAGTTAATCTCGATGATATTGTAACAAGAACCTTCACATTACACATAAAGTGGCACCACAAGTAGAATTTCTGCTGTTATTAAGGCTCAAAACATAACAATATCTGCTTCTTTAGCTGCTCTAGCCTTGGATTCTGCAATCCTTTTGAAGCAATACCCAACACATTCATGGTAAGGATTCGACGCATTTATGTAGTCAAGATGAACCAGCCTTTCCTCGGTCATCTTTTTCTACTAATCTCTCCCCTTGTTCTAATCCAATCAACTTCAGTTGCCTGTAATAACCCCAAACCATAAGAACAACACGAATCAAGAATACTTCTATAACCAAATCATATAAGATCCAACTCTCTTGCGAATCTTAAATCAATAGCCTAGCAAGTAATTCCGTTGTGAATTCAAACGCAGTAATAAAGTCTATCAATCTGACAAGTTCATATTCAAATCTGAAACGCTACAACATAGAAATCCATACTTGTGCCCCGTCTGAACCAGAAAGAAAGTGAAGTGCGAGATTTAACTCACAACTATCAAGGTCGTATTCTACGAGGGCTCTCTCAAAAGCTAATACTCACACGGTTCATGGACGGTCTATTCTTTTGAAATTGGTTTTAGTTTGAAAAGGAAATGAAAACATAAAGCAAACTAAACAAGAAAGCAAAACAAAATGGTGCAAAACAAAGATAAAGGAGGTTAACTTGGAAAGATAGCTTCATCATGCTCAAGAGGAGTAAATGCACAAACAAGCCAAACATGATCGAGGATGGAATCGAATGACCACGCAAATCCCTTCTATAGACTCAATGCACTCTCGTCGCACTAAATCCCTATCCTAGAACCACTCAACCTAGGCTCTCGCTCTCAAGCTAAGTGACTAAGGATGCATTAAAGGTGTTTGATGAAATGCCAAGCTACACAACCCTCTCCTATGACTCTATGACCACTAGGCTAGACACCACACTCTCATGTCAATGTCCTAACACTAAGATAATCATCCAAATACTAATCAAAGTTCAATTGAATGAAAAATCTAATGCACACCAAGTGTTCGATAAAATGCACAAGTGAGAAATCATGCAACTATGGTTGAATTGAGATGATCTAATCTCTTAGAACACACTCCATTCAATCCCTAGACCTACAAACCATGTAATCTAAGCACTCTCATGCATTACATCACAAATGATAGACCAAATCAAGCCATAACACAATTTGGAATTAACAACAAGTCTAGAGACCATCTTCTTACAATCCAAGATCAATCATGACAAATTTGTACAATCAACCTCTATCCTAGCATAACTATCTATCAATACAAGGAAACCTAAAAAATCAGCCACACATGGCCAAAGAAATGAAGGAAAGAGAAAGAAAGATGATCACCAAGAACACCATGGCAATCCTCCTCTTGCAAGCTCCTCTTCCAAGGTTGTAGGCTTCAATCCAAGCTCCTCTACTTTGATTTGCACCTTGCTCTAGGGTTGTGGATTGGAGATGAAGAGAAAGTATTTGAGAAGTTGAGAGAAAAGGGTTTTGAGAAAGTGTGAAATCTGAAAATAATAAATTCCCCCTTTATTTTCGCCTCCTTCTTCTTTATATACTGTGCTGGAATTGCCTGATATTTTCGGCGAAAATTCTGTAAGATTTTCGCCGAAAATGTCTTTGAAAACCCCGAGCGGCTGCACATTCCTTCATATATTTTCGGCGAAAACTTCCCTGAGTTTTCACCGAAAATTTCTTCACAAATCGGAAGTCCACCTTCTGCTTAAGGTTTTCAGTCGAGAACTTAGAGTTCTCGCCGAAAACTCCTTAAGAAATGTTGTGCACTTTTCCCGATTTTGCAATGGCCATATCTCCCACCGTCCTAGCTCCGATTGACCTCCCGTTTGATCCTACGTGCTCCTTGTCACCAGTACAACAATGCCAAAACCTGAAAATGCAAGGAAAACAACTCCATTAGGCATAGAATTGGTCTCAAAGTAGTAACCGGCAATAAAAGGGCACTTTGCATAAAACATCCATAAAGGCCTATAAATCATAGCAAAATGAGATCAAACATGGGAAATCCTTAGGCTAATCAAAGGCTTAAAATGCACCAAATATGATCACATCAAATTCCCCTACGACTAAGCTTTGCTTGTCCTCAAGCAAATAAATTAGAAAACATCCAAGTCCACAAATGACAAGATCGGTTACATTGAGATTCAAACGATAACAATTTGGCTTAAATTGTTCCACGAACAAACTTAACCTACACATGCAAAAACGTCAACCAAAAAGTCTAGAAACCTCACTAATTTCTGCACACTTCAAGTAGCGGTTAATTGGGATACAGAAAAACTGACCACGACAACACCGACTCTAATCAAAAGGACTTGAACTCGGGAAATGGAACGGATAAGGCGGGGGTAGGTGGATGATGAGTGATCATGATGTGGCTATCGACTCGACTTCATCCGCTTCTAAATCCGCACTTTACAAACTCTGGCTAGGATCAAGGGCTACATTTGAGAACTCTTTTTTTTCATTTTTTTCTTTTTCATTTTTTTCTTCTCTTTTTTATCTATAGTGCTCGATCCAACACTTCACTTAGGTGTTGAACCTGCCTAGCTCACAGCTTTTGCCTTTGCTAGTGCTCAACCCGACACTTCACTTAGGTGCCGAGCTTGCCTAGCTTTTCTTTTCTTTTGAGCATTTTCTTTCCAAATTAGCCACTTGATCCTTAGCCCCTTACAACTTCAACACAAGATTTCGAATTGGATTCCGTCTAATCTCAAGCCACAATCACGAGGGATCAAAAAGGTGAAGAAAACATGGAAAAGGGGTGAAAATTCTGATTGCCTTCATCATCTTAGACCGGTGTTATCGAGTGGTACAAAAACACGTATCAAACCAATCAACCAACAAACAAGAGTGATAAAAATCTATGTTCTGGCTTAGACTCATTTGACATTAGCTCTAGCATGTTGGTTATAGGTTCTAAGTAGGACAGTCTAAACGTCATTATGAAAGCTTGAAGTCAATTAAACACCAAAAGTCAAGAACCGAATGATTCTACAATAGAGGAATTCGACATTCAATCAAGATCATGCAACTCATCAAAGCATAGCCTTAGATCTCTACCACAAATAATCACACCAAACCTCAAACTCCCCTACGACTAACATGAGCATTGTCCTCAATGATCAAGAGAGAGAAGGTAAGGTGGAACGAAGTTACCGCGTTGGTAGAGAGGAGCATAGGAGGTAATAGGGATGAAAGAGTTCCATGATGATCCTTGGTGAAGAGTGATCCCAATTGCTTGCCAAACCTTATTCAAAAACTAAAACAACACAAAAACCTCAAACAACAATTAAAAGCGAAAAATTAAAGATAACATGGGGTGCCTCCCAAGAAGCGCTTGGTTACCGTCTTAAGCTCGACGATACCTGCGTTATGGTGTCCAACTTAGTACCTCTTTGATGTCAAGTAGCTTCTTCCATGATGAAGATTGAGCTCCAAGTAGCAATAGAGGCAAATGGTAGAATGACCAATGAGCTAAGCTTAAGTTCCAATTGTTACCTTGTCATGGCCTTCTACCATTGAGCTTAGGAGTTTGAGGAAGAATGTATGGAAGGGGGATGCCATCGAGCTCCGTCGTCCCCATGTTGGTGATACCACTCAAGGAGTCTTCCGATTCAAGTAGAGGTGGCTCCACTTCCACAGTTACCTTAGGAGAGGTAGAGATGCATGTCTCATTGGGTTCTTGGCACAAATACTTCATAATCAAGCAAGAAGATTGAAGAGCACTAACAATCTTTGGTGGGGCCACAATAGGGTGGTGTTGTTCACTTTCGTGCTCCACTCTCGACGCCACCTCTTCTTGAAGCGTCTCCAAGTCATCTCTCACCTCCTCTAAAGGGTAATCTCCTCAAATCTCCTCGATTCTTCTATCCTCACATCATCGTTACTTGGTGTGTCCTCGGGTAGAACATGTTCCTCAATCTCCTCCACTACCAATTCTTCTTCCGTGTCAAGCTCCTCGGATTCACAAGGGTCATCTTCATCATCATAAACTTGCTCCAAATGATTGGGATGTCGTTCATTCTCAAGAATCTTCGTGAGAGCTCTATGCTTTGGGATAAGCGGTTAACTCGGTTTGCATTATCCTCCGCAATTTGCAAGATCTCTAGCATGAAAGGAGGTGGAAGAGGTTTCTCATGGCTCATGAATTCCTCTTGGGGAGACTCACTTTCTTCTTCTTCCATGACTAGCACTTCCGATTCAAAGGTGTCGGAGATGAGCTTCACACTTTGAGCTAAACGATCCAACCGGGCCGCATTATCTTCAGCAATTTGCAACATCTCCTCAATTGTGGGGAAGGTGGAGAGTGTTGTTCATACTCTAGAGCTTCCTTGATGAGCGTCACGCCTTGAGCTAAAGATTAAGTTGGTTCGCATTGTCTTCCGCAATCTTCAAAGCTTCCTCAAGCGTGGGAAGAGATGGAGGAGGTTCCTCATAGCTTACGAACTCCTCTCTAGGACGCTCACTTTCCTTCACCATTTTCAAGAGCTCCTCTAGCATAGAAGGAGGTTGAGAGGGTTGCTCATAGTTTGTGAAATCCTCTTAGGACGCTCGCTTTCTTTAACCATCTTAAAGAGCTCATCTAGCATGGAAGACGGTGGAGAATGTTGTTCATGACTTGTGAAATCCTCTCGATAATACTCCGGCAAGACTTGATGGTAGGGTGGAGATGGATAAGGACATTGCTCATTCCACATGGGTGTTGAAGCTTGTTGTTCTTGACCCCACCATTGGCTATCTCCCTCATAAGTTCCTTGGTAGTGGTTGGATGGAGTAGGATGACCATAGTATGGGTTAGAGATGGATTCCACCCTTGATAGGTGTCATAACCATTACTTCCATTCCACGAGTTCATCTTACTTACAACCTTGCTCTCATGAATTAGATAGGTGGAGAAGGGGCCGACAAACACGCACAACAAACACAACCAAGTAGTACAACAATGCGGGATAACAACACCACAAAAAGAAATAACAAAGAAGCAAAACTAAAACAGAAGGAAGTGAATAGAACGGTCCACTACTAAATGCTTTCAAAGGTTTGAGAAAGTTCCCGGCAACGGCGCCAAAAACTTGATGTGCGAGATTTAACTCACAACTATCAAGGTCGTATTCCACGAGGGCTCTCTCAAAAGCTAATACTCACACGGTTCATGGACGGTCTATTCTTTTGAAATTGGTTTTAGTTTGAAAAGGAAAGGAAAACATAAAGAAACTAAACAAGAAAGCCAAACAAAATGGTGCAAAACAAAGATAAAGGAGGTTAACTTGGAAAGATAGCTTCATCATGCTCAAAGGAGTAAATGCACAAACAAGCCAAACATGATCAAGGATGCAATCGAATGACCACGCAAATCCCTTCTATAGACTCAATGCACTCTCGTCGCACTAAATCCCTATCCTAGAACCACTCAACCTAGGCTCTCGCTCTCAAGCTAAGTGACTAAGGATGCATTAAAGGTGTTTGATGAAATGCCAAGCTACAAAACCCTCTCCTATGACTCTATGACCACTAGGCTAACACCACACTCTCATGTCAATGTCCTAACACTAAGGGAATCATCCAAAGACTAATCAAAGTTCAATTGAATGAAAAACCTAATGCACATCAAGTGTTCGATAAAATGCACAAGTGAGAAATCATGCAACTATGGTTGAATTGAGATGATCTAATCTCTTAGAACACACTCCCTTCAATCCCTAGACCTACAAACCATGTAATCTAAGCACTCTCATGCATTACATCACAAATGATAGACCAAATCAAGCCATAACACAATTTGGAATTAACAACAAGTCTAGAGACCATCTTCTTACAATCCAAGATCAATCATGGCAAATTTGTACAATCAACCTCTATCCTAGCATAATATCTATCAATCCAAGGAAACCTAAGAAATCAGCCACACATGGCCAAGGAAATGAAGGAAAGAGAAAGAAAGATGATCACCAAGAACACCATGGCAATCCTCCTCTTGCAAGCTCCTCTTCCAAGGTTGTAGGCTTCAATCCAAGCTCCTCTACTTTGATTTGCACCTTGCTCTAGGGTTGTGGATTGGAGATGAAGAGAAAGTATTTGAGAAGTTGAGAGAAAAGGGTTTTGAGAAAGTGTGAAATCTGAAAATAATGAATTCCCCCTTTATTTTCGCCTCCTTCTTCTTTATATACTGTGCTGGAATTGCCTGGTATTTTCGGCGAAAATTCTGTAAGATTTTCGCCGAAAATGTCTTTGAAAACCCCGAGCGGCTGCACATTCCTTCATATATTTTGGCGAAAACTTCCCTGAGTTTTCACCGAAAATTTCTTCACAAATCGGAAGTCCGCCTTCTGCTTAAGGTTTTCGGTCGAGAACTTAGAGTTCTCGCCAAAAACTCCTTAAGAAATGTGTGCACTTTTCCCAATTTTGCAACGGCCATATCTCCCCCATCCTAGATCCAATTGACCTCCCGTTTGATCCTACGTGCTCCTTGTCACTAGTACAACAATGCCAAAACCTGAAAATGCAAGGAAAACAACTCCAGTAGGCATAGAATTGGCCTCAAAGTAGCAACCTGGCAACAAAAGGGCATTTTGCTAAAACATCCATAAAGGCCTATAAATCATAGCAAAATGAGATCAAACATGGGAATCCTTAGGCTAATCAAAGGCTTAAAATGCACCAAATATGATCACATCAGAAAGCTAGAAACAAACACCAAAAGGAAAGAAAAAATGACTCAAGTTGTAGGCTCAACTCACATGTCTCACAACTTGTTGGACTCGAATTGACTGAAGAGGGGAAGCGGTAGGCAAGCAGACGTATAAGAATTGAGTTATTGGTGCCGAGAGCCGATCGTCGCCGCAGGAATAGTGCTCTTTGGGGTTTTAGTTGGCTTTGGAATCTGCAATCATCCATATCTGATTCAATCCACAAAATCCTCAAATCAAACCCTCATAACTCGATCGCCGATAAAGACAAATTAAATAGAGAATGAAATAATCAGTAGAAGACAACAGTTTCCTTTCCTAGGAACTAAGTAGTTGAGAGGGAGACTGACCACAGTACTTGACATCGGTGGCGAGAGCTGAAGGTGCGAGGAGGCATATGGCTGCGACGAGGACAAAGAAAGCTCGCTTGGCTGCTTGGATGGAGAACGAAGCAATCGCCATTGATTTTTCTTCTAGAAGTCGCTGGGGAAGATTACGTGGATCGAGAGGAAACTGGTACTAGTATTTTTATGGTTCTCCCTTCATTTGCAGAACTGGAGTTCAAACAATCAGATCTCTCTCTTTGGCAACCCGAGTTGGAGCGGGAAGATTGAGTAAGTTTAGAAGAAATCAAAGCTTTCTTATGGAGGGAGAGAGTTTCAGAGATATGAACATCTTCGAGTCGAGAGATGAAGGGGAAAGGGGTGTGGCACGGCTGTTGCTTCTCAGTTAAACCAGAGAGCTTAAGCAGTTAAGCTTACGAATTATAGTCTCAAGAGGCAGAAATCATATAAGTCGAGGGCTTTTAGTCTCCCGTTTACTAGGGGTTACGTATGAAACCGCTGCCAAATAGTTGACTTTAACATGGTTTTGGGAACCCCTGTGAAACTACCCATATTTAACAGGGGTTTACTAACCCATGTTAAATATGGGCAGTTTAATAGGGTTTACCGAACCCCTGTTAAAACTCTGTGTTAAACAGTATAATTGTTGTAGTGGAAGGTGGCCTTGGCTTTGTTTGGGTTAATTCTTTTCTTTTGACCTCTTGATATATTTTCTTTTCTTTTTTTTCTATTCTTTTCTTGGCCACCATGATGTGAACCGCTGCAACCGTGGGTAGACGACCCTTAAAGACAACAAGCTGATCTCATAGCACTCGTGAAGAACCTATGGAACCGGGGCGGATAGAGGACTTTGACCCACTAGCTATAAAGGAGCTAGGAACCACAAGTATCAAGTCGAAGGCGCCACTTCAAGAGATGAATGCTCTTGACGATAAGCCGATCTAGATGATAGTCAATTTCATGAAAGTCGAAAAGAGAATAGCATAACAATGCAAGAGAAAAACCCAAAGTTTAAAAGTTTATTTGATTCAAAGGTGTGTCTTACAATGAGGTGTATAGGCCTCTATTTATAGGGGAGGAGTAGGGAACAAGCTCTCTTATTCCTCCTTTGAAACTAACTCCTAAATAATAAAGAAATAAAAAGAGTCCTATTTAAACTACTAAAAAGGACTTAAACTAATCCTAATATAACCTAAAAAAGAATTAAAAATTGGGCTTACAATCCTATAAGGGAAAGTATTCCTTCCTAAACAAAAATTCTAAACTTGGGTGTCAAGTTTCCCAAAAAACAGCCGAAACGGGTTCGAGAAAAATTACCCAAATTAATAACAAAAAATTCTTAAATTTAACCATTTGGCATATCACTAGTAGACTCCATGGGCTACAACTTTCATGTTGGACATCAGCCCAAATTCTGTCTCCAGGTAGCCCATATTCGTCAATCCTTGTCGGGGCTATGAATCTGTCCAGAAATCCAGCTTTGGTCTTTTATTAACTTAGTTTTGGCCCGTAGCTATTTGGTCATGGGCTGGCCTCTTGGCCCTTCTCCAGGGCTGTATTCTCCTTGCTTCTCTTCTCTTGGATCAGGCTCAGGTGGTGGCATGATCATAGCTCCTAGCATGGGCTTCCTCAGATCAGCATCTGTGTTGTGCTCTTTGATGCTCCAACCATGCATCACTACGACTTGGTCTAACTCCATCTCCCTTCGTCCTTCTCCATCTCCAACGAGGCTTGTTGGAGGTTCATCTTAGGGCCATAAGTATGCCAGATCCTTTCGAAAATCCCAAAAGGCACGGGCCAATTGTTGGTTGGGCCTGGATTGATCTGGCTAGTGCCCAGATGCTGGCCCGACGCCTGGGCAGGCTTAGCTTGGGGCCTTCTTCAAATCTGTCCAGGTCTTTTGTCTTCTGTCTCGGCCAAGCTTTCAAGGATGCCTACGGAGTGTCTTTAAGTGCTAGTTGGGCTCTGGAGCTCGGAGGAGTCGGTCTGGGGCGTAGACTTGGTGCTAGGCTCGGTCGGGGCCCGAATCTGGGCTTGGTGTTAGCATCAGCTCCCTTCGGGTCATTAACTGGCTCTGGCTAGCGTAGGTCCTGGCATCAGTTCCTGGCTGAGGATCATCATCCTCCCAGTGGTGTCTTCTAGCTCGGGGCTTTGGTTCTCCTAGGCTCCGGGGGTGGTGCTGGCATAGGCTTGGGCCCGGTGTAGTCTCGGCCAGACATCAGTGTTGGAGCCGGGTCGGTATCAATGATGGGGCCGGCTCGGCATCAGCCTTGGGGTTTGATGCTAGGGCTCATAGTATGGGGGATTTCAAGGGAAATCCTCTCTGGTTCTCGTCACCTGTTCCGCCATCCCATGTTAACATGGGGAGTTTCGGGCCTGGTGCCTATTGTGTCGTGTCCACGCCGGTCTTGGTGCCAGGATCATATCACACCAAATTTCCACCTTACAATCAAATCGAACAACTAAAAACTGAAAGTAACAAGAAATTAGAAAACAAGATGAAGCTTTTTAAGGGTTTTCAAAAATTTATAAAAATTGAAAGATAATTGGATAGTGTGGTCTGACTGTTGAACCGTGCTCTGATACCAGCTGGTATGAGCCGATCCACAACCGTGGTCGGCGACCTTATACCAATAAGCTAGACACATAACAATAGAGTCAAAACTAGAAAACCAGGATGAAGAGTACTTGGACCCACTAAATATAAAGAGTTAGGAACCCTAAGTGTCCAAGTCGAACGGTGCCACATAGTCAAGGGTGAATACCTTGAGTCACGATATACCAAACCTTAAGATAAGCAACAACGAGAAAAGCTTGAAGGAAACAAAGAACATAAGTTTTGAATTCAATTTGTATTGATCTAAGTCTACCTTACATCGTGGCCAATGGCCTTTATTTATAGTTCAAGGGTTCGGGAACAAGCTCTCTGAATCCGTGTCTATTCTACTTCTAGAATTCTAAACTAAAGTGGAAGAAATCCAAAAGAAAGGGAAAAACTACTAAAAATAGCTAAAACCCTAATCCAGCAAAACCCTAATTGTGTGTTCGTGCCCTAATCTGTCTAGGATTGTGTGTCTGTGTCCTAATCCGATAAGGATTGCGTGTCCTCCGATTTTTCTACTCCTAGACGGACTTGGAAAAGGAGGTTCTTCACGTGGTATTGAGTTTTCCTTGTCCGGGACTGAAGTGATCCAGGCCGCCAGCCGGGCTGAGAATGCCTACTCCTACACACCACCTGGGTCACCCACGAGAGGAAGGACTTTAGGGCCATACAAGAAGCGTTTAGAGCTCCACGCACCCCCTAATCGAGCCATGCAGAGGTTTGTAAAACCTAAGCATGTGATCAGGTTCAAGTACAGTCCCCCTTCAAGAGGTAGGCAAGCCAGGATGAGCGTCCGGCCCCAACCGGCCCTAGCCAGGGCACCGGCACCCGAAGCTACACCAGAGTCGGGCTTACCTCGGAACCCTAAAGCATTCCCTAAGGGTCCAGGAGACACAAGACCATTCTAGGACCCTCTGGAGGCCTTCCTGGAAGAAAGATAGAGAAGGAAGACTGAGATCATGGCTGAAGTGGAGACGATCGACCCTACCCCGGGCGCCACGTTGGGCCCAGCACCAAGACTAGGCCCTCAGGGGATTAGGCCTATCAGAGAGCGGGTGTCAGCACTTGGAGAACCTCTAAGGACCTTCCTAGAGGACTAGGCCAAGTGGGAACTAAAAGGCTCGGAGAAAAATGAAGAAAGCTCGAAGATAGACCAGATACGGGCGCCAGCACCGGTACCGGAGGGCACCAGATGGCACTTAGCACCGGGCCATCAAATGGCTCAGGCCTTTGGAGGTTTTCCTCAGGCTTGGAGACTATCTGGCCCCAAGAGCAAGCTCCAGCAAGTGCCACCCCAATTGGAGCAAAGGAGACCCAAGAAATGAAGAACCTGGAGGGTGAGCATGGTGAGGACCGGATTAATCCTAGCCCCGGAGCCCGAGCAGACTCAACATCAGACCTAGAACGCTAGGCCGCCCCAGCATCAGAAGTCCAAGCCATCCCAGCATCAGTCCCGGAGCCGCCGCTAAAATAACTACCAAGTACAAAGGCGGCACCGACTTTCCTAATCCGGACCGCGCGTGTACCACCTATCCGACGGGATCCGCTGGTTTTGTCGGATTAGGGTTTTTCCCACGTTTCTTTTGAGTTTTTCTTCCCTTTCAGCATTGGACTTGTATTTCTCTTTAGAGATCTCTTTAGGGAAAAATTGTCTAGGATTAAATAAGTCCTTTTAGAGTTACTAAATAGGATTTATTTTAGTTTTTTATTATTTTTATGAATTATTTTCTAAGTAGGAAAATCTGGGGCTGTCACGGATCCTTAGTATAAATAAGAGGTTTCGACCTCTCTTTGTAATCAAATTTCCCTTGAATTAAATCGATAAACAGAACTTTGTTCTATTCCCTTCAAGTCTTTACTCGTTGTTGCATAGCTTAAGGTTGGCATTATCGACAGAAGCATCCATCTTCTGTAGTGGCGCCCCTCGACCGGACACTTAGGGTTCTTGGCTATATAAAGCCAACGGGTCCAAGTACTTCCATCCAGGTTACATAGGTTATCTCTAGTGCCGGTATTCAAGCTCACGGTGGTTAGGGTCTCGGAGCAGCTCACGCCAAGGTTCATCATCCAGGAGGTGATTGGGTCAAGGACAGCTGACTCTCGGGGTTCACATCAGTTTTGGTATCAGAGCCTAGGTTCAACACTAGGACCACAATCTATCCCAGCTTCTAGGTTTTGCTACTTGGATTCATATCTTTACGTTTTTGTTCTTAGAAAGTCGTTAGAAAAACTTGATTTATTTATCTTTCTGTTCAAGTTATTGTAAGGCAAGAAAAAGCTGGTGGCCGATCAAGCTATCAAAGAAAATATACAAAAGAAGAGTAGAAAACAGAAAAAACAAAAAACAAGGCCACCCTTGCCCTAATTTCTTTCGTTGTAAGTTGGTTTTAAGAAGAGGGGATAGAGAAAATAGAAAATTGTAATAGCTTTCGTTGCTAGGAATTCCGTGAACCAAACCCTAATCTCACCCGTTTGGTAGAAAACTTGTTAGCTCTGGTTGCACTTGTTACTAACCATGACAGAGGAGAAGCTAGCATTACTGAAGACCACCTTGCCAACCATATCACAAATATTGCCCAAGATGATAGCCACAGTCGAAAGAATGGAGAGAGAAGAAGAAACTTATGGCGCCAGAACTAGGTCCTGCACTAGACTCAGCGCCTGCCCAGCACCGTCCAGCACCAGGCCGGCACTAGGCCCAGCACCAGGCCAACACTAGGCCTAACACCGGTCCAGCACCAGGCCAGCACTAGGCTCAGCACCAGCCAGCACCAGGCCAGCACTAGGCTATCAGCCCAGCCTTCGCCGAGCGCCAGCACTACCGGCGCGAGCGCCCGACAAGAGCCCCGTGCCCCGCGCCCGACCAGAGCCCAGCGCTAGCACTAGCGCCCAACGCCCAGCGCCAGCACCGGCCCATGCCCAGTGCCAGCCCCGTGCCCAGACCAGCCCCGGAGCCGGCACCCGTACCAACCCCGGTACGGCCTGAAGCCCCAAGGAGCTCCAAAGAACCACCAGGTCAAGTCCTACACGCCCAAATTCTTATTTTTAAAATTTCTAACGGATTGCCAGTTGCGGATTCGAGGATGAATCCTTTTCAAGAAGAGGGGAATGAAGTGATCACGGCCACTAAGGCCGGCGCGTTCACGACACCACGGACACCCGACCAAGAAATCTTCATGGGAGAAGCGGATAAGGAGAATTTAATGCCGTTCGGCCTAGAGACTTGAAGCCGAGCCAAGACTACACCGGCCCAAGGCCTACGCCAGCACCATGCCCGGAGCTTAAGAGAGCCGAAGCCCCGGAACCAGAATACACCCCTGGAGGAAGCTGATCCTCAACCAGGCACCGATGCCAGCACCTACTCCAGCCAGAGCAAGGTTAATGACCCATCAGGAGCTGATGCTGACACCAAGCCCAGACCCGGATCCCGGGCCAAGTCTACCACCGAGCCTAAGGCCCCTAATAGGCTCTAGACCGGTCCTCATTAGCCCTGGAGACAATGACCACCCCTGGGATCCTCTAGAAGCATTTATGGAGTATCAGCAAAGGAAGGAAGAAAGAGGAAGGCCTGACCAGAAGAGGCTGGCACCCAAAGACAGGCCCCTGTACGAGCCCTAGATCGGGCCAAATGCCAGAACTAAGCTCCAGGATCGAAGCCACGATCCTCAGACTAGCACCAGCCCTTGAAGACTTCCTGAGAGCATTCCTGAAGACCTGGATGAAAGAGAAAGCAGAAGGCTTGGCCAGAAATGAAAAAGGCCCAGCACTGAGCCAGCCCCAAGCGCTGGGCACCACAGAAGCGTGCTTTGAGCCCAACCAGCAAATGGCTCAAGCCTTTGGGGAAATTACAACGGCCCTACATATCTTGAAGTCCCATGAGAACCCTCCAACAAACGGTGCTGAATTTGGAGGAGAATTGAAGGAGATAGAGCTAGATCAAGTTCGAGTGATGCATGGCCTAAGCATCAAGGAGTGGAACTCGGATACTGATTCAAGAAAGCCAATGCTAAGAGCTACGATCAGGCCACCACCTGAGCCTGATCCAATGAAGGATGGATGACCATTCATGATACTGGAAATGAAGAGGAGATGCCAAATACATCCGAATAAGGAATCCTAATCAAGCTAGGATTTCCCGGTTTTGGACAGATTCTAGTCCTGACGAAGATTGATGAATTTGGACTACTTGAAGACAGAATTTGGGCTAATGCCCAACATGAAAGTTGAAGCCCACGACGTCTACTAGTGATCTGCCAAAGGGATTAAATTCCAGATTTTATTTGGTATTTATTTAGCTGAATCTCCCAGAACCCGTTTAGCTATTTTTTTTTTTTTGGAATTTTTAGTTTTCCTTTTTAGAGTTTTTGTTTAGGAAAGAGTCTTTTCCTTGTAGGACTTGTAGTCCGAATTTGGCCTCCTTCCTAGACTATATTAGGATTAGTTTAAGTCCTTTTTAGGACTCTTTTGTATTTCTTTATTAGTTTAGAAAGTATTTTCATAGGAGGAAAAGGAGAGTCTATTCTTCCTTCCTCACCTATATATAGAGGCCGTCGGCCTCCTTTGTAAGACACCTTTGATGAAATAAAACACTTAAACTTCGGTTTCTCTCTTGCATGTAATTGTAATTCTCTTCTCGACTTTCATGGAATTGAATGTCGTTTAGATCGGCTTATCGTCTAGGAAATCACCCCTTGAAGTGGCGCCATCGACCGGACACTTAGGGTTCCTGGCTATATACAGCCAACGGGTCCAAGTACTTCCCATCCAAGTTACATAGGTTAACTTCAGTGCCGGTATTCAAGCTCACGGTGGTTAGGGTCTCGAAGCAACTTTCGCCAAGGTTCATCATCCAGGAGGTGATCGGGTCAAGGACAGCCGACTCTCAGGATTCAGATCAAGTACGATGTCCGACGCTAGGATGGGCACTGCCGCGACCGCCTTGGCCCATTTCTCGTAATACTGTCTAAGGGTCTCTGACCGGTTCTGCTTTAGACTCCAGAAGGCGGACAAGTTGCTCTCTGCCTCCTTTTGGTTTGAGAATTTGTGGAGAAAGAGCTGGCATAAGTCTTCCCAGCTTTTGATGATTCCTTCCTCCAGCCCCCCGTACCAGGTTAACGCGGCTCCGATCAGGGTACCGGGAACGTGCGGCAATAGGTGGCGTCTGGAGCTGTGAACATTTGCATGGCGATGGTAAACGTCAGTAGATGCTAGTCGGGGTCTCCGGTGCCGTCGTATGCTTTAATAGCGGGCGGCACAAATCCCTGTGAGGACGGCACGCTAAGGAGAATTTTTTCGAGAGGCCGTCTCATGGAGAGTTGTTTGGGGCCGGACTGGTGGCGTGGGAGGAACAGTGGGTACATTTCGTCCGAGTCTGCCAAACTGGGAGCTAGTCCGCCCGAAGATCCTTTTGCGTGATTGTTTGGTGCCGCTTGGGCGACCAAGAACTTCATCATTGCCACCATTTTGGCGTTTTGTTTTTGTAGTTCAGCCACCTGCGCCGCTAGATCTCATGTAGTAGGGGGATGGCGGAGCTTGGGGCCCCAGCTTCACCGGTTGCGTCTTTTGACGGTGGAGGAATGTGAGGCTTCTTCTTTGTGGCCCTTAGCCCAAGGGGGCGATTTGCGGGACCTGCGTTCATTCCCGTTCTCGAGGGTGCGGTCTCATGAAGATGTGGGTCCCGGGGGACACCCGCTAGGATGAGTTGTTTAGTCGGGGTGATGGGTGTTCCGGCGGGGTTACCGCTTGGTGGATTGTCCTCCAGATTCTGCATGTTATTTGTCTTTAGGGAATCAGACGCTTAACTATCCCCTTCCTGGCGCACCAATTGATCCGCCCAGTTGAACCGAAGGATCAATACTTTGGTTCTCCGGATGTTGTAGGTAGTGAATCCGTCCTTGATATGCCTCGGACCCGAAAGGGTAGAACCTTGCAGGGTGGATATACAATGAGGCCAGTGATTGTAAGATGGTAGGAGTGATGTGAGTACAGGAAAGTGGGTTACAGAGAAGTACCGGGCGAGAGCCCTTTGGTGAGGGCGGAACCGATAGCCCTTACCGTGCAGCGTAATAGCTTGCAGTATCGGACGTATGGTCCCAAGTGTATATGTGTTGTCCTCTTCTGAATGGGGGACCCCTTTATTTATAGGGTCTAATAGGTGTGGCAGGATCCACGTGTCGTGTTCCAAGTGGGCGCAACAGGTCGCCATCAACAGTAAATGGCGATGGCAGCTTTTCTGTCACGTTAATGGGTAGGGCGGTTCTTTTTAAGAGAGGGTTGTAAGATGCCCGATCCTGAAGGGCGGACCGTTGTGTGAGCCCTTAGGGCGGATCTAACTCTTGGGCCCATCAATAACTAGTGATGGACGCATTTTCACGTTGTCGTCGAATACTACCGAGCACAAAGCAAGGTAGATCATATTCCACGGGTCTCGACTAAGTGACTACTCAAATATGTTGGCATGCTATTTGGATTAACACAAGTTGTGCGTGGTGTGAGTTCCACGACTTCTAGTCTATGAAGCAGAGAAATTGAAAAGAGAACAGAAAACATAATGAAAGATTGATTGACTTAACAAGACGACAGACAAGCTTAGATTTCGAATCCCCCTAAGATCACCAGAACATTGGCGATCACCAGACCAGCGGTTTTCAATCCCGATTCGTTCAGTTCTCAGACACCACCATAACTCATGACCCTTAGGTTTAAGACTGGCAAACGTTAGCTATATCCGATATAACTACCAAGATTAATTGACCGCCCGTGCTTTCACTTCTGCAACGGAAAACTAACTGGTGCGATTACTAGTGGTTAATGAGTTACTCTAGCAGTGGATTAATCCTAACTGGTTCCTACAAGAGAAATTGTTCCAATTAATAGGTTAACTGTTGATTTGGTGTTTTGAAGTGAGGCGAACGTTCTCTACTATCCTCATCCTAACTAGAATCTTAACTAGGTGATCGAGCTAGAAAAGAAACACACAAACAATTTAGAACAAACCAAACATGCAAGAGAAACTGATTGAAACTAGATTTAATTACCGCTGATCTGTGACCACTTTAAAGCCCCGGGTCACTTAGGGTTCATCTTATCTAAGCTCTATGAGTTTAGTTACTCATGTTTATAGCAAAAGAAACAAAGACTAAAACAGAGTTCATCATGAAAAGGGAGAACAGATAAGAACTGCAAAACCTAATTAAGACGACTTTGGCAAAGCTCCGATCTCCGGCAATCTTCATCTCTAGCTTCGAGTCTTCGAGATGGAAGGATGGCGTCACGATCTCTTCCTGGTTCTTCGAACTCTCTAAACTCTATCTTTGGCTCTCAAAAATTCTATTGTCAAAAAAGTATGTCTTCCCTTTTGATAGTAGCCGGTTTAGTATTTATAGGGTTTCAAAATCCCAGCCGGAAAAGGAAATAATTTTCGGGGAAAACTTTGAGAGTTTTCGCCGAACACTTCAGTGGAAACCTCGGCTGGATCTCCTGTCTTCGTCTGTGCAAATTTTGCATTAGTTTTCAGCGAGAACTTTAGACTTCTCGCCGAAAACTTCTACATGAAATCCCTGGACGGACAGTGGGGTTTTGGCAGCACTTTTCGTGAAGACTTTGGTTCTTTTCACGGAGAACTTTAGTTAAAACCGATGCAGTGCTGGTTTCTGGCTTGGTTGGATTCTAGGTTGATCTCGGGCATTCCTTGAGGTTCCTTTGCTTCCCGAGCTCGTTTGTCAACTCTTCTTTCAAACAATTAGAAGAATCCCCGGCAACGGCGCCAATTTGATGACCCGCGTTTTCACGCGTTTGTAGTCAAATAACTAATCTACCAAGGTAGACTAGATCGTATTCTACTCGAGGTCTCTTTTTCTTGTCTACTCAAATATGTTGGCAAATTACTCAGGTTTAAACAGGTTGTGCGTGGTGTGAGTTCCACGACTTCTAATCTAATAAAGTAGGAAAATAAAAGATAAAAGATTAAAAGGTTGACTAACGGGAAGATAGACGAGCTTAGATTTGAATCCCCCTTAGATCACCAAGGCAACGACAATCACAAGACCAGCGGTTTTCAATTCTAATTCAATCGTTTCTATACACCACCATAACTCCTGACCCTTAGGTTTAAGACCGGCGAACGTTTGCTCTATCCGTTCTAACTACCAAGATTAATTAGCCGCCCGGGTACGGTCCCTCTCGCAACAACTAAACTAACTGGTGGAATTACTAGTGATTAATGAGTTACTCTTGAAGCAGATTAACCCTAACTGGTTCCTACGAAAGGCACACTCCAATGAATAGGTTAACTGGTTGAATTGATGTTTTAAAGAGAGGCGAGCGTTCGCTTCTATCCTCAGCTTAACAAGAATCTAAACTAGGTGATCAAGGAAGACAGGTTTAAGCGCCAAAGCAGGGAACTGTCTAGCGACTACGTCTAGCGACAACATCTGGCAACTAACCCTAACTTGCAAAAACCTAATCTAGGCAATCAACCAGAGAAGAAACATAAACAGTGAAGAACAAAACAACCATGCAAAGAGAAACTGATTGAACTTCGAATCTAATTACCGCCAATTTGTGACCGCTTTAAAGCCTGGGTCACTTAGGGTTCATCTAATCTAAGCTCTACGAGTTCAGCTACTCATAACGATAACAGAAGAATCAAAGGCAACAAAGGAAATCATCATACAGAGGAAGAACAGATAAGAACTGAAAAACCTAATTCTGACGACTCCGGCGAAGCTTCGGGTCTCCTGGATCTTCAACTTTAAGCTCCGAGCTCTCCGAGGTGGAAGGATGGCGTCACGATCTCTCCACGGATCTTCGAACTCTCTAAACTCTATCTATCGACCCTAGAGTCGGCTGACTCTCAAAAGTCTGATTTGATTGTGTGAAAATATGAATAATGATTGATCTCCTCGTCTGGCTGGCGGCTGCTCTGTTTAAATAGGAGCCATTAGGGTTTGCCGACTCTGCTTCTGAAAATAAGGAACTTTTCGGCGAAAACTTATAAAGTTTTCGCCGAAAACTTTAGTTCAAAGCCTTCTGTCGATTTTTTCATATTTTTTCGGCATTTTCGCCGAGAACTTCAGCTGGATCTTCGATGGGTTTCTTCTAGGATTTTCGCCGAAAACTATGGAAGTTTTCACCGAAAACTTCAGTGTAAATCAGCTGACTTCGCTTGTGAGTTTTTTAAGATATTTTTGCCGAAAACTGTGTAGTATTTTCGGCGAAAACATTTGATGGGCAGTTGTAATTTTGGTTCTGACTCCGGTTTGATTTATGGTTCGATTTGGTTCACTCCTTGAGGTCTTGAACACGTTCGTGGTTACGTAAATGATGGCAAAAACCTGTGCTATCACAAAAAACACTAGAAAACCATCAAATAGACCCAAAAAGGGCCAAAGTAACCAAATCGGTAGGAAATAGGGTAGTTGAGTGAATATTCGCTATTCTACCCCTAAAACCACGTTTCAAGCAAGGAAATGTTGCTTAAATGAGGCTGAAAATCACGTCAAATCGAGTGTCATCAAAATACCCCACACTTAAGCTTTTGTTGTCCTCAAGCAAACTGAACTAGAACACACTCAAATTCATAAATGACATGAGATTAAACTGAGATTCAATTCTAACGATTTGGTTTAGACTGTTCCACGTAGAAAGAGTGACCTACACATGCAAGAACATCAACCAAACAAGTTTTCGATATCACTAATTTCTGCACACTTCAAGTAGTAGTTTTAACAAAGCTCATTTCTTGGCAAAACAATTAATTATAATTAACTTTAGCCAAAAAATTAATTATAATTAACCGACTACGATAACACCAATTCTAATCAAAAAGACTTTAAGCTCTAGCCATGATGTGGACGCGGAGGTAGGAAAAGTGACGTGGCTATCGAATCGACTTCATCCGTTTCTAGATCTGTACGTTACATGTTCTAGCTAGGACCGATTTGAACAACAATTTCTTTCAAGATTCAAACTTTCTCCTTTGATTTACTGCATAATAGTGCTCGATACCAAACACTTCACTTAGGTGTTGGACCTGCCTAGCTCACAGTATTTGTGCCTATGCTAGTGCTAAACCCGAACACTTCACTTAGGTGTCGGGTTTGCCTAGCTTTATTTTCAGCACTTTAAAGAACTTAAAATTAATTTGAACAACTCAATTTACTTTATTTAACCATTTAGCCACTTGACCCTAGCTAGTTATAACTTTTTACACAAGATTTCGAATTGGATTTCCATCTAATCTCTAGCCACAATCACAGGTGAACAAATATGGTGTGAAAAACATGGAAAAAGCTAGCATTTATCATCTTAGAATGGTGTTATCAAGCTTTGTTATTAACAAGTCAATTGATTCAAGTTTCAACTACAGAAGTGATTTATGATCTGTTCTGACCTAGACTCATTTGATTTCAGTGCCAACACGTTGGTTACAGGTTCTAAGTGGAACAGTCTAGACGTCATTGTTCAAAATTGAAGTCAATTTAATATCACAAGTCAAGAATTGAGCAATTCTTTGCTAGAAAAATTCGAAATTGAACCACGAAATCACAAAAAATCAAGCAAGATCATGCGTAATCCTAGCATCCTACCCTACACTTAAACGGTTCTGTGTCCTCACAGGACTAAACTAGAGTAGAGAGATACGAAGAACCTGTGACGAGATGGTCGGTGTAGTGGATGAACACGAAGCGTCCGGAGCAGAGCGGGGTAACTACTCAAGATCCTACAAAACAAAAACAACAAAAAGATCAAAAGGATACCGGGACAAGTGTCCCGGATCCACACAGAATAAAAGTCAAAACGAAGAAGGTTTAGGGGAATTTTGAAAAGTTTTTTTGACTCTTTTTTTTTCAAATTCACGGCACGACACTCCTAGAGCAATTTAGATCGTCTAAGCTCAATCTGTTCAGAAAAAATCACACCGAAACAGCAGCCACGCAAAAATGAGGTAGACCGGAATTAAACTCGTCAAATTCAACAATCAACATGTCAAAAGATTCGAAATTGAAAACCCAACAACTAACCTTTAAGACATGACTCAAGAAAATGGACGGAAAGCAACGAAGTTGGCCAAAAAGGTGAAAAGCTTGTTTCGGGGATAACCGGAGCTACAGAGCTCCGATTTGGACGATCAAGTATGCGTTAGAATTGGACCAAAAAAAAGAAAGTGATTTTCAAAACAGACACAAGTGTTCGGCGAAAACTATGAAAGTTTTCGCCGAAAACTTCTTCGAAAATAGGCAAAAATTAAAAAGACGTTCACTGTTGAAATTTGCAAAGTAGTTTTCGGCGAGAACTTTTGGTTCTCGCCTAAAATTTATTTAAAAACTCCTTTTTTTTCAAAAACTAACGAAAAACAAATCAAAACGAAAGGAAATTGAACTGAAACTTTGGCTCCCCCAAAACCGACTTGAACGACGAAAAAGACTGACTCAAAAATTCAAAAACGGACTCCCGCCGTGGGTTGCCTCCCACGAAGCGCTCTCTTTTAACGTCCTTGAGCCGGACGGTACCTGTTAGGGACCCCAACTTAGGAGTTTCTTGAAGTCAATCGTCTTCTTCAAGGCCAGCGGTTGAGTGCCATGTAGCACTCCAGAAGGGTGATGCAGCCGGTAGTGCTCCAGTAGATCGCGGTTCTGTTTGGATGACCAGTTATTCTCGAATTCTCCAACCGGAGGAGGAAAGAGGTAGTATGGCGCGACATGGTCAATGAGCTCCATCTTCTCTACCTGATGATCATCCAGAGGTCTCTCGGGATCGAGTATGTAAACTTCTAAATCCATGACCTTGTTGCTTTCCACGTGCTCGTCTCTGGCTTGATCTACAGGTTGACTCGGCGGAAGTGTAGGTGAGGGTATCTCCTCAATCTCTATGTGCTCCTCTTCGGCTTCAACTTCAGGATGGATTGGCTCTATGTCTTCATCAACCACCACCGCCAAGGATTCTTCTAGCTCATAATAGTCATGGATAGGATCATCATCTTCTTCTTCGAACAGCTTTGAGCGTCTTCTGTCATTAACTGCTTTGGTTACTCGAGCTTGATATCCGTCGCAAAATGAGCTTGTAGCACTGAAGAGATATTATCCAAGGCAGATTGGGTTCTCGACGAGCATTGTTGATGTTCATGAAGCATCTCTTGGTTATCTCTAGCGCCTCTTCGATGCTCTTGTTGGTGTATCTCTTGGTGACCTTGTAGCATTGAAAAGATATTATCAAAGATGGAGTCAAATCTCGCCGTTTGTTGTTGTTGATGATGTAGCATCTCTTGGTAATCCTCAATATACTGTGCTTCATTGATGTACCACTCTTGGTACTGGTCATCCCACATGTAATCCTGCATAATCAAAACTCAAAAGCACTACCCAGGTAAATCATGGAAATATGGAGGAGAAATAAATGGTAAGGCGGAAAGGTAGAAGAATAATTTGTCAACTCTTCTTTCAAACAATTAGAAGAATCCCCGGCAACGGCGCCAATTTGATGACCCGCGTTTTCACGCGCGTGTAGTCAAATAACTAATCTACCAAGGTAGACTAGATCGTATTCTACTCGAGGTTTCTTCTTCTTGTCTACTCAAATATGTTGGCAAATTACTCAGGTTTAAACAGGTTGTGCGTGGTGTGAGTTCCACGACTTCTAATCTAATAAAGCAGGAAAATAAAAGACAGAAAGATTAAAAGGTTGACTAACGGGAAGATAGACGAGCTTAGATTTCGAATCCCCCTTAGATCACCAAGGTAACGACAATCACAAGACCAGCGGTTTTCAATTCTAATTCAATCAGTTTCTATACACCACCATAACTCCTGACCCTTAGGTTTAAGACCGGTGAACGTTCGCTCTATCCGTTCTAACTACCAAGATTAATTAGCCGCCCGGGTACGGTCGCCTCTCGCAACGACTAAACTAACTGGTGGAATTACTAGTGATTAATGAGTTACTCTTGAAGCGGATTAACCCTAACTGGTTCCTACGAAAGGCACACTCCAATGAATAGGTTAACTGGTTGAATTGATGTTTTAAAGAGAGGCGAACGTTCGCTTCTATCCTCAGCTTAACAAGAATCTAAACTAGGTGATCAAGGAAGACAGGTTTAAGCGCCAAAGCAGGGAACTGTCTAGCGACTACGTCTAGCGACAACATCTGGCGACTAACCCTAACTTGCAAAAACCTAATCTAGGCGATCAACCAGAGAAGAAACATAAACAGTGAAGAACAAAACAACCATGCAAAGAGAAACTGATTGAACTTTGAATCTAATTACCGCCAATCTGTGACCGCTTTAAAGCCCTGGGTCACTTAGGGTTCATCTAATCTAAGCTCTACGAGTTCAGCTACTCATAACGATAACAGAAGAATCAAAGGCAACAAAGGAAATCATCATACAGAGGAAGAACAGATAAGAACTGAAAAACCTAATTCTGACGACTCCGGCGAAGCTTCGATCTCCTGGATCTTCAACTTTAAGCTCCGAGCTCTCCGAGGTGGAAGGATGGCGTCACGATCTCTCCACGGATCTTCGAACTCTCTAAACTCTATCTATCGACCCTAGAGTCGGCTGACTCTCAAAAGTCTGATTTGATTGTGTGAAAATATGAATAATGATTGATCTCCTCGTCTGGCTGGCGGCTGCTCTGTTTAAATAGGAGTCATTAGGGTTTGCCGATTCTGCTTCTGAAAATAAGGAACTTTTCGGTGAAAACTTATAAAGTTTTCGCCGAAAACTTTAGTTCAAAGCCTTCTGTCGATTTTTTCATAACTTTTCGGCGAAAATTTTATAAGTTTTCGCCGAGAACTTCAGCTGGATCTTCGATGGGTTTCTTCTAGGATTTTCGCCGAAAACTATGGAAGTTTTCGCCGAAAACTTCAGTGTAAATCAGCTGACTTCGCTTGTGAGTTTTTTAAGATATTTTTGTCGAAAACTGTGTAGTATTTTCGGCGAAAACATTGTGATGGGCAGTTGTAATTTTGGTTCTGACTCCGGTTTGATTTATGGTTCGATTTCGGTTCACTCCTTGAGGTCTTGAACACGTTCGTGGTTACGTAAATGATGGCAAAAACCTATGTGCTATCACAAAAAACACTAGAAAACCATCAAATAGACCCAAAAAGGGCCAAAGTAACCAAATCGGTAGGAAATAGGGTAGTTGAGTGAATATTCGCTATTCTACCCCTAAAACCACGTTTCAAGCAAGGAAATGTTGCTTAAATGAGGCTGAAAATCACGTCAAATCGAGTGTCATCACAACTCATTGGAATTCTACATATGCAATGTTAAGCTGTGCATGCCTTATAGAGATGTGTTCAGTAGACTGAAGCTTAGGGATGCACAATAAAATTGTTTGCCTTCTACTGCTCATTGGCAATTTGTTGCCATTGTCTGTGAGAAGCTTGAGGTTTTCAGCTTGATATCTGACATGTTTTCTGGATCTAAGTACCCCACCACTAATTTGTTTTTTCCTCGTATATGTGACCTGAGGGTAAAAATAACTGAATGGCTTTGGGATCCAAATGTTGTGATATCTAATATGACAAAGTCTATGTGGTCTAAGTTTAGTAAGTATTGGGAGGTGATTCACCAAATTTTGGCAGTTGCTGTTGTGTTGGATCCTAGATACAAGCTTGAGATTGTTGAGGATTATGCTGAGAAAATAGGACCTGCTGAATGTGGCTTTAGTGCTGCTTCTGTTAAGCAGATCTTGTGTGATCTCATACTGGAATATCAATCGAGACATGCTAAAAACCAATCATTTGTTGGGGTTGGCTCGTCTGATCTTGAGAATGGTAATGCCACATCCAATGATCTTGACTTTGAGTTGTTCCTTACTCAAAGGAAAAAAGCTAGAACAACTGCTGTTGTTACTGAGCTCGACAATTATTTGAACGAGGATGTTCTACCTCGTTCTTCTGACTTTCATATCTTGATGTGGTGGAAACTTAGTGGACTAAAATACCCTATCTTGCAAGCAGTAGCAAGAGATGTTCTTGCTATCCCTGTTACCTTTGTTGCATCTGAGTCTGCCTTCAATTCTGGAGGTAGACTTCTAGACCCCCATCGCAGCAAGCTGCATTCTGCCACTGTAGAGGCATTAATGTGTACTAGGAGTTGGTTAAAGGATGAATATGAAAGAGGTACAATAGTAACTATTCTAACTCTATTATGAATATGAAAGATTGAAAGTTCGAATATGAAAGTTCTAACTCCACTATTATGCAGATCCTGTTGTTGGGAACAACATTGTGGTGCTGGAGGGTTGCTTCACAGCTCTGGACTTGCATTCTGGGAGTGATGATGAACCAATCGACATGGAGGACCAAGGTAATTTGCCTAAACCCTAAACAATGTAGAATTACCTGCTAAAAAATTAGAACACAGATAGTGATTAATGAACTTGTGCGCTGTCTGGTGTGTAGGAGGATCTCAATCTCAAGTTCCTACTAGATCAACTACGGGCTACAATTTTGATGACATAGACTGATTACCGTAAGAAAGATAGTTAACTGAAATACTGAACTCTGTCTTTATGTATTTTACAATATCAACTACCAAGCTAACTAGATTAGAGGTCTAACTGAAAGCTATTTTCGATTGTATATTTCAGGGTTTGCTGAAATGACTAGTGAGAACTCGAAGAGCTACCTACCATATGTTTTTTAGCAATGAGATGCCTTCATGAATGACGACTGATGAGTTCACAAGTAGTTTATGTTTGCTTGCTTTTCTAGTTCATATTAGGGTTTTAATCTACACTCTGCAGCAGTTAGGGTTGGCAAGTTTGAACTTTGAACTTCCAAGTTTGCACTTTCTTGTATAGTACTCTGTTTGAATCAAACAGTTTGATGTGTCGTCGTCGACAATGCAGTAGTTTAAGTGTTGAGTCAACAGTTCAAGTTTGTTTGTTGGATGAATTGTGGAATGGATTGTTAATGAAGTTTATCGTTAAATTGTTATGCATGATTGATTTTCTGCTGATTTCGATCGATTTTTACGGGTTTAGTCAGGCATAAATCACCGACGGTTAAACTTAAAACTCATCGGTGACGGGGATGGGAGGCCATCGGAATCCGATGGATATTTTTGGCCGGGGATTATCCATCCCGATGCTTAATTGGTCGGGCATTGGATACCACATACCCGTCCCCGATCCGCCCGATTGCCAAGCCTAGTTAACGAGTGTATTTAGTTGATAATTAGTTATCAAAATTAGTTAATTAGATAATATCATTATTAGATAATTGGGTTAACAAAGTTTTTAACCGACAACTAGTTCTCAAAACTAGTTAACATATTACTCAACGACCACATTATATAGCTATAAGGTTATCCCAACAATATCTTTTTGCATTTAAATGTTTACAAAATGGTCCAAATTCTCCAACCGTCAGCAACATATTTTTCAGTGACTGAGAATGTAACTTTCAATAATTCTAAAACATCCCAAAGTATTTGTAACTGCAAAGAAGTTACCTAACTTAACTAAATGGCAAATCAGTCATCTAACTTAACTAAATGACAAAGTAATCATTCTTCTTCAACCTACCACTGCTCCAACCGTCCAACGTAGCTGCTTCGTCCGCCGATGCCGCCTATCACCGCCACTAGTTTATGACCCACCGAGGCTCTCCCTCATCGTTCCTCCTTCTCCCAATCATCGGCACGGCTAAAGAAGTCCACCATCGTTACTCCTTCGAATCCACCCCCACTCTCATTTGAATTCGACGACGCTGCTGCTCCAACGACGACAACGGTGGTTTTATTATCTCCGACGCGATGCTGGTTCTATTATCCCGATGACGACGATGAAGAAGCTTTTGCTTGAATTAGATCCACGGGGGCAGTAGACGTGGCCGACAACGGGGAGCTCGAATCAGATCCATCCTTCTTTTAGGGATTTGGCCGCTGATTTCGTTTATAAGTTTTGTATTCAATGACATATTAATATTGATTCCACTCGGCCAACAATGAAAGCGTTGGAAATCGACGATCTGGTGAAGGTCCCGAATGCTGATGAAAAAGGGAGGAACGGCAGATAAAGAAAGTAGATTTCAAGTTCAAAATACCGTTACGGGTAAGGTTCGGAGACGCCACTTTAAAGTTGGGTAACTCAGACCAATCTCTATGCTTGGATGTGGATTTTATTTCGTAAGCTAAGGATTTGCCAGGCTGAACTGAATACATAAGCAGATCACTTACTTTGTTGCTTTCGCCAATATAATACGGGCCCGGGACACGAAGCGAACTTCATGGCGCTCAAAGGAACATACCTTTCTTCATAAGCAGTTTACTCAACCATTCCATATTCCCGATTTGGTCTCGTTTCTTCTATGATACTTTTCTCCTATCGTACAGTTTCACGAAGAATCGGGTGAACCCATAATTAGACCGAATCACGACATTTTAAGCTTATTGTGCAGATGAACAATCGGAGCATCTCAATTATATGGGCATCCGTTCCCAGAGGAGAGTGTCAGATGGGTTAGAAAGAAAGGGTGATGGGAATCAGGTCGGAAAAGCCTGATTTGTTAGATACATTAATTTTCATATCAGTCCACTATAATTTAATCACTGGGAGAAGAGTTTTGAAGTCGTTCGAGCAGGCCTACTGGCTTGCCCAACACCATTTCCTTTCTTTGCTTTTTCCGCTCTTCCTTGTTGTAGCGTAAAGCTCGAAGCGTAATTTCTTCTAATCTGCTGCTTTTGTGGGTTAGTTTCGCGGCGTCTTCTTATAATCTGTCGTTTTGTTAGGGTTGATTTTTTCCTGGATGACTTTACTGGGTGACTATCAAAGGCCAATTTGTATCTAATGTTTAGGGGATAGGTTAATTTGTCTTATGCAATTGCATCTGCGTTTGGACTGACTTTGATACTCCGGTTATAACTTCTCATTCTATGCATCTGTTCCGATGGTTGACTTTATAAGTTATAAGCTTTTGCGATTGAATTTGGGCCTGATTGAACCTTTTGATCCTGATAGAAGGGCTACCAGCAGGGCAATCTAATCTGGAGAAGGCATCCATCTCAAATCATGCCATTCTATGTTGAGTGGATTGAGTTAATGTAATGAAAAGCGGGATTGTTTGATCAGGGGATGGTTGAGAAGTTAGATAGATATGCTTTAGCAGAATAATTTGCAAGTGGAAATGATGTTGCTTTTGAAACAAACAGTTTGTACAAAAGTATATTGACTGCCAAGTCATAACTGCACCAAGATATGATCAGTAACAGTTGTTTGCAGTTGAATTTGATGAATGTGAACTTTCATCTCTCAATATTTTGCTGATAGATTTCATGGATAGCCTCAAAATAAAGCTGCTTTATTGATTCGTGCTAAGCAGATGGTTCTTCTCTTCTGCAGTCGAAGTTACTTAAGCTTCTGTAATTGTAATAACCCAGGAAGTGTTCAATTTTTCTATACCCGAGTGAAAATTTAGAAGTAAATGAATCATATTAGATTTGTTTTAATCTCTTGGTAGTTCAAGTGCTGAAATTTTTGTTCAAGTCAGCCCTTGGTGGCTATGGCTGAAAGTTGGTATAAAATGAGACCCTTCTATCCTGAACTTGAACCACTTTTACTCCATATGATTTATGCTCTCCAGCATCTGAACATTTTTCTGAACTTGTTGTCAAATACTGACTTCTACCTTTGTCTCGATGCTTAGGTTGGTTTTCTTCCCTCTGTGGGTCTTCCATGGTGTTGTTGCTCGCGGGAGGTTTTCGTTGCCTGCTCCATCAGTTCCACACAATCGCCATGTAAGTTATATCCTTCTCGTGAGAAGATTTGAGATTTTACGCAGTTACAAATAAAGGATCTGAGAATTTTTCTCTTCCTTATTTTCTTTTGTTATACTCGGTTAACAAGTTTATACTCTTGTCAATACTTGTTCATGGAAATTATTTCCTGGGATAGTGGGCTCCATGCCATGCAGTAGTCGCAACACCCTTGCTTACAGCATTTGAGCTCCTCCTATGCATTTATCTTGAGAGTGCTGATGGTAAGTAGCTACATGCTCCCATTTTACTTGAATATAATGTTTGATATTAATGCTGTTTCATGGGTTGATTTTGTTTCCGGCTTTCAGTTATGCAATTTTACAACTCTCCAGCCTGAAATGATTTTTACCTTCAGTTGCAGTTCATAATATTCCAGCTGTAGACTTGAAGATCGTATTCCTTCCGTTGTTACTGTTCGAAGTAACTATATTAGTTGATAATTTCAGGTACATCGTTAGTTTGTTATTAAAAGGTGTTGATTTAGCCCATCAAGTATGATATGTTACATTCTGATACACGATGTTGCTATTTCCTGCTGTTTAATGCATATTTTAGTAGTGTCACCTGCAATATACTTCTGTCCCATTTACTACCCAACAAATTGATATCATGTTACCATCTTAACTAATAAATTGGTGCATCAATATGTGTTTAATCTGTACAGTGTTTGTACCAATTTATTTTAGGTTGTGAAGCTAATGACGGGTGGTATTTCATTAGGAGGTCATTGACAGCTGTTTGGGTGTCTCAGTTTGCAGAATAATCTTAAATTACCTTCTGTTTATGTTCTTTTTTCCAATCTCACGCGAGACAGAATGTGTGTTCTTTTGCTCCATCCCCTTTATGGCTCCGACAAGATAGTGATTGGTTTTGTTTCTTGCTCAGAATGTGTCGAGCTCTTATGCCAGGTGAAGAAGAGAGCATGAGTGATGAAGCAATATGGGAAACCTTGCCTGTAAGTGTGTAAAAGTAATAGCAGAGTATTCCTTATCAGACTTTTGGGGTTCTTATTGTTCCTCTTAGTCTAAGATTAAGTGTTTATTTTTTAAATATTTTCTTTTTCTTAAAAAACCTTGAACCTAGATTGGAGCTGTTACTATCACTATAGTTGGAAGTAAATGATAACCAGTTTCCTATCTGGTTTTTTTAGCACTTCTGGGTTGCAATCTCAATGGTCTTCTTCGTAGCTGCTACAGTTTTCACGGTTCTCAAGCTGTCTGGTAAGCATTTCTTACACATCCTATTTCATGAAAAGGTCAAGTAGCATGAAGTACATTTGCACCAGGATGCATTTTTTGTTGTTGGCATCATATCATATATTTAGATTAAAATTTTTGCAGGATTATTACTTCCCTTGTTGCATCCATTACAAAATATTAAAATTTCAGTTTTTACTGAGGGCACCTCATCCATCTATATGGAAATTTACGCACAGAAATTCGTTGATGGAGTTACGTGCTGTAATTTTAGAAGAACAAGAGAAGATTAGGGTTTCTAGAGGTGGATGGACGAAGAATCCCCACACCATACGGTGATAAAATTTCTATAGATGCCTCTCCAACTCAAGAGCAGGATCTAGAGCTTTGGGTTCATGTACAGTGCTAGTTGCTATTTATGCAACATGAGAGTTGGACTCCTCTTGGACAACGTCGGTGTTGGTCATTGACGCCTTAGAGCACAAGTTAGATGCCTTTTATCCCTAGTGGTGAATGACAGATGAAAATTCAAACTTACTTGGAGTCATACCTTAGGGCTCCATTCTTATATCAAAATCCACTGAATTTTTTTGGTTTGGTGTACCCTTTAGGTATTGATATCTTCTCATCTTGATTATTGTCTTATTTATGTTTTCTTCTTATCATCTTTCAAGTGCCAAATTTGAGGACTGTTAGCTTTATGATAATATCCATTCTAGTACTTTTCATGTGATACATATCTGCTCACATGGTAATGGTTTCTGATGGCATGAAGATATATTGCAGGGGATGTACATGCTCTTGGCTGGTGGGACTTGTTCATAAATTTTGGGTATGCATCAGTTAAATTGACCATTGCTAAGATTTGGAGTTTGACACTAGATAGTTTGGTGTTTCAGAAAAATGATAGATGTGTACATAATTGTTGCAGTATTGCAGAATGCTTTGCCTTCCTAGTTTGCACTAGGTGGTCAAACCCAGTTATTCATAGAACTTCTCAGTCAAGGGAAGCTGGTTCATCCTCATCTGCCATTAGATATCTTGATTGGAACAGCGGCTTAGTGCTTTCTCCAGAGGAGAATAATGAACAAGAGAGAATGTGTGGTTTGCAAGACATTGGTGGCCATATCATGAAGATTCCATTGATTTGTTTCCAAGTTCTCCTTTGCATGCGATTACAGGTACATGTAGATTTCTGGTAAGGAGTACTAGCAGGTTGCTGGGGATTATGTTATCAATATATCTGCATATTTTTCGTATTCAGGGAACACCTGCTGGAGCCAGAAACATTCCCCTACCTGTTATATTCTGTCCTTTGTTCCTCCTTCAAGGTGCTGGTGTTCTACTTGCTGCCTCAAAGCTGGTGGAGAAACTTATTCTCTTGTTGCGGAGTGAATCTGGTGCAGGAAGGTACTTCAGATTTTCATCGAGATTTCACGACTCTCTGGGGTTCTTACGTCATGGTTCCAGGTAAATATTTTGGCATCAAGTGGCAAGCCATAGTTTTTTCATGCGAAAGGTAAGATATTAACAAAAACCTGATCTTTTCTTGTTTGATTGTGTAAACCAGACTAATGGGGTGGTGGTCTATCGATGAAGGAAGTCTAGAGGAACAAGCCCGGCTGTACCATGAGGGAGCTGCAGGGTTAGTATATGAATTATTTATAAGTGATAAAAGATGTAATTTTTCTTATGCTACATATCCTTGTTTGGCGCAATGATGTATGAAGAGATATAATGATATATTCTATATGCTGAAGCTTAATGACTGAAGAGATATATTCTATATGCTGGAACTCAAAATAACCAGGCCTAAAATTTGTAATTGAAGATGCTCTATTTGCCCTTACAAAGGAAATATCCCTTTGTTTGTCTTTCGTACTCTCTTATTTGTAGTTTTCGGAGATTATTAACGTATAGTCTTTGGTTCTCGTTCCTTTATGTGCAGATATAATACTTTTTCTGGTTATCCTCCTGAGATAGTAAAAAAAATGCCGAAAAAGGATCTTGCTGAGGAGGTGAGTTATTTTCTCTTTCATATGCTGGAGTAATACCGGCCTTTTGTCTTTAGGATTATCTTTCCTTGGGGGGATATGGCTGATGTTGCAGTTATCCTACTCTTTTCATTTGAGTCTGACTACCTTTGCTTGTTTACTTTTAGGTTTGGAGGCTGCAGGCTGCTCTTGGTGAGCAAACAGAAGTAACCAGATATAGTCAGCAGGAGTTTGAGAGGCTGCAAAATGTAACTTTTTCAGTCCTCAGTGAGATTTCATAATCTGATGGTTGCGGTTATCCAATTTAGGGCAGTCGTTTACATTCAACAGTTCTTGAACTGGTTTACGTTATTGTCACATAATATTTTCCTTTCCACCTAAAGGATTCTTTAGCTGTTTCATGCACTTAAGCTGCATGATTTACCTGGGATAACTGAACTAGATCTAGGCCGTGCTTGTCTATTTTTACCAACTTTTAGGAGTTGTATTTAAGTTGTAGGATAGAGTGTTTGGTTAGGCTTATAAAAAAATTAAGAGTTTATGAGAAATATGATATTATTTAATAATAAGGAAATATTATGAATTTGGAAATGACTATAGTGGGAAGTTTATATTGACGAGGTGGCGTTTCCAAATTAATAGTGTTTGCAGTTCATCTTAAATAGTTACGCATACTGAGATATTAATATTTGGACTTCGAACTGTGCATTTGTTTGAGCTATTTCCACCATTTAAATATTAGAAGCAAGATATAAGATGAAACAAACATAAACTGTTGGTTGACAAGACAACAGTGCCATTGGCTTCTTTTCTGAAAGTGATTCATTTCCCTGGGGCTTCAGATTGTAGGCTGTCATTTCAAACATTAAGTTGAGCTTTGAGTAGCTATGCTGTTTATTTACTATTGCAATTATGTAATAGAATTCTGTATAAGAGGATTCCATGATAATAGAATTTATGAAATGTTGCTGTGCCTTTTGTATTATTTTGCAGGAGAAAGTTTTATGTAGGGTTTGCTTTGAAGGCGAGATCAATGTAGTCCTACTTCCTTGTAGGCATCGTATCCTCTGCAGGTAAAAAAAAAAATATAAGTTCACTCGTGGGTCTCTCTGATGGAAAACAAAACATATTCATGAATTATGACAACTGTTGTGCAGCACGTGCTGTGAGAAGTGTAAGAAGTGCCCAATCTGCAGAGTTCCCATCGAGGAGCGTTTACCGGTGTACGATGTATAGTCTCTCTTTAAACATCATTGTGCATAAAGAACACAAGGGAAAGGTTTGTGCTTATCCACGGTCCAAGTTTTCAGCATTTGGTGTTTACTGCTTAACATATATCTATCTATAAACACAAGCAAGGCGCTTTGCTTATGTAAATGAATTGCGGCGGAGATAGTTGTAAATACTGAATAGTCTGTATGGGTAAGCAACTGGTATGAGTTTTGAGATGATGGTAATGGTATTGTGCGGCAGCTGCTGCATGTCAGAATATGTAACTTAGTCAGATTTAACTGTATGATGTGTAAAACCTTGTTTGCTGTTGGAATAAATTTTAGATTGGTGAAAGCGAGTCAGAACTCAGATGTATATATATTGCTTCATATGGTTTTTTACAACATGCAATAGTGGTGGTGAATTGCTGCAATAGTTCAATCGTGGAAGAGTAATAATCCAAATATAAGAAACGTTGATACAGACATGAGTAGGGCTGGATATAAAGAGAGGAAATTTGAAACCAATGGAACAACAAACAGGGCTTGACAGGTATCGATAACAAAGGTTGTTCTCTTATTGCATGCTGTAAACTGGGAGAATTTTGCTTTTTATGTGGGGGGTGGGGGCTATGCTGTTATGGAAACAGCTTCCGTCTTGGAACTTTGCAATATAATACCACTAGTGCTGCCTTTGGTAGTGCTGGTGGAGGGAGTAGTTGGCTTGGTAGCATTTTTGGTGTCTTCATCGTTCTCATCTATGACCCTTGTTAACAAGTCTTTGAAGCAGTCATCTACAGTTCGGAAAGGAACCTCTGGGTAGAGGGAACAGACTTCAACATCACTTGGCTTGTTGAGTTTGTAGTTGACCTGGCAACCTTTAATGAATATGTCATGGGTTAGTGCTGCCACAATGCTCTGCGGAATACGCATTTCTGCAATCAAATCAAATCAAATCAAATCAAATCAAGTTGCATAGGTTAACAATAATAGCATCATCGTCCTGCTGTTGCTACTGCTGCTAAAAGAATACTAGTATACATGAAAGAAAACCCTTGGACCTTTAGCAGCGGAGAGTAAATCGTCCTCGGTGATGGTGACTCGTGGCAGGTCGCGTCCGAGTTGAGATTCCCAGATGTGGGCAAGTTGGTTGATGTTTAGAAGATTGGATTTTGGTTGGAAATGGAGGGTTTTGTTGAGAGTGCGTGCATCTTCAACTGCTCTCATTGTGAACTTGCCAATATCCGTCCCAGCAACAAAATATGCTGCCCCAAGTCAAAAACAAAATTATTGAAACTTTTCATATCCGCCAGCATAACTACAGTTGTAACTCTACCTAAAACAGTAGCATAATAAATTCCAATAAACTAATGGGTTGACTATTCAATCTGGTAAGTGTAACCTCTCAACAAACGATTTCAGATGAGAAATTCATCACTTAGCGTATGGGGTCAGAAAACTCAGTATTCTGTACCGCTAGCTGTAGCTGCTATTATATTTACTAATCCTTGTTTTTTGTCTGGAGGAGAAGTTGCTATTATAAGACTGTTGTTTGTACCAACCTAGTTGAAAAATCAGACAACTGATACCAAGTGATGAAAAGAAAAAGACCTTGGACAGAGCCGTCGCCATAGATATGGAAGCGGTCCAAGGGAGGGAGGAGATCAGAAGGGTGAGGGTTGTCATGGTAAGGCCAAGCAGCTATTGAGTTGCAGCAAATGTAAGTGTAAGGAACACCACATTCTTCTATGAACCTCCTCACCTTCCTCTTCTCCTTGTACATGCTCAACCCTGGCTCCACCGGCTCTGCTCTGTCTATGTCGTGCCCAAACTCTGACGGCACAAACCTCTGCATATGCGTATGTTTCGTACGTATTCAACAAAACTCAACGTACATAAACTATACAGTAGCAAGTGTGTTTAATTTCTGACCTTAACCAGAGCTCCAGCTGCTTTAATGGCTTTGACAAGGTGGATTTGGTCCCACACACTGTCCCCTCCTACAGCTGATATCACAACCTCAATCTTGTTCTCTCTAATCATCTTCTCCACCATCTCACCATCCTTTATACATCCCTAAACAAACAACCTCATAGTGATTTATATCATCGTCACATTGGTACGTACGTACGTAATCTAAGAAGAAAGATGGATGGACAGAGTTAGGCAGTTAGTTTGGTGTTTACATGGAGGATGGTGGCTCCCTTGTCGATGAGGGACTTGATCTTACAAGCTTTTGAGGAAGACGAGAATGAGTTCATCATCAATCCTGGTCCTGGACGGACTAGAAGGTATGTAGGTCGTCCTGATTGTAGGCATGCGTCGGCTATGAACCAACCAATGCATCCAGTGGACCCGATGATCATGGTCCGCCCTCCTCCTGCTTCTATGTCCACCAACCCATTAACAATCTTCATGTTGTTCATCTCAACAAACTAAGCTCAAAAGACCAAACAAAAAAATAAACAATGTTGGTTTTGATAACAGAGGATTATTGAGTTCTTGGAATGTTAAATTGTCTCCCTCCAATTAAAAACGAAGTTGAATCTTATAGAAGTGATGTGACTAAAACTTTTTTTATAATGATTAGGTGAAACAGTAATGCTCCCTTTAGGCGTTAATGAATACTAGTGTGTAATTCTAGGGGAAGATGGTTAGGTTCCCAGGATGACAACCTTTGAATGTTAGCTAGCTAGCTAGCTACATCATTTTGTTGCCACTCTCAACTCCCGATTTTTTTCCTGGTGCGGATAGGGTAATTATCTGCCCCTACGGATAGGTGGATCTCACCATCCATTTTATTTGTAGCAAATTAACGGACACGGTTGACTTACTTGACTGGACCCCATTTCACTTTCTCTTTAATTCTCATTTACCCCATTCGTATTTCACTGTTTAATGGAGTAATACTCTGTATTTCCTGTATTTCGTATAGCTGTCGAAGCTCCTCAGAATGCATTGCGACCATCGGAGGTCGATTTCGATGCATTGCAGAGGGGACTCAAGATAATACCTACGCACTCAAACGATCGGCGTGCTCCAAACGGTTTGTCCACGAACTCGGGCGAGTATGATTTTATTGACATCATCGAGCATAAGGCCACAACACCTATCGTCTACGACACGCCGGTTTCAACAGTGACGATTAAGATCCCCAACGAGCAACGTACCGAAGCCCATCACCGAACGAGCCCACCTTCGAACAATCACAACTCGTAGACTAGATACCGCAGAAGGAGAGAGCAGAGTATGCATTCGTACGTCGTCTGTACCACTGTGTTACTACATTCGTTATGATATATATTAAAGGGTAGTCTAGTCTGTGTTACTACATCGATACATGTGATACTGTCATTATTTTTCGAAACTGAGTTCATATTAGTTATGCGAGAAGACTAAGAGTAGTCTAGTCTTTTCACTAGTTGCTACCTTTTGTTATAATGTATACTCCTAGCACTAAATGTTCACATTTTTTAAAAACTTCAAGCTCAAATAATTATTCATAAACTCATTACAATAAATCATGAGCATTAATGAATAATGTTAACCCCTAAACACTAAATCCTTATCCTCAAATACTATATCATAAACTCAAATCCTAAATCGTACGTCAAACTCTAACATTTTTACCATTTTAAAAATCTTAAACTCAAAACCTCTAACACTATATCCTAATCCCTGAACACTACACTAAAACTTTCAAACTCTAAAGTTCATACACAAATATGACGGAATTTGAGTGCTAGGGTAACGATACCCTGTGAGTACTGGAGCGTTCCCCGTATATTGTAATATTATGGTCTATCCATGAAGGAGGAGGGGAGAAGCTCATCGTCGACTTCTTCCCTTCATGGATCTGAAAGGAGGAAAGCGGCAGGGGAAGTAGGAGGAGGAGGGTGGAGGGGGGTTTGTTACTTAAATGATCATTAAACTTTGACCAAATAACCCGGTGGTCACTGTTCTTCAAAAAATTTCCTAGCACTCACACAACTTTGGCCGATTATCCTAGCAGTCACTACCGTCTACGGACATCCAATTTTCCATCCATTTGCATACGTGGCGATGCCATCAAGGCAGCCACATCATCTAAATTGCCACATCATCTAAACCAAACCCCAAACCCCAAACCCAAACCTGAACACTCACCCTAATTACCAAACCAAATCAACCCAAATCAACTCTTTCCCCTTCCTAATCAACCCAAATAAACTCTTCCCTCCTCCTTCCTCTTCCTCTTCCTCTCCTCCATCACAACTCCAGAATCCACCGCCCTCAAACCCTACCGCCGCCACCTCCGCCGGAGGATCTAAAGAACGAAGGTCGCCGCCGCCGCTTCTAGCAGATCTAAAGCCAGAGTACAGATCCATGTCCTGTGAGTTACGTGCTCTTTCCAAGAAGATTCGAGATGAGCTCGGCAACAGAGATCCCCTAGCGGCTACGACGATTCCTCTTCCGCCGCTTAGCTTCAGCTCCTAATTCCTCTTCTGCCAACGATCTGGAACGCGGCGGGGCGGGAGTTGAGGCAGGAGTACATCGTCCAGTGGTTGGATCCAAGAACGAAGGACGACGCCGTTTCTTGATCGGCGGGGTTCTTCTGTTGCCATTGTTGAGGAGCGGGGTTTCTTTGAGCGGCGGTGGAATCTTTGATTGCGGCGGCGATTGACGTGGATGGATGACGTGGATCGGCGGCGACGGCGGCGGCGGGCGATGGAGGAGGTGGGCGGCGGCGGTAGGGAGTGAGGGTGGCTGGAGGTTGTGGTGGAGGAGAGGAAGAGGAAAAGGAAGGAGGAGGAAAGAGAAGGAGGAGGAAAAAGGAGGGATGGTTTGGGTTGATTTGATTTGGTAACTATAGGGTGGGTGTATGGGTTTGAGTTTGAGTTTGGTTTAGTTAATGTGGCAATTTAGATGATGTGGCTGCCTTGATGGCATCGTCACGTATGCAGATGGATGGAAAATTGGATGTTCGTAGACGGTAGTGACTGCTAGGATTCGACCAAAGTTGTGTGAGTGCTAGGAAATTTTTTGAAGAACAGTGACTACCGGGTTATTTGGTCAAAGTTTAGTGATCATTTAAGTAACCAACCCGGGTGGAAGGAGAAAGAAGGAGGAGGAGGATTGAGTTTGAGTTTCAGAATCAGTTGGGTAATCGAATTGAGTACATGAGTTAGAGTGATTGGGCGAAATCTGGCACTTATGATGAGTGGTGTGACGTGGAGTCCCAATTGGCATATCCACATAAGTTGTTAGACGGAATTTAGGATGTCCGTTGACGACAGTAATTGCTAGGATAATGGGCTGAAGTTCAGTGACTGCTAGGTAATTTTTCCGAGTTCAGTAACTGCGGGTTATTTGGCCAAAGTCCGGTGACCATTTAGGTAACCAACCGGCCAAAGCTTGTTTATTATGTTGAAAAGAAATGACGCCGTTTAGTCGTAAATGAGAACAGTACGAGGTCACGGCTGATGGCGGCGGCGGTGATTGATTAGCGAGAGAGAAGAGAGGAAAAGGGGAGAAAGTCTCGAGTGTCCTTGGACTGTAATGGCGTTGGGTTCGAAGAAATGGGGTTATATGCGGATCATCACTGGAACAATCCTCGGTGGTGCTCTTGGGTTCTATGTTATGCATCGTATGGAGCTCAGCTATAAGGTTTCTTTTTCTCAAATTACTCGCTCTGTGCAGATTGTTTGATCTGTTATAGCGTTTGCCATTGATTCTAGTTTTGGTCGACATATCAGGAGAAGATGAATGAGAGATTGAGGCAATACGAGATTGAGCTCAGGAAGAAAGAAGAAGTCAATAAGCTCGATGAATCCCTATAGTAGTACCTGCGGTTTCCGTTTTGGTTTGTTTTTGCTCTGTGGTTGGATAATGAATAGATCACCCAGGATTGATTGATCATGCATCAGTAGCACCAGAAGGATAGAAGGTAAAGCCAGTTTTTTCCCCGGCAATGTCTCTCAGTCGTACTTCATTCAATGTGCTAGGAAATTGTTTCACTGTTTCTCTTAAACTCAGAGGGATTCTCAGGGATAACTGTTTTTCTGGCTTTCAGTTTCTATGACCAGTATTCGTATTTGTTTGTTTGCCATTTGAACGCTGCCAATCTTGTCCTATTCTCTAAGACACACATGTATGCTTAACTACCTATTCACCACTGACTACGTCCCCCATTTTGTTGCTTAGCATTGGAAGCATTTAGGATAATCCTTATCAAGTTGAATATTGTAGTTCAAGTCCTAGTGATTGTATACACCTGCAAGCTTCCAGTATAATCTCTTGATTCTTCAATTTATCATAAGAAACTAGTTTAGACTCTGTGCTGCCTTCTGGCTGGCATTATCAACATTAAGACTTGGTTTCTGTTCCTGTCTGTTAGTTGTTTTCACACCTTGAATTCCTCTTTGGTTCATTTTGACTAAGATGGGTAGGATTATCTCATCTAGCAATCCACAGGAAAAAGTGGTTAGTAACTGCTCTTGCCAGCAATGTTTTGTATCATATTGTAGCAAATGAAGTATCTATTCAAAACTGTTGAGCGTTTAGTGCCTGAAATAGTAAGTGGTACATTTTGGATCGATAACGAATGTAGTTATGCAGTATCTCATTTCATGTTAGCAGGCAATCATTCGAGGGTTCTGTCACCTGGGTGCTTGATTGACAGAATTCATATAAAATAGACAAACTATCATCATAGTCTTCTTTAATTGAAAGTTTTTGTGTTCTTCTTCTTTTTAACTGAGCATAATGAGATATCAGGGATCTTTAATTGTGTTGGCAACCGTCTCGTTTTTCTTGCCTTCCTTTCTACCTGTTATGGTCTCACAATATTGTACTGCCACTTAATTGGATCTTGAGATCAGTTTCACCCTCCGTAGCTTAGAGTTTTTTTTTATGTTTCAACAACGCTTCAAAGCTTTGGACAGAACTCAGAGAATGTTACTGTCATGGAGATGTCGTTCGTAACGCTGAACTCCGTGAGTAAATCTCTGCTCCTTGTGCTTTGTTTGATGAATTGGGTGATTTTGAAGCCATCCCTGCCTGTTGCAGCATTGGTAATTATGACCGTGGATTAGATTTATGTCTTCAAACACATAGAAGTTGATTGTGTCATTCACTTCCTTCGTGTATTCAACGATTCTTTTGATGGTCCCTTATCTCAGATCATGCTTATGTCTGTCTCTCATTCGTGCCTTGAACATGCTGGTACAACATGGGACTCATAACCCTGTTCTTGTTCCTTGTGAATTTTTTCCTTTATTGTTGAAGGTATACTTTGCTCCAGTGACATCTCCACAATTTCGTCGTGAATATGGTTCTTCTAAGGCTGAGGTCACATGTTCTAACTGTGGAATCCAAGGCCGCACGATGGATTGTTCCTAAGCACTTATTGGCTAACCCACTTAGCTACAAACAGAAATCTCAAGCCAACAATGTTATGATTCCTGAATTCTGATCCTGGCTTTGCTTCTCAGTCTTTTTCCCATAACTCTCATACCTCTGATAAGGTTCATCCTGATTGGAAACTGATAATTTCATAGTATAGGAGGCTGTTTGTTAACTTGACAAAGTAGAGGGAGGCAAAGTACCATTTTCTCTAAATAAATTAAAGGTGTAAATTAGTGTCCTTATATAAAGACACTTAGAGGGGTCCTCATATTAGAAATTGCCAAGTGTGCTCTTGCTCCAACTAATATTGGGTTTTCACATAATGCCTAGATATTTGATGCTGGTGTTACTGGTTGTATTGCTCACTTTATTGTGGGATGAGTACACCATGCATAGGTCTATTCCTTCATGTGTTTGCGATCCATGGTGCAAGTGTGATGTGTTAGTCAGAGTTCGTGGCTATTTTACATCGGGGCAGATTCTCCGATTTCTTTGAGGATTAAATCCGTGTTACACGTCGGTGAGGTCACAGATTTTACGCACCGATTTGCTTCCTTCGGTTAATCATGTTTTCAATATCGTGGCTCAAGAAGAGTGTGCATTAGGTGTTCACCCTATTGAAACGAACGCTGTGGAAGCTCCTTTGGTACTGGCTGCTGGACTGTCTGGTCAACACAAGAAGACTGGCAAGCGACCTGTATGCACTTTCTGTGGCTTAATTGGTCACACTATTGAGAAATGTCACAAGCAATGTAGTTAAAATTTTGATTTCAATCTTAAAATTTTACGGTTTTACGATTTCACTGGTTTCTAGCGATCTTGATTCCACGTAAAATCTATAGGTCGTAAAATCTAGTAAAATCTCGATCAAAATCTTAGAATCTTATAAAATCAACGATTTTTCTTGTTTTTACGATTTCACTTTCTAGGGTAAATTACTAATTTGTACAACTACATATAAGTCAAAACAAAGACAATTAAATTAAATTGTTTTTTTTAGATTTTGATTAATTAAATTAGAAGTTATTACTAAAAAATGCCTAAAATCTAATTATTACTTCCTTAAATGACTACTTAAGAGCCGACATTCTCTCTTTTTCTATCTAAACTTTTCGGCTCACCAACTCAAATAAAATAGGTATGAAACAAGAGAATGTTTGGTTTAATACTTTAACTACCTATTTATTCTTAATATGTTGCTCACTTAAATGTTTCAATAGTAGTTCATAAAATCTTACGATTTTACGATTAAAAACCACGATTACGATTTCACCCACGTTTCCGATTCCACGTGAAATCCCGATTTTGACTACATTGGTCACAAGAAACATGATGTTCATCCGGGGTATAAGACTCGTCCTCGGTAGCACTCGGCTAATGTTGCTGTTGCAGCTTCTTTTGTTGATGATGATACTGATAGTCTTTCGGGAGGGGTGACTATCTCGCAAGAGCAATATTAGGCGCTATATAGTCTATTTTAACATCCTAGTGCTTTTGTTGCTGGTTCGGTTACTCGCTCTACAAGTTTTTTATTACTACTGCTGTTCCGACCCTTGAGGTTCCTGCTCCAGTAGTAACTCCAGCTACTGAGAGTCTTATTCAGGATTTCTCTGCTCATTCACAGGCGCCTACTGAAGGTATGTTCTGTTGTGCAGTTTCCAATGAACACAATGTTTTACGAAATGTGTTGGATCGTTTGATTCTGGGGCTACAAATCACATTACATGTTCTGTAGATAACCTGGTTGTATATCATTCTGTGCATGACTTGTTTGGGAAGGTGATTTCAAATGTCTAGAGAATGCAAATAGCATGAGAAATGAGGTCCATTTGCTATTTGAAAAATAGAAGGTTTGAGTGGGTGAATTGGAAAGATTGTTGAGGACAGCGGCTTGCCATCAAGGAGTTTTACATTCATTGATGGTATGAAGGACCAATCTCAACCATGTTCATTTTTAGATCTAATGGTTTAAATTAAAGGAGTAAAAGTGACATTTCACAATTTAATTTAATTTTCATCTGTTTTAATTTAAGTGTTGATGTTATTGGAAAGGGTGACCGGAGCTCCGATTACTTTTTTGACGATCAAAGCTTTGATTTCGAAAAAAAATTCGGCCACCGGACCACGATCGTCGGGCCTATTTTTCTGATTTTTTTTTCCAGTGACACTTGTACTCTCTTTTAATATGTGTACACGTTTCTGTATATGTGTACGTGCACATTTCTGTATATGTGTTCGTGCACATTTCTGTACATAAATTGTGTACTCATTTGCACACATTTTTCGTACACGTTTATGTACTTACATTTTTGTATACATGTACACTTATCTTGTACACATGTACACAACGTGTACATACTCTTTTTGTACACGTGCATGAACTCTTTTACACGTGTACACATATTTATATACGTGCACATACTCATTATACACGTGTACACAATATTTATATACACATGCACATACTCATTGTACACGTGTACCCAATATCATACATTTTTTAATGTACACGTGTACACCTATTCGTACACATGCACACTTATTTTTTTACACTAGTATACACACATACGTTGTACTCGTGTGCATATATTTTGTATAAATCATGTGCACACTATTTAATAAAATAATGTGTGTGTACACATGCACACATTTTTTATATACTAGTGTACACATACTTCGTACTCATGTGGACATATTTTATGGGTTGGTTACCTAAATGGTCACCAAACTATGGGCCAATTAACCCGGCAGTCACTAGATTCGAAAAAATTCTCTACACATAACTAAACTGTGGACTGATTATCCTAGTGGTCACTACCGTCTACGGACATCCAATTTTCCGTCCATCCACCTACGTGGAACTGCCACATAGGCTGCCACATCATTTAAAAATTCACATCATTTAAAATCCTATCTACCCAAAATCAAACCCACATACCCAACCCAATTACCCAACCCTAACCCCAATCCTCCTCCTTTCCCCTCCTCCTGAGCCGCCTCTCTCCTCCAACCTCCGCCGTCCAACCTCCACCGTCCAACCTCCACCTCCCCCTGCCTCCTCTTCCTTCCATTTTTCTCCTTCTCCCAGATCTGCCCTCATCCTCTCTCCCCCCCTACAATTCTCAAATCTACCTTCTCCAACAGATCTGACGCTGACGCTGAGGCTGGAGGCGCCGGAGGTAGAGTACTGGTAGCCAGGGACGCCGAGCTCGTCAGCGACAGAGAGGGCTGCAGCGGTGGCCGGAGGAGGAGAGAGTTGGTGGAAGGTGATTAGAGCCTCCTCGTCGGGGACACCTCATCCAGGACACCTCAATTGCCGATTCGTTGTTTCAGACACCAATGTTTTAGACGACAATGAGGGGAGCATAGGTCGGAGGCGGAGGGCGGAGGTCGGAGGAGGGAGGCAGCGCTGGAGGTGGGAAGACAGGATCCGGACAACGGAGGTGGAGCCATGGATGATCTCGGTCGATGAAGACGGGATCCGGGTCTTCTCCGGAAGCGGCGCCATGTAGATCGACGTTATCGAGGCCGAACTTGTCGACGATGTAATTAGCGGAGGGTGGAGGAGGGGGAGGAGTGCGGAGGTCGGAGGAGGGCAGTCGGTGGAGGCGGAGGTCGGAGGAGGGCAGACGGTGGAGGCAGAGGTTGGAGGAGGGAGGCGGCACTGGAGGTGGCGATAGGAGGAGCTGGGTGGAAGGAGGAGTTGGGTTTCGGCTTGGGTAGACTGGTTTGGTTGTCTGGGTCGGTCAAGGATAAAATATGCCACCTAGACGAGCTTGCATGACGTGGCGGACATTAAATGGTCCTATTTGGCATGTCCACATAGGCCGTTTGACGGCAAAATGGATGTCCATGGACGGAATGACTACTTGGATAATGAGGTCAAAGTTTGATGACGTTTAAGGAATTTTTTCGAATCTAGTGACTACCGGGTTAATTGTCCCATAGTTTGGTGACCATTTAGGTAACCAACCCCATACTTTATACAAACTATGTACGCTACTTTAATAAAATAGTTTTATTCTTACGTGATCACAAGAATACTAAGTGGTATAGTGGTAAGAGTTCTATTTTATAAGATGGAGGTCAGAGTTTGAAATCACCTTAACAACAATCTTTTTAATAATCAATGGCAATCAACGGCGATGGAGGGCGGCCGGCGGCGGTGGCTGCGAAGGGTAGTGGACAACGACAGATGGCAGCGGAGATGGAAGGCGGATGGCGGATGGCGGAGTACGAAGGTCGGCGACAGCCGTGGTCTGACGGGGGAGAGTTGACTGATCGGTGGATGAATTTTCAGAATACCAAAAGTACCCTTGTATTTTGGACCGTTGGATTAATGAAAATTAATCAATGGCTGTAATCGTTCCTTGATGGGGTCAAGGAAGTCTTTTCCTTGATGCTAAGCCGAACTCATTGTTGAGTAGGGAATTCATAAAATAATTTCCTAGGGGTGGAAGTTTGGGATTGGGATTGGAGGATTCCCATTCTCAAATTTAAATTCCCAAATTATTTAGGGAATTGGGAATCCATGTACCAAAATTAAAACTGAAAATTGGGTTTGGGTTTAAGAAATGAGAATGGGAAATTAAATTTGGGTATGACAAAACTCAAATACCAAACTAACCCATCAAACAGAGTCTAACCCGTAAGAACAATTTGTTTGAGACTTAACCCGTCAAATTTTTTGCTAGTAAAGTTTGAATAAAAAATATGTCGCCATAAATTATACTTGCATAATTCAATTGTAAGGATTATACCGTCAAAATCCTTTTAACATTTGGCATTCTGCCGTCAAAATTTTGCTATTGAATTCCACCAATTAGGGTTTAGGGTATTATCTCTAAATTTTTGTCGATATCGACGAAAATCTGGAGGCGAAGAAATTCTGGTGACGTCAATGAAAATATGGCGGCAGAATTCTGGTGACATAGATGGAAATTCGGCGACATCTGCGAAAGTCCAACGACAAAAATTTGGCGGCGGAGAAAGTCCGGCAACGTAGATGGAATTTGACGACGGAATTCTGGCGACATTGATGAAAATTATTCGGCTAAAGTTCGACAACATTTGCGGAAGTTTGGCAACGAAGTTTAGCGGTGGTGACAAAAATCTGGCGGCGGAGAAAGTACGGTGACATCAATGGAAATTTAGCAGAAAATTCCAGCGACGTCGATGAAAATTTGTCAGCAAAATTTTGGCGTCATCTGCGGAAGTCCAATGGCAAAAATCTGCGGTGAAATTTTGGCGGTGGTGACAAAATTCCAATAGAAAAAATCCAGTGACGTCGACAGAAATCCGGCAGCGGATGTTCGGCGTCATTGCTAAATTCTAACGAAGGAAGTTCAGCGGCGAAACTTTGGCGGTGGTGATGGAAATATGGTGGCGGAGAAAGTATGGCGACATCAATGAAAATTTGACGGCGAAATTTTGGCGACAATACATTCATGAAAATTTGGTGGTGGAAGTTCGACGGCATCTACGAATGTCCAACGACAAAAATCCTGCGGCGAAAGTTTGGTGGTGTTGATGGAAATCCAACGGCAGAAGTTTGGCGACATTTTGGAAAGTAGGATAATAGAAATTTGTTGGCAAAAGTTTGGCGGTGGTGACAGTAATTCGGCGGCGGAGAAATTCCGGCGACGTGGATGAAAATTCGTCGGCAGAAGTTTGGCGACATATACAGAAGTCCGATGACAAAATTTTGATCAAATTTGGGAAAGATTTCATGTGTTAATTTGAATTTGGGAATTTGGGATCCCGATTCCCAAATTAGAATTCCCGTTCTCGAATAAAAATTCCCAAATTAAATTCGGGATTGGGAATGGGAGCCCTAATTTGGGAATTGAGATTTTGGAAATATGGGAATAGGCCTCCCATTCCCTCGCAATTTCCACCCCTACAAATCATTCACAATCTCTAACATTATTTTACATCCAAATAAGGTATTTTTTCCAAATCTCTATGGTAGGGATTTGGACCCAAAATCTCCACCCCAGTTCTCCCACCCAACCAACCCCTATGTTTCTTATTCAAATTTGTCACGAGCTCATCATTCCTTTGTAATGGTTGTATCAGCTTTGATTGAACCTACTTCTTACAAAGTAGCTTCAGCTGATCCCTTGTGGGTTCAAGCCATGGATCAAGAACTAGAAGCTCTTGATAAAACCAATACTTGGTCTAAACACCCCATTGGTGGTAAATGGGTTTATAAATTGAAGTATAAAGCAGATGGAAGCTTGGAACGATATAAAGCCCGGCTTGTCGCCAAAGGCTATACATAAATAGAGGGTATTGACTATATGGATGCTGATAAAGTGTAAAATAGTGGTTCAAATAACTATCCCACAATAGTAGGATAGATCGTATTCAATGGATTTCTTCTTTCACGTTTACTCAAAGAAGTCGATAACTACTCAGTTTAAGCATGTTGTGTCGTGTTAGTTCCACGAGATTTCTACAACTATCATGCAAGGACAGAAAATAACTAATTAAAACTGACAGATTGATTGATTGATGGTTGATTGATTTCAATTAACGAGACGAGAGGTTACACTTGAATCCCCTTAAAATCACCAAGGCATTGGCAATCACAAGCGGTAGGTTTCAGACTTAATTCATTCAATTCTTAATCACCGCCGTAGCTCCTTACCCTTAGGTCAAAGTCCACGAACGTTCGCTACTATTGAACTAACTACCAAGATCAATTGTCCGTCCGTGAGTTCGCTTCTACAACGAATAACTGATTGGTGCACCAATTTTAATTCTATGAGCTACTCTTGAAATAGATTAACCCTAAACGGCCCTTATTAGTCAAGTGAATTCGTCAAAAAAAGGTTAATTGTTTAATTCGACGTTCTAAAATAAGGCAGACATTCGCCACTATCCTTTATCCTAACAGGAATCTAATCTAGGTGATTAGGCTAGAGAATAAACAAAATTTTAAGACAAATCAAACATGAATAAGAAAAGTTTGAATTAAAGTCTAACTGCCCGCTGATCCATTACCGCATTAAAGCCCCATGTCACTTAGGGTTCATCTAATCTAAGCTAGGTGATCATGTTAGAGAATAAACAGAATTTTAAGAACGAATCAAACATGAATAAGAAAAGTCTGAATTAAAGTCTAACTACCCGCCGATCCATGACCACTTTAAAGCCACAGGTCACTTAGGGTTCATCTAATCTAAGCTAGAGAGGTTTAGCTACTTATATCCGATGAACAAGATTCAACAACTACAAAATAATTCATCATAGGAAGGAAGAACAGAGAGAAACTGAAAAACCTAATTCTGATGATTCCGTGCAGCTTCGATTTTCAAAATCTTCAACTCCAATGCTCCGAGCGTCTTCCGATACTCCAAAATATGCTCTTATCTCTCTCTGGTCATGACCCTGTCTAGAAAATTGAATGTTTCTTGAGAAGGGGCCGAAACAGTCCTTAAATAGTGCTGAAATCCGTTTCTGTTTATGATATGGAAAACTTGAGGTTCTCGCCGAGAACCTTTTCACAAATGATTGAAATTCTTCGACGAGATTTTTCACCTTTTCTTCACAACCTTCTCAGCGAGAACCTTGAAGTTCTCGCCGCGAACCTTCCCACTGACAGGTTCTTGATTTCTTCTTTTGCCTTTTGACTCTCCGATGGTTCTAAACTCCTTCTTGATGCTCCATTGCATTCCGAACACGTCCGACAGGTACTTATTCAACGGCAAAAACCCGTGTACTCAAAGGGACACTAGAAAACACATCAAATAGACTCGAAACAGGCCAAAGTAATCAAATCGATAAGAAATAGATTGAATGAACCAAAATCCACTAAACTATTCCTAAATCGTGCTACAGACAACAAAATGTCGCTTAATCGGGGGGCGCTAATCATAGTTAATCTAGCGTCATCAGATACCTTTGCACCTGTCCGTGATGGGCAGGTGCAAAGGTATCTGATGGGCCAGATCCGGTCCGGTTAGGAGCCCGTAGGGAGGAGGGGGGATATGAAGAAGACATTTGGTTCTGTTGAATCCATAGAGAAAGACAATTCATCCTCTCCCGTTGAAACGAAATCATATATTTATTTTATAAATTTTTTTAAAGTAATTAATTTTATTTACTTATTTTAATTTTGCATTTAATTTAATTTAAATTTTATTTTATAATTTTATAATTAATATTATGATGTGGCAGCTGATGTGGCATACACTTGACTGGTCAAATGAATGTCATGTCAGCTTCATTTTCCACATCACTAACAGTGTTAAAAAGTTTACGGTCAATTGGATAGATTTCACACAAAAATTAAAGGTTTGTCCTATTTAGTGTCACTAAAATAGAAGTGCACAAATTTGACATAAAATATAAAGGTTTGGCTAGGGATAAAATGTGGCCCATGTCCTTATAGTGTTACCAAAATTCATGATATGCCATCATAGTTAAGATTCTGCATTACGTGCCATTATAGTAACTTTTAGGTGCATCGCGTGCCATTATAGTAACTTTTAGGTGCACTTACCGAATTTTGTAGGTTTCTCCAATTCTAGCAGGTTACAAGTTGATGATGTGATTGTAAAAAATGTAATAATGACATTTATTTTAACATTTTAATTTTTTTCCACGTGATAATTATCATTATAAATTACTTTAATATGTTAAATAGTAATTTAATTGTACTAATGATATTTATTTTAATACTTTAATTTTTTCCTGGGGATAATTATTATTTTAAAATAATTTAATGTGTTAAATAAGAATTAAAATGTAATAATATTATTTTTTCAATTTTTTAATTTTTCTAGGTGATAATTATTTTTGTAAAATACTTTAATAAGTTAAATTAGACTTTTTGGATATATAATCCAAGTCGATAGTGGAGTTACGGGAAAACCCGTATACTTATTGCTATTTGCGAAAATTCGTTCAGATCTTGCATATGAGATGTTAATCTCATCCTGTTTAAATTCAATCAAAAGTCGGAACACTTACAAAAAAGAAATCGCAATCCACAAAAGAAAAGGAGAAAGAACTGATGCCCCTGGAAATCGTAATGTCAAGGAACTTCTATCAAATGGTTTCACGGGATTCAACTAAGTGTCTTGATCGTCACATTCAGATTTCATGCGAAATTTAACATATTAAAGTATTTTACAAAAGTAGTTCTCAACTAAAAAATTTAAAATGTTAAAATAAATAATATTATTACATTTAAATTCTTATTCAACCTATTAAAATATTTCACAATAATAATTGTCACCTGAAAAAATTAAAATGTTAAAATAAATATCATTATTACATTTTTTTACAGCCACATCATCAACTTCTAACCTGCTAGAATTTGAGAAACCTGCAAAATGCGGTATGTGCACCTAAACGTTACTATAATGGCACGCAATGCACCAAAAAGTTACTAAAATGGCACGCGATGCATAATCCTTTTTTTTTGGCATAGACAGCTCCTTGCGGAGAGGCAAAGACAGCCAGCACAAACAAGAAAAGAACATCAAGTCCCAACCTAGGAAGTCATGTCTACCTCCATGATTCCTGGGAGGTTAGTCAGGGCCATGCGAGCCACGTAATGGGCGGCCCTGTTACCTAAACGGCGAACCGTCATGAAGCGCCAAGCGGGAGCTTCTCTTTGCAGCTGAAGAATTTCTTCTACAATAGCCCCTCCTGGGTTGGAGAGCGCCTGACCGGCCAGCAGCTTCGTCGAAACTAGTTCTGCATCTCCTTCAATGTCCACCTGCAAAATACCAGCCCACAAACACCAAATACACGCATCTCGGAAAGCTGACAACTCAAGAACAAATGGATCAACAATACTTGGATATGTAGTGCCTATCGCACGCAGAACAACTCCGTCCGAGTTCCGAATGACCCATCCCGAAGATCCACCAACGTTGGGGCGAACAGTGCCATCAGCATTGATCTTGAGACGCGTAGGGTGGGGAGGGAGCCATGTAGCGAGGGGGGTGAGGATGGTGGGGGTGGAGAGAGGGGAGGACCATAGATAAGGCTATGCTCCCGCCATTGACTATGAAAGTGCTGAAATAAAGTTTCTAGTCGAGTTTGAGCTCTGTCAAAAACCACTCTCTTTCGGCCCTTCCACAAACGTCACTAAGCCAGAATCCATATATCCTTTAGATGCGGTTGATTGGATAGGATGAATTTCCAATATATCACAATATGTGTGTCCCCCAGATTAGGCGGGGTAAGGGAACACATGCGAAGAAAACGTTGAGAAATCGCACAATGTAAAAGCAACTGTTCCACCGTCTCTGGAGCACCATGACAGATCAGGCACAAAGGATCAACAACTTCTTTTTCAATATGAATTTTAATTCCATGGAGAATTGGGAGATTGCGGTGGAGGATTTTCCACAAAAAGAAGCGTAGTTTCGGCTGAATTTTCATTGACCAGATTGAGATCCAAGTCGGAGTATCCATCAGAGTCAGGTTTGCGGAGAACAGGTCTGGTCTAGATCGCATGCTGACTTCATATCCAGAAGAGACCGTATAGACCCCAGACAAAGAGTGATGCCAAATGCGACGGTCGGCTTGCATGTGCCAAGGTAGCGGGATAGATTGAATCAGTCGGACCGAGTCATCTGAGAACCAATACCGGAGAAGAGGAACATTCCATCACCCTTGGGAGATTCACTACAAGAAAAAGGCAATTTAGTCACGGTTTTTTACCCTTTTAGTCACGGTTTTAACCGTGACTAAAAAAATTAGTCACGGTTATGTAAACCGTGACTATATTGACAATTTTTTGTCACTGTTTTTAGATAAACCGTGACTAATTTTTTTTGTCACGGTTTCAAAAGGAACCGTGACTAATATAGTCACGGTTTACATGTTAACCGTGACTAATATTAGTCACGGTTCCTTTTGAAACCGTGACAAAAATTAGTCACAGTTTCGTAAAAAATCGTGACTAAACAAGTGACCAAAGTGTTCTAATTAAATTTCCAGTGACCAAAGTGTTTTGAAGACCCTTTCATTTGCCACTTTGTCATTTCAATTTTTGTAGGTACTAATTTTAAATTTTCAGTGTTATGAATTTTCTGTTTTGGTCACTTAATTGTTTTAGGTTATAGGTTCAGTCATTCATCTTCTCCGTCGGATGACTCCGCCGATCCGCCGACAGTCACCGATCTCCTTCTCGCCAAAATCCCGGAACAATCCCGTTGTTACAGATCTGAAATAGATGGGGATGGATGTGGGGCACTGGATGGTGGCGATTGGATTTGAAGAAGATATAGCTGGGGCCCTGTGATAGCGGCGATGTGGATATGTGTCGAAGGAGAAGGTTTGGAAATTTGGTGGAGAAGAGAGAGGCACTTGAGATTTGTTTCACTGGAGGAGAAGAGGGAAGAGGGAGTTGTGACGGCGGTGATTGGATTTGGTTAACTTGTGGCGACGATTTGTCATGGGAGGTATCCAGGTGGTGGTGATTTTGCCACAACTTGTGGCGGCAATTTGGATGTGTCGGAGGAGAAGGATTGGAAGTTTGGTGGGGAGAGGCTCTTGAGGTTTGTTTCGTCGGAGGTGAAGAGGGAGAAAACCTAAACCACCTGATTCCTTAGGGAGACTGAACCTCGCCCAGGAGAGCCAATGAAGCCTCCTGTCATCCGAGACCTGCCCCCACCAAAATTTGGCCATCAGAGAATTCAAAGATTCGCACATCTTGTTCGTTAAATTAAAACAAGACATTGCATATACATGCAACCAGCAATGACTGACTGCAGAAGTGTGTGCACCCTTGCAGGTGACAAACTCTCCCGTTTCCATCTACGGAGGCGTAATGACATTTGATCCTCTATGAATCGGAACATTTCATCTTTAGATCGAAGAATAATACAGGGTAATCCAAGGTACTTTTCCGTGCGGTCAAGGAACCGAACTCCCAAAGAGAGTTTGTACCATTGTTGGATTTGAGTGGGGGTGTTATGGCTGAACATGATAGCCGACTTCGCTAGATTCACTCTCTTCCCGCTCATACCCCTGTATTGGTCGAACAGGGTTAAAAGCGTACGTATGTAATTGTCAGTGACTCGAAGGAACAAGATAGTATCGTCCGCAAACATTAGATGAGATATTAGAGGACAACGTTGATTAATATGAATGCCATACAAGGCTTTGGTAGTCTTAGCCATCATGAGGAGACGAGACAGCCCTCAGAGCAGATGGAAAACAGAAGAGGCGATAATGGATCCCCTTGTAGGAGTCCTTTAGAAGGAGAAAAAAAACCCTTTCGGGTTTCCATTGATTAAGACATCTATGGTAGCGGACGATAGGCATTCCTGAACTAAAGACACCCAGGACTCGACAAACCCCAACCCACGCATAAAAGCAAAAAGGAAACTCCACTCCACTCTATCATAAGCCTTCTCCATGTCATCTTGAGAGCCATTAGATATTGGTCCCCAGTATGAGTTTTAAGGAAATGAGTAAGTTCATGAGCAAGAAGGATGTTGTCCGTGATGGATCGGCTTTTAATAAAACCATTCTGGGATGGATGGATTATCTGAGGTAGAATACCTCCTAACCTGGAGGATGAGATTTTGGAAATGATCTTATAAGGAACCGTACATAGTCCAATAGGGAGAAATTGGCGCATCGTGTTCGCATTTGAAACTTTCGGAATCAAGGTTAGCCATGTGTGATTGAGAGTATGCAAGAGTTTCCCATCTTGAAAGAAATCCTGAACGACATCAATGACCCCACTGCCCACCACATCCCAATAGCGTTGGAAAAATAATCTCGTGAAGCCATCTGGGCATGGGGACTGGGTGGATGCAATGGAGAATGTGGCATTTCGAATTTCTGCCGGGGTAACCGGCGCTAGAAGGATCTGGTTCATATCTTGAGTGATTATCGGGCTAAGTCTCAAAGCCTTGAGAGGCGCGAGTCCTTGCTAGATTTCAGAAGTGAATAAGGCGCGAAAGTAATTAACTGCCAATTCGCTTTTTGTAGCTTCGGACGTTCGTGTTACCCCTTCATCATCCACTAATGAATCTATTCGGTGTCGCTTCCGCGTTTTAGAAATTGATTGATGAAAAAACTTTGGGTTTTGATCCCCATCCTCCAACCAGCGGTGTCTATATCGTTGCCTCCAGTATTGATTCTCCTGGCGATGAGCATTTTTCAATTCATCCTCCAAGCGTCTCACCTCCGGCCAGTTTACTTGGATCGCCTGAAGAGCCGTCCGGAGAGCTGAATCACAATCGTGGATCAACCGGGCCGTGTTAGAAGTTCCCACACCACACCAGTCAAAAAGAGCGTGGCGGATATTTTTTAGTTTTGACATCAACCGGAACTGTGGAGTACTCGAACCTTTTGGCTCCATCTAGTAATGACGAATTAAAGAGATCACCTTAGGATTGTCTACTCAGCGGCAATCAAACCGAAAGAGGTTCTTCGATCGAGGCGAAGGAAGATGAAGATGCAACATGATTGGTGAATGATCAGAAGCAACATGAAGCAGATTAGAGACTGCAGACTCTGACCATACGGATAACCAGTCTGAGTTCAGAAGGTAGCGATCGAGGCGCTCATAAATGATCGTCAAATCCTCATGTCTATTTGACCAAGTGAATGGCTCCCCCGTAGAACAACTGTCAATTAATTGTAGTTCGTCAATAAAGTCAAGAAAATCATTAATTCAAGACTGAGGGACTAACCGACCCCCACTTTTTTCATTGTCAGACATAATGATATTAAAATCCTCAAAAATGACCATGGGATAAGAAACAGCCTGCAGAAGGAAGGCAATATGCAGAAATTGGGTATGTCACATGGACGCATTAGTGGACAGGTGGACTCCGACCAAATAAGGAAAGTATGAATCATCATATTCCCAACATACACAAATTGCATAAGCATAAGAAAAGACTACTACAAAACTTAGTGAATCTACCCAAGCAAAGGCTAACCCACCTCCATTGTTCACCCCATCTACATGTTCAAAATTTAAGAAATCAACACTACGAAATAAAGAAGTACTGGTAGGCAAATCAAGTCGAGTTTCACATAAAAATATAACAGACGGTGAGTGAAGACGTATCAACCTCTTGAACTCTGGACATGTCGCATCTCCACTCAATCCATGACAGTTCCAAGAAAGAGTCGTCATGGCCCCTTAGCGGGCCGGTTCTGGTTGTCACCAAAAGCCACCAAAAGACAATGATCGTGATTAATTGCAACCAAATCTCTTAATGAAGAAAAACGTATCGATGCTAACTTCACAAGGAAGTAATTTGGTGGGCTGAGTCCAGATTACCGATATTGAATAGAATTCAAATCGTATTCAATTCCGTGTAATGAGCCGAAAACTCACCACAAATTGTTTCCACACAAGTGACCACTACGATAGATGGTACCAATTCCAGTTCTGCCGACAAATGAAGATTTTGGAGTTGAAATTGATTTAACACCTCCTTTTGCCGTCACTGTCGCCTCTCCGACGGCCGTCCCTAGCGACCGGCCTCCTGAGATGATTTCGACCATCAACCTTTCCTTTGCTGGAGTCAATTCAGGGATGATTCTGCTACCCCTTCGCTGGAGGGGACCGGAGGGATGGTGTCTGCGACCGCTCCCCTCAACAGATCCTACTTGGGAACAGTGCGGGGACGTGAATCCCAGCCACCGAATGGTAACCAAGCTTGGATACCGGTTGGTACAAATGACATCATTCTTTCAGCTTCCAATGGGATTAAGGCTCTGAACCTCTCTAAAGAGTTCAAAGAAAAGCTCAGCAAACCTTGGTCCAATTCGGTGGTTGTTCGGTTGATGGGGAAAAGTATTGGGTACTCCTACCTCTGTCACCGACTTCGTGCTATTTGGAAGCCTGTGGGAAATATGCATATCGTGGATCTTGATAGGGACTGCTTTTTGATCAAATTCTCGTACGAGCAAGACTATTTCAAGGCTCTCACGGGAGGACCCTGGACCATTCTCGACCATTACCTTGTTGTGCATCAGTGGGATCAATCGTTCCGCGTCTCCAACGATCTTCCCAAAAGGATGGTGGTTTGGGTCCGATTTCCCCACCTCCCTATCCACTTTTACCATGCCCAAATTTTGACGTCGCTGGGGAATCTGATTGGGAAAATGATTAAAATCATTTTCAATACCCAGCGTACGGAGAGGGGAAAGTTTGCTTGGATCGCCATTGAAGTGGACCTCAGCGAGCCTATCCCGCCAGTGGTTCTCCTGGATGGAGCCCCCCAACTTGTTGAGTACGAGATCATGCCGTCTTTGTGCTTTGAATGCGGTAGAATCGGCCACGATTCTAAAGACTGTCCTCGAAAAGTTGTTCTCGATCCGACTCCGTCTTTGGATCAGACGAATCCGAAGGATCTGCTCTATGCCGCCTCCGATGCGGTGCCGCTGCCGGAGCAATACGGACCCTGGATGCTTGTTTCTCGGAGACAGAGGCGGCCAAAGAAGGTAAGCCATCCAAATCGGGAAGGTCAAAATCAAAGGGCGGATTCTCTTGCGGCGTCAGGGGGAGATCCAGCTGCAAGAAAGGAAAGAATGAATGGCGGAGCAACGGAAAAATCTTTTGCAGATGGAGGATCGAGAGTGATTAAAGGGAAAGTTTCTACTGCTCATGGTGTTAATGAAGGTTTTAAGACCACCCCTCCCTCTTCCCAGAAACCCTTAGGGGGCGGCCCCTCAACTTCTTTTGTGGGCTTGGAGGTGGGAGCTGAGCCCAAGTCCAAGGTTAAGGTTAAGCCTAAGAAAAGAAGTAAGGGGGTGGATAAGAATGCTGACTCGGGCCAGAGTTTGGGCCTGTTCGACTGTGAGGGATCCAACAAGGCCATTGTCAACCTCCTTAGTGGTGAGAAACCCATCCAATTTGAATATGGACCTGGTCCGGATCAAATCAAAGACAGAGTTGCAGAGCAGACTTAGTCGCCATCCTCTTCGGGCATCTTTGACGGGTTAAGTGCCTGCCCGATACCGCCGACCTCCACGCCTTCCGATCAACCGTCTCCGTCCGCCAGATTCCGCCGACCTGCACCGAAGAAGTCCATGACGACTGCCATGCTTAAATCGGCTTCCCTTGTTGCCCGGAATTCCTCATCCGGTTTGTCTAAAGACTCCACTAAGCCCATTATCATCAAGGAAGCCTGCGCTCTGGTTGGTTAACATGGGTGCTTTTTCACGGAGAAGGGAGCAAAGTTGGTTGACCAAGTGATGGTGGAAGTGCCTCCCGCAGCGGAGGAAACTACCTTGGAAGAAATGGCAGTGGATGCTCGGCAGACAGTGATCGGTCCTGATCGAAGCTGGGACCTCAATTGCCCGACCTCCTCATAGGCTGCCCGGGTGACTTCGTTTCCCTTTTTCGTTTTTCTAACTTTTTTATGGATAGTTTATTTATTTGGAATTGTCGGGGAGCCGGTAACAACTCCTTTCTCCTTGCTTTTAATCACTACATGCAGGTTCACAAACCGCAGGTGGTTGCTGTGATTGAGCCCCGTGTCAGTGGTGATGTCGGCCTTGCGATTCGAAATAAGTTGCGCTTCAACTCCTCTTTTGTTGTTGAAGCTCAGGGTTTTCGTGGAGGCATTTGGTTGTTGTGGAATGACTCAGATATTACAGTTCGAATCCTCGCCTCTTCTAACCAATTCATTCACACGATGTTGGAATGGGAGTCGGGAAAAGCTGTTGAGGCGACTTTTATCTACGCTTCTCCGTGCATTCAGGACCGCCGTTCGCTGTGGCATGACTTGCGCAAGGTCTCAATTACCATTTCGCATGCTTGGGTTCTGCTCGGTGATTTTAACGCTATGGTGGAGTCAACGGAGAAGTGGGGGGGGTGCACGTTTCAATCAAGGACAGGCAGCCGAATTTAGAGAGTGTATCCGAGATTGCAAGCTGTTTGATGGTGGTTTTGTGGGGCCTAAGTTCACTTGGTTTCACCGTAATCTCAAAGAGCGGCTTGATCGATGTCTGGGCAATGCAGAGTGGTTTAGCCTTTTCCCTGATGCTACGACCTACCACCTGGAACGCCTTAAGTCGGACCACCGATTGATCTTGATTCGTACCAAGAATCTGACAAGTATAATCTTAACCCTCGCCCTTTTTGCTTTAATGCTGCTTGGTTTGGCCATGAAAACTTCACCGCCTTCCTTGATCAAAGCTGGGAGCGAGGTAGGGACTTGTGTTTTTCTTTGCAGGATTTCAAAGATCGGTGTGTCACTTGGAACTCAGAAGTCTTCGGTCATATCTTCAAGCGTAAAAGGCACCTTGAGAGGAGGCTGCACCAGTTGGAGATCCGCACCCAGACTGACGGTTCTGCGAGACTTGCTAGAGAGGAAGAGGATGTCCGGCTGGAGCTTGAGCGACCCCTGTGGCAAGAGCACATGCTCTGGCTTCAAAAATCTAGAGTGAAGTGGATAAAGGATGGTGACCGCAATACTAAGTTCTTTCACCTCTCGACTATCCGCCGCAGGAAAGCTAACCGAATTCAAGGCCTCAAACTTGAAGATGGTTCTTGGACCTTCAATGACGCTGAAATGAAGGATATTGCGGTTAATCACTTTCAGAACCTGTTCCTAGCGGGCCAGACCACGCGTATGAACCCGCTTGAAGCGGGATTTCCCAATCCCCTCTCTGAAGCGGAGGGTCGCCTCCTCGCCTCTATTCCGATGGTCGATGAGTGCTACTCTACTATCAAGGCCATGGGAGGTCTCAAGGCTCCAGGGAAGGATGGTTTCCACCCAATTTTTTACCAGAAATGTTGGGATGTTGTGGGTAGTGATACTGCTAATTTTATTATTCATTGTTTCAGGTCCGCAGATCTTGTGAAGAAGGCTAATGATACGATCATCGTCCTCATCCCTAAGATACCGAAGCCGGAGGTGATTTCCCAATTTCGCCCCATCAGCATTTGCAACGTGTCCTACAAGGCTGTACAAAGTGTATTGCGGATCATCTCAAAAAATTTATGGGAAAGCTCGTTGATGCGCATCAAACAAGCTTTGTTCCGGGTCGGCAGATCTTTGAGAGCATCATCGTCCTGCAGGAGGTGATCCATACCATGCGGTCGCAGAAAGGGAAAATCGGCTCTATGGTGATCAAGCTGGACCTCGCCAAAGCATAAGATCGACTTGAATGGAGCTTTGTCGAGGAAACCCTTACCCTTGCCAATTTTCCTAGGAGTCTGGTCTCGCTGGTCATGTCCTGCATCTCTACAGCTTCTACTCAGATCTCTTGGAATGGCAGTCTTACCCCCAGCTTCAAACCGGGCCGGGGCTTACGTCAAGGATGTCCTCTCTCCCCTTTCCTCTTTACCTTATGCATTGAGAGGCTCAGTATCATGATCAATAAGTCTGTTTGCGCTAATGTGTGGAAGCCGATCCGTCTTACCAAAGATGGATTGGCTCTTTCTCATAGTTTCTTTGCCGATGATCTGGTACTGTTCGGGGTGGCAGGTCAACGACAGAGCAGAGTGATTAATAAGTTGCTTACTACTTTCTGTGATGCGTCCGGTCAGGTGGTAAGTGCGGATAAGTCTTGCGTCTTTTTCTCAAAGAACACGAGCACCACCCTTCGCCACCGGCTGTGTGATCTTTTGGGTTTTAGAGAATCTCAGGATCTTGGGAGATATCTGGGAGTTCCTGTCCTTCATGGTAGGATCTCTAAGGATACTTATGGCTACATCCTGGAGCGAATGAGACGAAAACTGGATGGGTGGAAGTGTAACACTCTCTCCTTGGCGGAACGGGTTACACTTGTAGTCTCAGTTCTCAACTCTATTCCCTCTTATGCGATGCAGACCTCGGTCCTCCCGGTTTCTGTCACCAACCGTATCGATGCCATTATTCGTAATTTTGTTTGGGGAGGCTCGCTTGTCAAATCCAAAGTTCACTTACTTGCTTGGGATCGTATTTGCAGGCCTAAGGACCAAGGCGGATTGGGGCTCAGAAAGTCTAGAGAGCCTAATCAAGCGTATCTCATGAAGCTCGGCTGGGAGATCCTCAACCACCCCGACAAACTCTGGGTGCAGGTTGTGACGACCATATACCTGAAGGAGACTGGTGTAGGGCTGCAGCTTCGCAGGAAGACCGGAGGATCCTCGCTCTGGAGAGGAATCCGCTCTGTGTGGCACGAGCTGCGTGGCGCCTGCCAGCAGAATGTCAGAAATGGGAAGGATACACTCTTTTGGTCATCTCGCTGGTTGGATTCTGACATTATCCTTGCTGACCATGCCTGTGTTGACCTTTCAGGTGCGGATCTTCAGCTCACGGTCGCGGAGGCTAGGAGCGCTGACGGCAACTGGGATTGGGAGTTCTTGGGGCGATTTCTCCACGTCACATCATCGGACTTATTGCAGGCATGGAGCCGCCGGTGGACACCCTTGGAGAGGATGGCATCATGTGGGGACCGGACCCTCGCGGAAAATTCACCCTGAATACAGCATACGAGATTTTAGCCAGTACAGGGCACCATGTTGAGCATGATATTTGGAAGACTGTTTGGCACTGGGAGGGGCCAAGCCGGGTCAGACACTTTCTCTGGCTGGTCGCCCATGACCGAGTCCTGACTAATGCGGCGCGCTGTAGGAGACATATGGTGGCGGTTGGAGACTGCCAGAGATGCAGAGGCTGCACTGAGGATACACTCCACGTTGTCAGGGACTGTCAGGTGGCGAGAGAGGTTTGGACCACCTTTATCCCCTCTGAGCTTGCCTCTCTTTTCTTTTCTGACAACCTGCAGGATTGGCTCCAGAAGGGTCTTCAACACAAAGACTTTGGACTTACTTTTGGCATCACCATTTGGATTCTTTGGAAGGCGCGCAATGATGCAATCTTTAAGAACAAACTTGCGACATGCAATCAGCTCCGCCTACGAGTCCTTCACTGGATCGCCGGGGTTCGAGAGACAATGAGAGCGGACTAGCAAGTTATCTCAAAGGGGGCCCCATAGCGCATTGAGACTCACATCGGTTGGAAGGCAGGGCCGAGTGATTGCATTACTATTAATACCGACGGATCTGTGCTCCAACCTCATTCCCAAGCGGCGGTGGGAGGCATTCTCCGCACACATCTAGGACACCCGGTCAGCATCTTTGCTGCCAACATTATGAGAGTCGAGCTTCGAGCAGCAGAGTTCGGGCTTATGATCGTTTGGGATAGGGGGTACAAGAAGGTCCACCTGCAGTTGGACTCTCTGGCGGCTGTCACAGCCATCCAGGGAAACCAGGAGGAGGACTCCAGACATAGTCGGACGCTTGACAATATCACTGAGCTCCGAAGTAGAAATTGGGAAGTCACGATCTCCCATACCTTTCGAGAAGGCAACCAAGTCGCCGACCTGCTTGCCCATCACGGGCATACCCTTGATTTTGGCTTTCATGTTGATTGTTTTTACCCCCATGAGGTGGATAGAGCCATTTGGCATGACCATGTAGGGACATGTTTTCCCAGAACTATTCCGATGAATGAGTAAGGGTGCCTCACACCCATTTTTCTACCAAAAAAAGAAATTGATTTAGCAGAGCAATAGATCAATCATATTGAGAGAATGATATGTTTGCCGACTCTTATATTGATAAAAATGGTTTCACAGTTATGGAAAGAGGGATATGTTGGATTTATAAATTGGCAACAATTATAAAGCTTTATTCTGTAAATCACGATTTTCCAGAGTGAATCATGATCCTGAAGTTTCGAATCATGATTATCAAGATTTCCCCACAATTAATTAATATAAAATCCTCCAAAAGAGGTTGTCCAATCCTTTATTTGGTAAGACGAACCAAATCTCTTACAGAGGAACCTTATTATCTTTTTATTTATTTTTATATTTTGTATTTTAATAAAAGAAAGTAAATCAGAATCAAGGGAAATCAGGAAAAAAAATCGCCTCTTAGGAAACACAAGTCCCATCAGTCTGTTACTGAAAATGGAAAACCCACTTTTACTGGCAGCTGAACCCCATCCAACCATTTCCAAGGGTTGGAAACTTCCAACCTTCATCTCAATTATTAGATCACCCTTTGACCTTTTGACCAATCCAATGGTCTAAATTGTTAGGGGTATTTAGGACTTTACTCATATAATTTAATTATTATATTTAAAATAAATAATTTAATTAATTTACAGGGGCTGCCGTTGGCTCTCCGGCAGCCGGCCACCGTCGCCGGCGACTTTTCCGGCGAGTTTTTTTTATTTGAAAATTTTAAATTTTTTTTAAAAAAAATATAGTTAACACTTTTTTGCTGTTAACTAGTTAACATGGTTTTTACATGATAACTAGTTAACATCGTTTTTTGTTTAATAACTAGTTAACATAATGATTTAGTTGATTACTAGTTATCAAAATTAGTTAATTAGTTAACTAGTTAACACATTTTTTTGCTGTTAACTAGTTAACAGTATTTTTTTAACTGATAAGTAGTTAACATGGTTTTTATCTGATAACTAGTTAACAAGGTTTTTTGTTTGATAACTTGTTATCAACATTAGTTAACTAGTTATCAAATTAACATATTTAGTTAACTAGATAACTTGTCGAGTTAACTAAATTTAACTAGTTAACTAAATTTAACAAGTTAACTAAATTTAACTAGTTAACTCGTTATATTTAACTAGTTAACTCGTTATATTTAACTAGTTAACTCGATTAGATAACTAGTTAACAACGTGATAACTAGTTAACTAAATTTAACTAGTTAACTTGTTAACTAATTAACTCGTTAACTAAATTTAACTAGTTAGTCAAAAAATTGAGTTAACTAGTTATTTATGTCAACAACAAAAAAAAATAGTGACTCAAATTGCAAATTTTAATACTAAACAATCAAACTATCTATAAATAAAAATACAGTGACTAATTTGTAATTATTACAATATTAAAAGTTAAATAGATAGAGCCCTGCCGTAAACTTAGGTTTAGGCCGCCGCTTCCCGCCGTTGCCGCCGGTAACCAGAGGAGGAGAAGGTGGGAACAAACCCACCGCTTCGGGCCATCGTAATAGCTTCTATAGTCGCCGTTGGAAACCAGAGGAGGAGGAGGTGTGAACAAATCCACCACTTCGGACTGCCGTAATAGCTTCCAATGGTGGTACTGCCGTTTCTTCGATTGGGGGTTTCAAGAGGCAGAGACAGAGCATTCTTCGGAGGACTGGAGCACCAACGGCGTTCCACCGTCGATTACGATTCTTCCGATCGGAACATCAACGACAACGGCAATATTTCTCTCGATGATAGTGACTTTGATTAATTAGGTTTAATTATTAATATTTTTTGAAAGGACGAAATTACCCTCCGGTTAAATGGGTTGGATCGGTCCAACCTTTATTTGGTTGGACGCAGATCACGTCCCACTTTTACTATCTAATACTTATGCAGAGTTAAATGTCCGAAATGGTAAGATTCTTGTAATGTGGAAAAGCTGAGGTTATTTTTTAGTGTAATGAAGATTCTCTATTGAAAGTGATGAGTTCTTTAGTCACAAAACAAGATTCGTGACGAGCAATTAATCCAAATCTGGGTTGTTCAATTAATCCAATTGGATTTTGCATTTATGGCCAGAGTTAGGAAATGATGCAGGTCGTCATCTCGTAACCATATATCAAATCATTATTTTAATCCATGAGGCTCAAAAACCATAAAATCCAACAAAATTAACCTAACCCCTGACGTATTTACATGATCTTTCAAAATTCAATATAATATATATAAAAAGGATTCGTTACTTCGATCAGTTATAGGAATTTCAATGACCAACCAAAAACACGTGTGCTGCAAACAAATCACACGATTCATATCACTGTTTTATAAATAAACCTTAAATTTTCACTAAACAATGCTCAATAGGACTCTTATCATTTCACAAGTCATTAACCAAGTAAAAAAGACTTTTATTCACAAGTCACACAATACCATTAATCATTGCTATTTGGTCACTGCACATTTAACCACGATTCAACGCCAACTTGACGGTCATACCACAGTAAGCCGGGTTTGACCCAGACCCACCGGTTTGAACAAAAGGTCATATAGTAGCAAGTCGTACTATATTTTGACCGGTTCACGGTTCAAACGGTTGAAACGTCCAGTACAATAGGCTTTTGTAATCATTGATGAATTTTAATTAGGTGTGATAACTCAATAAATCATTAAGAATCAACAAGTTAACATAAAAGAAAGGGATTCAAAGCAATGGTGCTGAATTACACTTAAAAGCACTTGTCGACAAACAAACAAACAAACCAAAGTGCAATCTTTTCTATTAGTTTCTACTGGCTCATAAAAGCCCACTTACCCTAAATTAATTTAGGCGTGATATGCTTAAAAAAGCATTCAACCAAAACGTTAACTTTAAAAAGAAAAAGGATCAGAGTTTTGATGACGAACCAACATTTTATATAGAACTTGCCCACTACTAAACAAGTGTTGTGGACACCAGAAGTCATACCGCCAACTTGCATAATAGAAATTCAAATAAAATCAAAACTTCGGACCAGAATGACAAAAATTCATCATTTGCGACTGTAACATTATTCCAAAGGATGTCAAACAAGGATTAACCAAAATCAAAGTGAAAAGAAAATTATCCAAAAATCAAAAGAACACACATCAGAGTCATGACTCTTTATTTAAGCAGCAAAAATGATATCTTCTTCATGGTACTATGCCCATTGAACCAGCCCCACCTTGATCCTTTAACCCTCTTTGTCCAATCCCTCCTCTTCCCTCAACATTTCTCCAATAGTCCCTTCGTTGGTTCCATTACTCACCCAAGGGCTCACATCGTCCTCATTTGACTCTTGATCAGACCACATCTTATTTGCTTCAATTCCTGATATTCCAAACAGCTCTTTCACCAATGTTGACCTAACATTCTCAAGATCTGGAACTTGTTCCTTATGATTCCTTTCTTCCACAGGACAATCGATGTCAGGTATATTCTCCAAAGATTCTAGGACTTGCTCCTTCCGGGTTGCTGAGACTCGTTCACCGAAAGCTTCTTCGTCCAATACTCGAATCACGATGCCTTTGTTCCCAAACAGCGGCTTTTTAGGTTCCTTCTCAAGCTCCGAAACTTTAGCTTTCCCTTTATCTTCGTACACCTTCTTTCTTTTCAGCGTCTTCTCGGTTCCTATTGCATCAGCTAAAAACGCCTCTCTTGTCTTTATAAAAGGATCATTAAGTGCTCCAACAATCTCTGGGGCTTTGACAAACTCCTGTGGACCTGCATATCTCCCAAGATACAATACAGCAGAATCAGTTAAAAGTGAGAAACAGTCTGGAGAAGATAGTATTATCATTGCCTCTTCGCCAAGTAATGTGAAGAAAAACAATTCATCTAAATTATCAACAAAGAATTGGAAGGCAATCTTTTAAGAAACAAAAAGAGTCCAACACCTGTACTCTTCTCAACATCGACACTCTTTCTAGAGCCATCCTCATTTGGTGAACCTAAAAAAAACATTAGCCAACACATCAGAGGAGGTTTGAGTATAATCCAATCTAGCCAATATGCCATTATCATTATCATAACCAATAATGCTCATCACGTAAAGTGAAAAGAAATAAAAAAATACAGCTTCTCCAGAGTATAAAGCAGAACCGGATTAACCAAAATCTCAAAATCTCTTCTCTGATCACCAAAGTCCAAGGTTATAAAGTTAACTGAGGAGTTAAAGGTGTATACTGATATGTGTTACTTAACAACCTAGGAGCAAAGTTAAAAGAGGAGACATACTGGCTGGATGCTCGAGGGCCAATGCCGCCGAAGCGGAACTTAATGGTCTTTCTTTCAAAATGGCATGGGTAGGAGCTTCTTCTATCCTCGAAGAAGGAGGATTCGATCGTGCAGCCGCAAAAGACGCCATTACTGAAGGTGGTAAAATAGGAGCACCCCTTCGACTTTGATATTTATTTGTGGATTTCCTTTGCAAGTTGGGGCCTTCAATCAATTTTCCACAGTCAGGGATGCAGATCCACTTGTTTCTTGCCTCAAGATCGAGAGTCAAATGTTGGTGTGGGCAAAAATCATGAATGTGGCCAATGATTCCACATTGATAGCAAATGGCTTGCACCTGGATATACTGAAAGTAAATGAAAAAAGAACACCCCCCCCCCCCCGAGAAGCGAGCGGTGATCCTTCCAGCCCTCGATTCAAGAATATCCAGCTTGACCAAACCCTTAATGAAAAACCCTTCGGCTAGTTGAATCTTTGGCAGCCCAGGCGGCGACCGACCGAGAACTGTCTGCCCAACAAGCTCAGTATGCCAAAGCCGTAACATACTTTAACCAATCTCTTGGTGAGAGTATGCACGTGGTTATGCGCAGCTGTAGGAATGAGTTTTACAAGCTCTTTCCCACCAAATACTGGCCTAGTCGGAAGATGGTTCGTGCTGTTCTTAAAGGCCTTAACCGCTACAGCTCCAGGGTTCCCGACCCAGCTGACTTCGGTGAGGAGAGTGCCTTCCGGGACTCTGATCGCCTGGAACGTGAAGTGACCGCGGAAGATGATGAGTCCGTGGTGGCTGAGCGTCGGCAACGCGATTTGCCTGACCTAAATCCGGACGACACAGAAGTTCAACCGCCTCTTCTCGAGTCCACTCCACCCTCTGGTATTAAAGGCCTTGATTCTCAATCCACACCTTCCAAATCTGGCCCCGGTGACAAGGAAAAGGGGACTGCTCCTTGATTGTATAACATTCGTTCTAGTTGGAGTTGACCTTGTTTTATCCCTTTTTGTTTAGAAACATTTCAACCTTCTCTTTCTGTAGCTTTATTTTTCTTTTGTTGCTTGCCATCCTGTTAAGTTCTAACCGTGTTTCATGAAATGTGACTTGTCTTTTAAGTGCCTCGGGTTTTCGTCCTAACGAGTCAACCATCGCCAAGTCCCCTTGGACTAATTTCTTGGCGATCTTGGTGCCCGTAGGTCTTACTTAGCGATTTCAATGCCCTTAGGTCTTACATGACGATTTCAATGCCCGTAGGTCTTACATAGCGATTTTAATGCCCTTAGGTCTTACATAGCGATTTTAATGCCCTTAGGTCTTACATAGCAATTTTAATGCCCTTAGGTCTTACTTAGCGATTTCAATGCCCTTAGGTCTTACATGGAAATTTTAATGCCCGTAGTTCTTTGATGAACGTGTTTTTAGCGTGTTTTCTCAAATAACTAATCTACAGAAGTAGACTAGATCGTATTCTCTCGAGGTTTCTTCTAATTGACTACTCAAAGAAGTTGACAAATTACTCAGATTCAAACACAAGTTGTGCGTGGTGTGAGTTCCATGACTTCTAATCTAATAAAGTAGGAAATAAAAGACAGGAAGATTAAAAGGTTGACCAACGAGAAGATAGACGAGCTAGCCTTCGAATCCCCCTAAGTTCACCAGAGCATTGGCAATCAAAAGACCGGCGGTTTTCAATCCTAATTCATTTAGTTCTCAGACACCACCATAAATCCTGACCCTTAGGTTTAAGACTGGCGAACGTTCGCTCTATCCGATCTAACTACCAAGATTAATTAACCATCCGTGCGTTCACTTCTGCAACGTAAAACTAACTGGTGCAATTACTAGTGATTAATGAGTTACTCTAGCAGCGGATTAACCCTAACTGGTTCCTACGAAAGGCACACTCCAATGAATAGGTTAATTGGTGGAATTGATGTTCTAAAGTAAGGCGAACGTTCGCTCTATCCTTATCTTAACAAGAGACTAATCTAGGTGATCAAGAAAGACAAGTTTAATGTTTTAAAGCAAGGAAGCTGTCTGGCGACTAACCCTAACTTAACACAAACCTAATCTAGACGATCACCAGAAAAGAAACATAAACAACGAATCTAGTCTAGGCATCAATTAGACAAGAAATGCAGGAAACAATTAAGCACAAAACAACCACGCAAGAGAAACTGTCTGAACTTGAATCTAATTACCGCCGATCCATCCCGCTTTAAAGCCCCAGGTCACTTAGGTTAAAGCTCTACGAGTTTAGCTACTCGTATTCAATACAAGAGAATCGAAGACAAACAAAGAATACATCTCAGGTAGGAAGAACAGAGAAGAACTGTAAAACCTAATTTGACGACTATGTGAAGCTTCAATCTCCTGAATCTTCAACTCCTAGCTCCGAGCTCTCCGAAATAGAAGAATGGCGTCACGATCTCTTCCCGGCTCTTCGAACTCTCTCTCTAAACTCTATCTATCAACCCTAGAGTCGTGGCGACTCTAAAAGTCTAATTGTGTGTGTGAATGAATTCTTGAATGATCCCCGTTTGATGCGCCGGCTGCTGTGCTTAAATAAGATAAGTTAGGGTTTCAACCCTGTCTCGGAAAAGGGTAAAGTTCTCGATGAAAACTTGTGAAGTTTTCGCTGAAAACTTCAGTTAATGACCCGACTCAATTCTTTTGTCTTCTGTTGTGTAGTTTCTGCATTACTTTTCGGCGAAGACTATAGAACTTTTCGCCGAAGACTTTATGTTGGGCAGTGAAAACTTGGTTCTTCACTCGGGTTGACTTCTGGTATCGATTTCGGGTCATTCCTTGAGGCTTCCTTGCTTACCGAACATGTCTCAAGCTACGTCTTTGATGGAAAAAACATGTGAACTCATAGAGACACTAGAAAACACATCAAATAGACCCCAAAAGGGCAAAAGTAAACAAATCGGTAGGAAAAAGAGCAGTTGAGTGAATATACGCTATTCTACCCCTAAAACCGTGTTTCAAGCAAGGAAATGTCGCTTAAATGAGGCTGATAATCATGTTAAATCGAGTGTCATCAATCTTACTTAGTGATTTCAATGCCCTTAGGTCTTACATGGCGATTTTAATGCTCTTAGGTTTTACTTAGTGATTTCAATGCCCTTAGGTCTTACTTAGCAATTTCAGTGCCCTTAGGTCTTACTTAATGATTTCAATGCCCTTAGGTCTTACTTAGCGATTTCAATGCCCTTAGGTCTTACGTGGCGATTTTAAATGATAAGTGCGAACATGTCCAGCGAAAAGTGCTATCGAACTTTTTGTCATTTCATTTGGATTTGATTCCTCACAAATACATCTTTAGCTTAATCATAATACCACCTGAGATGCATGGAGTTCCATGTCTTAGGGACCTTCGTGCCATCTAGCTCTACCAATTTGAAAGTGTTGGCCCCAACTACCTTCCGAATCCTGTACGGTCCTTCCCACCCAGGATTGAGTTTAGTTGCTCCGATCGCTGGTTTGAAAATCGTTCGTAACACCAAATCATTAAGTGTGATGTGGTGCGGTCGAAGCTTCAAATTATATCGCCTGGCTAGCTGCTCTTTTTCTGCAATCAACCGCAACTGCACTTTTTCTCTTCTCTCTTCGATCATGTCGACGTTGTGCATTAGCTCTTGCTCATTTACCTCCTCTTTGTACTCCTGAATTCGTATGGATGGAATGGAAATTTCCACAGGAAGAACTGCCTCGGTCCCATACGTTAGTGTATAAGGTGTCTCTCCTGTCGCTGTTTTGTAGGCTGTTCGGTGAGCCCAGAATACGTGGTCGAGCTTATCGACCCAAGTGCCCTTGCAACCGTCCACCCTCTTCTTCAATCCTTGGAGAATGAGCTTATTGGCCGCCTCCGCTTGTCCATTAGCTTGTGGGTAGGCGACCGAAGCAAACCTCAAGTTTATTTTTAGATCATCACAAAACTCCTTAAAGACTTGTGAATCAAACTGGGTACCATGATCACAAATGATGCTCTCCGGGATTCCGAATCTTGTAACGATATATTTGAATGCAAACTTTTGTATCTGTTTGGCGGTGATGCTTGCGACTGCTTCCGCCTCTACCCACTTAGTAAAATAGTCCACTGCAATGATGAGATACTTTCTCTTTCCCGATGCTTTCGAAAATGGGCCCAGGATGTCCATTCCCCATCTCGCAAATGGCCATGGGCTGACATTCGCTTGGAGGGCAGTTGCTGGTAACTTGTGATAATTTATGGCACTTTTTTACTAGATCGCCAGCTTCCTTTCTCATCGTAGGCCAATAGAAGCCTTGATAAATCAAATTCCTTTCCAAGCTTCTCGTCCCCAGATGGGTACCACAAACACCTGAGTGAACCTCTTCTAATGCCCAGGCTGCGTCTTCTTCCCCAAGGCATCTTAGGTAGGGACCCATTGCCGACTTTCGATACAGTTCGCCCTAGAATAGTACACCTTCTCGCCTGCCTCCGTAATTTGGTTGTTTCGAACTGATCACTTGGTATTATGTCGCTTTCCAAAACTTGAATAATGGGTGTTCGCTAGTCGCTTTTCTCAGTTCCTTGATTAATTTGGAAGAATTGCTTTACTTTGGCCTCTTTTTCTATCGTGACCATCCATCCTTCGTCAAAGTCTATCGCCGTTGCCAGCTTCGATAGCGTGTCTGCATGACAATTCTCTTCTCTGGCGATTTGTGCTATGACAACCTTTTTGAACTCAGATATGAGTAACTTAACTTCGTCGAAGTAAGGGAGAAGCGATTCTTCTTTTATCTCGAAGCTTCAATTTATTTGATTGACTACTATCGCTGAATCTGAGAAAACTCTGATGTTTGTAACTCCCATGCTCTTGGCGATACGTAGCCCTGCTTCCAAAGCCCCATATTTTGCCGCATTGTTTGTTCTGTTGGTTGCAAATCTTAAAGCTACCTCGTGGAGTACTCCCCCCGGTGACTTCAGGACTATTCCTGCACCAGATCCTCCTTTACGTGAAGCCCCATCAGTAAACAGCGTCCACTCCTCCCCTTCTTCAACGTCCTCCTGTACTGCTCCCTCTACCACAAAATCTGCTAGGACCTGAGCCTTGATCAATGTCCTTGGTTGGTATCTTATGTCATATTCACTCAACCCGATCGCCCATTTTGCCAATCGTCCTGCGACACTCATAGATCTCAGCGCATTTTTTATTGGCAAGTTAGTAAGTACATGGATGGTGTGAGCCTGAAAGTATGGTCGCAGCTTCCTGACAGCACAAACCACTGCGTATGCCATTTTTTCGATCGATGGGTACCTTGTTTTTGCGTCGATCAACGTCTTACTCGTATAGAAAATAGGGTATTCGCTTTTGTCTTCTCTTCGGACTAAAACCGCACTGACCGCTCTGGGAGAGATTGCAATATAGAGAAACAGGTCTTCATTTAACATAGGTGATGCAAGTACAAGGGGGTAATTAAAACTGCTTTAGCTCTTCAAAAGCTTTGTTACAATTTTCGTTCCAGGCGAACTTAGATGCGTTCTTCAGCGTTGCAAAAAATGGTGCGCAATGATCCGCAATTCTTGGGACAAAGTGATTGATAGCTGTCAGTCGTCCGGACAAAACTTGTACCTCCTTCATGGTTTTGGGAGGAGCCATTGAGGTGATCGTTGCTATTTGTGAAGGGTTAGCCTCTATTCCTCTCCTGGTTATGAGATATCCCAAGAATTTTCCTGATGTCGCCCCAAAAACGCATTTCAGCAGGTTGAGCCTGAGCGAGTATCGTTGTAGTGTGTCAAAAGTTTCTCACAAGTCGCCCAAATGATCGTCGGCCTTCTTGCTTTTGACCAAAAGATCATCCACATATGCCTCCAAGTTTCTCCCAATCTGTTTTGAAAATACTGTGTCAATCATCCTTTGATATGTTGCACCAGCATTTTTTAGCCCAAAAGGCATCACTCGATAACAGTAGTTCGCGATAGGCATCATGAACGCTGTCTTCTCCTGATCTTCCTCATTTAGAGGAATTTGATGGTAGCCTGAGAACATATCCAAAAATGATAACATCTCGTTGTTGGCCGTTGCGTCTACTAGCTGCTCTATATTAGGTAAAGGATATGGATCCTTAGGGCAAGCGTCATTCAAGCTGGTAAAACCAATGCACATTCGCCAGGATCCTGACGATTTTTTGACTAAGACCACATTAGCCAGCCACTCTGGATATCGCACCTCTCTGATAAAACATGCTTTTAAGAGTTTCTCTACCTCTATCGCCACAGCCTGTTGCCTGTCCCTGCAAATGTTTCGCCTCTTTTGCTACACAGGGCGACTTCCTGGTTCGATTGCCAGAGAGTGTTTGATGATGTCTGGAGCAATTCCTGGCATATCGCTAGGCGACCATGCGAACAAGTGTGCGAACTCTTGCAACAACTGGATCAGCTCTTGCTTCTCTTTGTCTCCCAAATATGATGATACTCGAACTGTCCTTGTAGCATCCCCATCCTAGAGCGGAATTGGGATATCTGATTCCGCATGCGTGATCCTTTCTCCTCCATTGTCTACCTCCAAGCTAATGGTGAAACATGTGCTTTTGGTTGCTGCTCTGTAGCATTTCCTGGCGACTTCCAGATGTCCCCAAGCGAATCCTATCCTTCGTCCGTGGTGAACTTCAACACTTGATGCACTGGGGATGAGATTGCCCGGAAAGCGGCGAGCGCTGGTCGACCAAGGATCATATTGTACGTGGACCTGCAATCCATGACGTGGAAGTCAATGGACCACGTTACTTGTACGTCCCCATCTCCAATAGTTAGCTCCATCGTGGCGATCCCTTTGATAGGAACCGTGTGCCCAGAGAATCCCGAGATAGTTGTCTTTGTTTGTCTAAGCAGGTTAGCTGGCAGATTCATCTTCTGATACAACTCCTAGAAAATGATATCCGCGGAGCTACCCTCATAACCCATAACTCGCTCTATTCGGCTGTTATGTGTTATCACCTGAATCACCATCGCCTCCAGGCTGGGACCTCCAACACGAGCTAAGTCTTCCTCCGTGAATCCCAAAATCGGGCGACTTGTTTGCTCGATTACCATTATCTCATGTACTTCTTCCTTTTTGACCTTCTTTGTTGAGCAACTTTCGCCGCCAAAGATAGTTTGGTAAACATGATTGACTTCTGGACGCGATTTTTCTTCGCTCCATCATCGCCCTACGATTCTTGCAATCGGGCGAAAACTCCACCTTTCTGGGCTTGGCCTTCCTCCTTCCTGGGACGATCTTCTTCTTGAGCTTTGTCTTTTCGCTTAGTGCTTACAATGAAGTCTCTAAGCCGCCCTTCACTTATCCATCTTTCAATTTCATTTTTTAGTTTTCTGCAGTCTTCAGTTGTATGCCCATGAGACTCATGGAAGTCACAGAACTTTCGACGACTTCTCTGATCCGCCGGAGTAAATAAAGGTTCCGGCCATTTTTATGGTGTGGCCCTTGTGCTGCATATACAACAGGATTTTTTGCCGCGACTCCGAGAGGGGGGTATAGTCCGTTCTTTCACCTTGATATTCCCCCGATTCCCTCTCCTCTCTTCAAAGCGATTTCCTTGATCAGACAATCTTTCCGAGCGTCGCCACCTGGCCTGCTTGTTCGTTGGCTTGTACCTTTCCAGCTTCTCTTCCTTCTTCTGTTTAGCTGACGTGGGTTCTGCCAGTTGCTCCTCCATTAATATAATTTTGTGTACCTTGGTCTCCAGGTCTGACATCGACTTTGGTGCCGTTTGTAACAATGATTCTCACAGTCTGTCATTGTGTACTGATTGGAATAAGCTTGCTGCTGCAATCTCATGATCTATCCTTCGAATGGATTGAAAAACCCCAGTCCATTCATTGAAGAAATCCTTCAGCGACTGATTCGCTCCCTGTCTTAAACCCACCAGTGATTGTAACGGGACAATTCTTGTTTTCTTGCACTCGTACTTTTGTGAGAAAATCAGGGCGAAGCCTTCCCATGAAGAAATGATTCCTTCCGGGAGATTCATGTACCATTCCCTTGCTCGTCCTCCCAAAGTTGCCGGAAACGCTCTACAGTATGCTGCATCGCTGGCCTGCTGCATCTGCATGGCGATCTGGAAAGCCTGCAAGTGCTCGTCAGGGTCGTTTGTCCCGACATACCTGTCCAGCTTGGGGGGGTACTAGGCTTTTTAGAAGTGGCTCTGTGAGAATTACTCTTGCGAGAGGCTGTCGAACCGCCAATTGGTTGGGAGTGATATGGGTTGCTAGCATAATTTGTTGCAACATTTCGAGGTTTGTGCCTTGCTGGGGTCGCCTTATCTCTGAAGTTTGGGTCGTCGGAGTTTGTTGGGCGATCATAGTCCTCAAGATCTGAGTCAACTCCAAATTATGTTTTTCCAAAGCTTGAAAACACTGCTCGAGCAGATTGTACGCGCCCCTTTCTGTTGGCTTTGAGCTTCGTTGTTGAGAATCTTCCTCCAGATCCTGTTCTAAGTTTTTGTGGAGCTCTGGAATCACTCGAGATCCTATGGTCATATGCTTAACTGGTGTCACTCCATCGCCTTCCTCCCCGATATGGGTGGGAATCGCTCCTGAATCCATCCGCCTGCTTGATGTGTGATCGCCTGCTACTTCCCCTATTTGGCGCGCCAATTGTTCCAACCTAATCGCCTGGCCCAATAATGGAAGCCCAATGGTGTTGGTCTTCAAGTGGTCGTTGTACCTCGTCAGCAAAGGGGGGTAGTAGTTAGTTCAGATGGGTGAGGCGATGGGAATATGAGAGAGAAGGGAGAGGGGTGACGTACCGCGGAACCTTTGTCCGCTGGTTAAAAGTGTTGTCCTCCGGTCCTGTGGAGAGTGGGGGGTATTTATAGTACCCCTGTCTTGGTCGCCAATGCTGAATCTTGGCCGTTCGTTGTAGACTCCACAGGATGTCGACATGTGTTCGTATTACTTTGAAACCCTAGAGGCCGCTGCGCTGGGCCGCTGCCTAGAGCTTCCTTATGTTTTGGGCCAGCTTGCTTTGCTTGTTTGGGCTATCGCCCGGGCTTTGCCCACTAGGCCGTCATTAGTCGCCTCAGGCCATGTCGATCATGGCCACTGCCAGGCCCAGGATTGTTGGGGAAGGGCCCATCAATTATTGGGCCAGGCGATTAGGTTGGAACAGATTTGTAAAAAATTTTGGGTTAGATTGCCAAAAACTCTGTGTTAGCTTTGTCAAAAACTTTGGGTTAAATTTATAAATTTTTTTTGGTTATATTTTTGAAAAACTTTGGGTTAGATTTGTAAAAAATTATAGGTTCAATTTTTTTTGGTTACATTTGTCAAAAAAATTTGGGTTAAATTTGTCAAAAACTTTGGGTTAAATTCATAAAAAATTCTGGGTTAGATTTGTAAAAAATTTTGGGTTGGATTTGCCAAAAACTCAAGATTAGATTTGTCAAAAATTCTAGCTTAGATTTGTAAAAAAACTTTGGGTTAGATTTGTCAAAAACATTGGGTTAGAGTTGTCAAAAATTAGATTTGTCAAAAATTCTAGGTTAGATTTGTAAAAAATTATGGGTTAGATTTGTGAAAAATTTTGGGTTAGATTTGTCAAATTTTCTGGGTTAGAATTATAAAAAATCTATGTTAGATTTGTCAAATTTTTTTGTTAGATCTATCAAAAATTATGGGCTAGATTTGTAAAAAATCTAGGTTAGATTAAACTTTGGGTTAGATTTGTCTAAAATTATTGATTAGATTTGTTAAGGATGTTAAATAAAAAATTTATTTTTCTCTTTGTATAGACCATACTAATTATACCTACCAAATTTTTGAAATTGATTAAGAAAGCTTATATATATTAAAAAAATTGATATTAATAATCACTATGGATGAATTTTAATTTGAAAATTTGACTGAAAAATATTAATTTAGTTTCTTAATAAGATTACTAATATATTGATTAATATTTTAAATTCTTAAATAAATAATAATTTATACATATTAACATAATATCCCGCCCATTGGGCGGGCAAAAAAACTAGTCTTAACTATGGTGGCATATCGTGCATTTTGGTAACACTATAAAGGCATGAGCCGCATTTTATCTATTTGGCTAGATTTGCGTATTAGACCTAAATTTATCGTGAAAGAACTAGTTCTAAAAATATTGACACTAATGTTTATGGTATATGTTTTAATTTAATTTTCTTCGTATTTATAATTTTGATGCTAATTATTTTCATATTAATTTTTTTATGGTAATATTATCGTATTGAAAGTTGTAGAAATTCTATTTGCGTCCTACGATAATAGAAGAAAGGGTTAATGGATTATCTATGGTACTAGTTGAGGATAATCTATTATTGCAAACCATTTTGAAAGGATATTACTTTTTGAAGTAGGGGTAACAAATACTATGATTTTTGTATCATTTTATGAATTTATGTTTTTTTAATAATATTTATTTGTTTATATTTTTATTTTTTTTAAATCACATCTAACTTTTGGAACATGGCCTCAAAAGTCAAAAGTTTATTGTACGATCCTGGTAGAAACAACATTATTTTAAAAATGAATTAAGTAATTAACAAATAAACTTTTTACTACTCCTAATCCCTCCTTTATCTGGTGGAAATAAAATGGTTGGAGATCCTAGACGAACTTTTAAGTCTGAAGACTAAGCATTAAGCAAAAGAATTGATTTTTAAAATTTTGCATAAGATTTCATTGTTTTGTAATAGTGAGACCCTAAGTGACAATCTAGATTAGCCCACTTCTAATTTCACCATTGTTTGTGAGCTATGTTCTCTCGGCTTTCTCATTGACAATGATATCATCATCATTCATTCTCCACTCCCCGCTTGAACGGCCAAGATCCAGCCTCGTGATTGTCATATCCAAAAATTTATCATCGAAACTCATGAAGTTTTTTTCTTAATTGCTTGTGGTGATTTTTTTTCAAAGTATAATTGTACTTTAATGCTATAATTACCAAATACAGTAAACGTGATTAATGTACCTTACATAAATAATTAATTTATTTTCATTTCGAGTAACTCCATATTGATTTTTAGGGTTAATAATTTTAAAATTCCTCAACTATAGCATATTATAATTAGAATAAATAAATTTATCAAAACCCCAAATTTAGCTCAATTATCAAAATGGTTAACGTCGCCTGTCCTTGTTTATAAAATTTTAAATATTTTTTTCGATAATTAGCTGTATTTTATTGCTCAAAAAGCAACATAAGCAAGAAGCTTATGGCTATACAAACATACAACACCAAATCTGCATAAGCAAAGAGCTTAATGCAAACTAAAAACATACAAAATCCAGTTACAAAACACTCTTCAACAGCCAAAAACTATAAAGCTTTTACAGCTGCAGAAACTTCATTCAGCAAGCATATCACTGCTGCAAACACACACCTTCTGCAAATCACAGCTAAGTACCTGTAGGAGCCCTGCACTTTGGGTTATTCTTCCACATAATCCCCAATTCCAAACGGATTATTCCCAGCAAATCTTCAGCTTTTGTCTCCTTATTTCCATAAGCACGACAACAACGTTCCTTCCACAGATTAGAAACAACAGCCCTCCAAACTAACCTGCTCCAAGCAGAATCATCTTTATTCACAAACCAATCCAGCTCCTCTGCCCAGCTTTGAAATCTAACATAGCCTCCGAACATCTGTTCTTTAATCCAGCAAGCATAATCACACAAACTTATAGAATGCTCTCTAGAATCCTCACCAGCAGTGCAGAAAATAACAAGAACTCTGTACATCTAAACCCCATGTGATGAGTATGTCATTGAAGGGGAGTCTGTTTAAGCAGAGCTGCCAGCTCATAAAAGAGTACTTAAGAATGGTGGGGTCCAAACTAGACTACCCCATCTCACCTTCTCACCTTCAGGTCTAAGAGTTTCTAAGACTCTTTTAGCAGAAAACTTCTCCATCAGCTTACCTTCCCAAAGCCAATTCTTGTCCATGTTCTGCGAGATGTGAGAAATGACACAATCTCTGCATTTAATGACACTCTTCCACATCCAGGAATCAGCTGCTGTACAAGAATAATCCCAAAAAGATTTTCTCCTGAGCCTAGTAGCATTAAGCCAGGCCACCCAAAGTGAACCACTATTCATCAGCATACTCCAAATATTCCTAGTAACACAGACTGTATTCCATATCCGAAGAGGAAGAGCATTTGCTCCCCCTTCTTCATAAGGCTTTGCAACCACAGACCAAATCACCCTAGCTTTCTTCACAGTAGTCAAGTTAACACCCCATAAGAAGTCAGAACATCTTTTTTCAATCTCCTTCCTTTTGGAAGTTGAAATATATTCATCCAATATGTGGCCATACTTTGGAGCACCGATTTGACCAACTGCAGCTTCCCAGCATGACTGAGAATCTTAGCATGCCATTCTGTGATCCTTTTGGTGATTTTTTCTACCAGTTTAACACATTCAGCAGCCTTAATCTTACCAGAGATAAGGGGAATACCGAGGTATGTGACAGGCAGAGCACACAGCTTGAAACCTGCAACTGAAACCATATTCTTCCTTGCCTCTGTATGAACACTTGCTGAACAGTAAAGAGAAGTTTTCATAGGGTTTACTTTCAGCCCTGTTATAGAATAGAAAGTCTTCATGGTCTGCAGAACCTGCTGAACTCCAAATGGGGTGCCATTAGTGAAGAAGAGAAGGTCGTCAGCAAAGCACAGATGAGTGATCCCTATTCTTTTACACCGAGGATGGAGAGGAATATAACCAGCTGCTGCACCTCTTGAGCTAATGCAGTGAAATAATTCCATAACCATAACAAACAACAGAGGAGACAAGGGATCCCCTTGTCTCAACCCTTTTTTTGCGTCAAAGTAACCAAACAAACCCCATTAATACCAACACTCATCTTGGCTGTCTTAAGACACTCAGCAATCCAATGAATCATTATATCAGGAAGCTTCATGGCCTTCAGAATTTTCAATAGAGCAGACCATGATACTTAGTCAAACGCCTTCATTAAATAATTTTAAATATTTTGAACCACATTGCTGACATAAAAATAATTAGGTGACTTATTTGTTATAAAAGTAGGGCCACCAAATAAAAGCTAGGGAACTTAGATCTAAGTGGAAATTGGCATCTAATCATAACTTTGTTAAAACAGAATTCTCTGTCATCAACGGGTATCAAAACACCCTTTTTGCCCTCGCCCTCCTCTAAGGATGATTTCGAATCCTATTTGGGGCATCCGTGGAAGGAGCACTCGAGGGCTGTGGTGATGGAGTCCAACATCGACTGCGCAATTTCGTCCAAGGGTTATTCATAGACGCTTTATTTCGTCGCCAGTGTCCCTTTCGCCGCCCCGCCGCATCTGGTGTCGCCGACACACCGGAAGCCAGGTTCCCAATCGAGGCGAGGCAAAAAAATATCCAGGACTTCAATTTTCCCTCCAGTCTGAAGGAAGGAAATAATTAATTCTGAGATAGGGCTTGGCGAGTCTGAAAGAGGACCTCACGAAATGAATCTGTAAGCAAATTCTTGGTATTGCTTCTCTATTTCGTTCATATGGATATGAGGGTTTCATAAGTTTCACTTCTCAATGGAGAATTCAATCTTCTGCACTCTCTGATTCTATCAGACCATGATGATTGTGATATGATTAACGGTTATTCATCTCCCTTTTTCTCCAACAATAGTTTTCTTTCTTAATAGAAGTTGCGATGATGGGTAACTAACGATTTTGATCAAAAAGCTTCTACTCTGCTGGTTTGTGGGTTCTTTCACAACTTTTGTTAGTATACTTCAGAATTATCTTCTTCAAAACATTGGATGCGCATGTGGGTTTCAGATTATCAAGTCGGTGTCTAAGGCCTTTTTATCGTGAAATGCCTTTGTTGTTCATTTTGCACAAACCCTAGCATTAAAATGTTTGCCTTTGGTAATGTAAAATTAGGGGTTTAAAGGATTTCCGCTTGAAAAGGAGATTTCAATCCTCTGCCATCTCCTACTTTTGCGGATCGTAAATCCTGATGAGTTTGATTTGATTTTTGGTACTTTATGTCCTTCTCTTCACTCATACTTTGTTTTCTAAAAATATTTACATGATGCCGGGAAAGATGTCAATCGGAAATCGTTCCCTTTGTTTGTGAGTTCTTTCATCATAAATTTCCAAATTTGGACGAGCATAGGGTTCAAGGTTGGAACCTATTCAGGGTGTATCCTTCGAATATGGGCATGGAACTATAACAAAATTCATATTGATGGTGCTGAAACTCTAAGATGGATTCCTATTAATATTGTATGACTGATGTCTGCTAATCTACTCAAATGGTCCTTATGTTGTTTGAATGATCCTTTTCCCTCAAGAATCATGTGGAGGAACATGTTTGGAATTGGTTTGAAGTTATGGTGCATGGGAACTAAATTTTGTTGGTACAGTCAAAACTAAGTTGCCTCAAGAACTGGTGATGGATGATGTTGGACAACAAGATTGCTCATATGCCCTTTGAATGATACTTCTTCTATAGGGTTCTAGACGTGACTTGTACAAGATCTAGTGTCCACTGACATATATATGATTCTTTGTGGGAGTGATGTCTTTGGTTGTCCTTTTGCCATTCTGAGGTCCTAGAAGGAAACCATGTACATAAGAGTTATATTTTTCTTTGTTTGAAGACATTTCATTGATTATGGGAATGATTTCTTTGGTTGTCCTTTTTGCCCTTTTGAGGTCCTAGAAGGAAACCATGTCCCTAAGAGTTATATGTTTCTCTGTTTGAAGACATTTCATTCATTTTGGGAGTGATATCTTTGGTTGTCCTTTTGCCCTTTTGAGGTCCTAGAAGGAAACCATGTCCCTAAGAGTTATATTTTTCTCTGTTAGATGACATTTCATTCATTATGGGAGTGATCTCTTTGGTTGTCCTTTTGCCCTTTTGAGGTCCTAGACGGAAACCATGTCCCTAAGAGTTATATTTTTCTCTGTTTGATGACATTTCATTCATTATGGGAGTGATCTCTTTGGTTGTCCTTTTGCCCTTTTGAGGTCCTAGAAGGAAACCATGACCATAAAAGGAACCATGTCCCAAAGACTTACCTTTTTCTTTGCTTGAACAGTTAAATTACTTACCTTGTCAGCAATACTCTGAATCATGAGTCGGTACTTCAAAAATATGATATGGCTGGTTTGAAATTTGGTGGTTGGTATTATGTGCTGATGTCGGATGACTATCAAAAATAAATCTCTAAGTTGGTTGAAGTCTGAGTAGCCTATCATGTTTTGAGCCTAAGGTCAGGCAGTTCAGAAATGATCTGCAATCTTGTTTTATGTTGGAAATGTGTTGTGTCTGCCTGCTTAGCTAAAGTTAGACATTTGATTTCCCATTGGCTGACTCATAGAAGGTAACTTCCATACACATTTTGTATCCACTTAATTCCAAGGAGATCCATCTAAACACAACATCTCTCCCCTTAAAAGATGCTCTCGAAAAGTTCATGAAGATGCTGAGATAAATGTATGTTGTCCTGAGCGATGGCTGGACACTCGCTATGGAGGGTGCTAGCCAGCGTGAAGATGAATCATTTACTGGCATGGTTGATCGTCTTGGAGGAGAGACCTAGAACTGAGTGAACAAGCCATGTCTGCTTTTACCTTTGATGTTGTAGTAATCTGTTTTGCAATCTGCTGTATAATTTACGTGGTGGTGTTCATGGAGCCTTATTACTACTAGCTGTCCGTGGGGATCTTCTTAGTATCTGAAATGCAAATTAATTGCATAAATGTAATGTTTCACACTGATACTTAATATACAGTTCATAATGTTTCATACAGAAATGCAAATCAACTGCATAAATGCTCGTGCTAGCATTGATTCATCAAGACCGTCCTCTATAAACGCCATCTTGTATGCAAAAACACTATACAGGAACCGTTTATTGAAGCAAGCTGGATTCCTGACATTGAAACCAGTGTTGACAGCATTATAAGGCATTTTTCTATCTTGTTCCCGCTTCGATCAGACACTTGTCTATGCTTTACCTGATTACCTCCCTTCTCTGAGCTTGCAAGTAGTAATCATCCAAAAAAAGCATAAATCCAGTTGAAAAGAAGAAAAAGAACTCTCTAAAGCTTGCAAGTCGTGGTGCTTCATTCTCAAGTGCGATAAAAGAAATAATGGTCAAAACCAATTATGTAATATAAAGAAAGCTGACAAAGCACTTTATATGATAACTTTACACCTTGTAAAATTCTTATCTAAGGCCACTGGAAAAGCACTTTGATGTATAAACATCTACATTTCAATCAGGATGGTCAGTAAGTAATAAATTGAGATGTTTAATCTCTAAAAATAAACCATAGCAGGAAATGGTTATGCACCAAAGAATTGGGATGCTAGATGGAAGGCAATAAAGATTTGAAATTTTGACAGACTATTCAGGATCTCACTGTCGCTGCACTTTCACTGAAACAGAACAAGAAGTCGTTCATTGGTTACCAAATAGAAATGGATGATAGACGAGAATAATCAAAATCAATGGCACAACATTACCGTTGTTAATAATCATTCAATAACATCAAAGGCATCGCCATTAAGATAACAGCTGAAGCTAAGCAACAGAGTCCCTAAGAATGCAGGTGCACGAGTTTCCAATATGGCAGTAAACTCATTCGTATCGGACTAAAAACATCAAATGAATTACAACCATATGAGAGAAAGAGAAGATCAATAACATTACTTAAAACCAGACATAAGAATCAAAGGGACTCAACCTTGACTAAGTATTTTCCTGCAGGCACTTGAACAGGGAAAAAAATGCCATGCTACAGCTTCTCCTTCTCACCAAGAGAAGAAAGTTTCAAGTATCAAACAATAACAACTTGATTCAGAAATTTTAGAAGGTAACATGATGTGCTTGTTCCTGAAGGGAAGAACGTTTTATCCTGAATATGAAGCCTTGTTAGCTTGAACACCCGGAAGGAGAGAACCCCTGTTGCTGTCAGCTTATATGTCAGAAAAACTATCTTTCATTTTATTTCGCTTAGGCTACTGAATAACTAGTATGACCCTATAACTCATAAACTACATGAAAGCATTATGCAAATCTATTTTGCATAAGAGCTGCCTGGCTAGCTTAGTTCATTACTAAGATCCAACAGAAAACAAACTGACGATTTGAACCAAGAAAACTAACATCAAACCAGAAGAGTACATATCAACAGTTCTTCAATTATGTCAAAGCAGAAGAGTACTAGATTAAATGTCATTAATCACGAGGGTTAGTACTCAGTAGCACATGCCAAAGTGCCAATTTATTTCACCAGAAATGCAAATAGAATTGACCACCAAGTTCAGGATGGATTGGTGTTGTTCCTCTACGCCTAGGACACCAGAATAGTGATTGCGAGGCCTAGTTCTTGACTGGAGGGGTCCCAAGGGCCTCTGCCCTTCCGTCCCTTGGATCGGGGAGGGCAGAGCTTTTGGTTTTTTCAGAATTGAACAAAGAATTGAAGAAAGAATTGAACAATGCAAAAAGATGGCGAGTACCTAATCGAATTAGCATCATTGAACTACATTCCAGAAATGAATCCAAGTTACTATGATCATAGCAAGTCATGAGCAATAAGGAACTTTCCTTTTGCTTATACAGAAACTACAATAGCCAAACAACAATGAAGATTCAAACGTGACAAGAACAATCTAGTTTCTCTACCATTTATCAAATAAACCCTCTCAAAAAGGGCAGCAGAATACATCATTAATAAGAACCGACCTCCTAATCCTCCAACTGTTTAACTAATTCGGCCTTCAGCTGCTCCATCTCGAGCCCCATGGACCTCTGGACAACTCCCATCTTGGCTTCGGGAAACTTGCCAATAAGATAATTGTACATGCTCAAAACCTCGTTCACCGCATCTCGCACATTCAGCCTCCTCATCAAAGTAGACAGTCTCTTTGGAGTGCATAGCCATCTCCAGCTCCTCTCTTGCCTCTACAAACTTGAGGTTTATCATGTCCACTTCTCTGTCCACATCCAACTCCGGCTCCGAGCTCCATCTTCTTCTCCCATCCTGATTCAGTAGCTGAGTTTGGGATACTAGATGGGGAGGTTTATAAAGATCCAATTTTTTTATCAATTGCTACATGATCATGAATCTGACATACTATTCAGGATCTAAGTATTGATGTAGTTCTGCTAAAATAGAACAAGGCTTCATCACACTGATTACCAGCTAGGAACTGAGTCTGACATACTATTGCTGCATGATCATGAATCTCACATACTATTTAGGATCTAATTGGTGGACCTATTTTCAGAATATATGTTGGGTAAATTTCTCAACTGCAAGAGTATGCTTAAGTAACAAAAGAGAAGAACATGCTTCCGTTTACTGGCATCGAGTTTCAGTATCCTTATCTTTATATTTTGTGGAAGCCAGCATACATAAACTAAAAAATTCAGTTTCAAGCTGCTTGTTCAGGAGCTTCATATTATTAGGAGAAGGGATAAGCTACAATCATCTTATAATTACGACTGCAGCGATGTTATATAATGACAGTTGTCGTGTTGGGAAATTTCAAAATAACGGTTCCAACTCTAGAGAAAGGGGAGTCTGGTATTCTATCTCTTGGTCACAACTTTGGCGACAATGCTAATGGAAATATTATATCTTTTGGAGCATTTTGTGGGACTAAGGTCACTTTCTCTGGTGCTGAGATTGATGGTGTTATAGTATGTAATTTCCTGGTTGTAGCTCAGGTCATGGTTCAGCAAAAGTACCGAGCCAGAATATATCGGTGCAGTCAAATCCAAATGCAGTGACAGATAATAGTCCAAATGGTAATATGATAATTGATGCTTAGAACAACTTCCCTTCCAATGCTGTCAACTGGAATTATTGACGATGTTCCTGTTAAGTATGTTTCCTGGTCAAGGGAGGTGAGATTATTATTTTATATTTGAGCTGGTCATTGCTATCTATTCATAGAAGAATAAGTTCTTCTACTTTTTTTTAAGGTTTAATAATAATTTGATTGTTGTAATAACAAAGTGTAAAAGGAATCATAAAGGAACATGTTATCTATGTGGTTTGATATTGTCATTTCAGCATTAGTTCAAGCTGCAGCTCGTGAACTCCAGTGAATATATGGAATGGATCAGGTGGGTGGACCAAATATCTTGAGATACTAAAATCCTTGTTGGTAGATCATTTTGAATTATGAGGTGGTATGTTCATAGCTCTACTCTGTAGAAACAAAGAATGTGTTTGGTGAATTATATATGCACCATTATATTGTGAAGACTATGCTAATAACTGAGAAGCATTTACTATTGTGAAACTCTCACTTCTTCGTCTCTAGTTTTTATATTTGGTGATAGAACCATATCAGTTTAGGTTCAATGTGTCATCTGAAAAAAGTATTCTTGCAAGGTTGAGAATTTTGTGGAAATGATTTTGGTGTGCTGATATTAGTTGTGTTTTCTCTTATAGGCATCAGTAGTTTGTCTCTTTGGAGATGATTGTGATAAATGGATCTTATTACCATCGAGCATCAAAGGCTTTGACTTAACTGGTATGTAACATTTAGATTTGCTTCTTCTGTGATCTCCATTATTTGAACAATGATTTGCTTTTTTTTTTTTTTTTTTACACTTTCAATAGTCCACATCTTAGGTTTGAGTATTTATTTTTACCGTTTGCATTATTTTTAAGCTTAATTCTATTTGTGTGATTTTTTTTCTTTTCTATAAAAACGTTTACTTGCCTCTTTATGTTTGTTTTGCTCATGCTCTAACGTAGAACCCAAACTCTGTAAGATTTCTCTGTTTGCCTTATTAGGAAAGCACATTCAGTTCAAATTTTTAACCTACATGTTTAATAATTTAGAACATAATATTCATAAAAATAATAATTTAGAACATAATAATATGCAACATTAGGTTTAGAGCCCTACTAGGCAACATCTACCTAAACAAGCTCAATTAGGAGATGTGGGTCTTCGACAGAACTCAACAAAAGTCCAACGAGTCTCCAGTGAGTAACTAGTCACTTGTGAGTGTTCCATGTGAAAATAACTAGTTATAACTTGTGATCATAACTAGTTATGTAAAATAACTAGTTACCTAATGATAACTAGTTACGAGAAAATATATAGTTACTCATGACAAAACTATTTACATGTAAATAACTAGTTACTTGTGGACTATTTATACAACTAGATATTAGTTTTACAATTGGTTATGTGTCATAGCATAGTCAAAGTTTAGTGATCCACCCCATGCTACAACAACCCAACCCAAGTCTCACCAGACAAGCCAAAACATATGGTTCATCTACGGTTACCAAGAAGGTATCTACATTCTTGATTCCTACAATGACTTAGTTCTAGCCTCTAAGATTCCATCATGACATCTCTCAATTATGCCTTCACAGCTCACAAGTTTAATTTCCAAAACAGCCATCTAGGTCCCTCTTCCTTGAATTTTTTTTCATGAATAATATGAATTTTATTCACCAATGAGCAAAGAATAGAGGAAGGCCCCCTACTCTATGACCACACAAACCAGTTACACAATTGATAAGTGAACCCGAAAGAGCTTGGTGAGGCTTCCTCACTTCTAGGAAGTTCTTAATGAGGATATGAGATGATTGTGTAAATAATTTTATTATTCTATTTTCCTTTTCTAACTACTTTAGATAATCTCGGCTACCTTGATATTAGCTGGAGATATTCTAGAAGATAGCTACCTTATTGTACACAAATACTGTACCTATTCTTCCTATAAATATAATGCCACCAAACCAAGATTGGTAGGTGAACCTTCCCTCTTTATGGTATCAGAGCAATCTTTTCCCGGTCCAATTTGACCGAAATCCCTCTTCCTCGCCTCCTGTAACCTAGCCTCACTAAAACTCCTCGTTACCCTGCCAAGCTCCACTAAAATCCAAAAACCCTAATCTATCTGCCGCCCCACCTAGCTCCACTAAAATCCAAAAACCCTAATCTCTTCACTATGTCTGCCACATCCGATTCCAACCCCAACTCCACCAATGCCCAAATTCCACCCAAATCTCATCCTTGCCAACCACCCTCTCCCTGAAATTGACCACCGAAAACTACCTAATTTGGAAGCTCTAGTTTGAGCCTCTCCTTGCCAGTCACGACCTTTACGGCCAAATTGATGGCTCTACGCCGCAACCTACTTCTCTTCTTGCTGATGGATCGGAAAACCCGCTTTTCGTGTCATGGCGCCATCGGGACCAGTTCGTCCTTGGATGGATCATCAGCTCGGTGACTGAAGCTGCTCTCCACACTCTAGTTGGAATCACGAATGCTCGTGACGCTCGGTCTGCTCTTGCTGCCGCATATGGTGCCGGCAGCACCTCACAGATAAGATCGTTAAAAACCCAACTATATGGTTTACGTCAATCATCGGATTCTGTGACTGTTTACTTACAGCGTGCTAAGTCCATCTTTGATAGGCTACTTTCTCTTGGTGCTAATGTCTCTCAAGATGACTTTATTGATCGTGTGTTAAAAGCATTGAACGCTGCTTACAAGCCCTTTGTTCGGAGCCAAAGGAATCGGCCGCTATACCCTTCAATCCTGGAACTTCATGGGCTTCTGCTTGCTGAGGAGACTGATTTGGCAGCAGATGAACTCACTGGGCCTCATGCCCACTTCAGCCGGCCTGGTCAGCAGCCTTCTGGACAGCCTCGGGGGCGTTTCTCGCGCCAAGGACGATCCCGGGCTCCAGCCTACACTGGTGGCATGGGTCGCGGGCAGCCTTTCGGCCCACCATCTCAAGCTGTTGCCCGCGGGCCTCCTTCCCAGTATTATGGGCCGCCCAGCCAAGGCCCACAGCCCCCTCATCCTCAGCAAGCCCGTCAGATAATTTGTTATAACTGCCATGGCCATGGACATCATTATCGGGCCTGTCTGTCACCTCGCATGCCCAATTCTCAGCTCCCACCAGCGGCACACTATGCTACCTTTCCCCAGCAGCCGCCCCAGCAGTCATGGACTCTTGATTCTGGCGGGAATCATCATCTGACCAATGATCTGGCTAATCTTGCTATGCACTCAGAGTATCAAGGCACTGATCAGATTCAATTAAGTGATGGTACACATGTTCCGATCTCACACTCTGGTCATTCGACTGTACTTTTATCTAATGCACCTCTTACTCTCAATCGCATGCTCTATGTTCCTCGGTCGTGTCAAAAGCTCTTATCTGTTAGTGCACTTACTCGTGATAATAATGTGGCTGTTATCTTTTATCGCAACTTGGTGGTCATACAGGACTTGAGCACACGCCGCCAGCTATTCAAAGGCCAGAGTAAAGATGGACTGTACTCGATTCCACTGGCTCTGTTCGAGGATGTTCGACCACAAGTTCACTCGGTTACCTTGTCTACTTGGCATCGACGACTCGGTCACGCGAATCTGGATACCGTGAAGCATGCTCTTCGGCGTTATGATTTACCCTTTTCTAATAAGCGTCTTCCCGCAATTTGTCCTGATTGCTGTCTGGGGAAGATGCATAAACTCCCTTTTCCGGTTTCACGGTTTCAAGCTTTTGGACCATTCACTACAAAAAAAAAACGCGTTTTGGCGTCGGTCATACACGCGTTTTAGCGTCGGTCATGACCGACGCCAAAATAAATAGCGTCAGTCGGCAAGACCGACGCCAGATACGGTAACGCTATAATTTACCGTCGGTCGTTTGGTCAACCGACGCTAAAATATGGGTTGACCGAATGGGTGGCTAACCAAACCAATTTTTTTGTTTTTTGTTTTTTTTTCATTTATTATTTTTGTTTTTATTTTTAATTTTTTCTAATCTGGGTTTTTTTCCAGATTTGGGTTTTTTCCCAGATCTGTTTTCTCTTCTCCACCGCCGTCACGTTGGCGGACGGCGGCGGAAAGGCGGACGGCGGCGGAACGGTGGCGGAGTTGTGGTGGCGGACGGCGGCAGATGTGGGAGGAGAGTTGAGGGTGGCGGCTGAGAGAGGGGAGGAGAGTTTGAAGAGGAGGAGGAGGAGGAGGAGTAGTAAGAGGAGGAGGAGAGTTTGGAGGAGGAGGAGAGTTTGGAGGAGCAGGAGGGTGGTGGTTGGGAGAGTTTGGAGGAGGAGGAGGGTGGTGGTTGGGAGAGTTTGGAGGAGGAGGAGAGTTTGGAGGAGGAGGAGGAGGGTGGTGGTTGGGAGAGTTTGGAGGAGGAGGAGAGTTGGAGGAGGAGGAGGAGGGTGGTGGTTGGGAGAGTTTGGAGGAGGAGGAGGAGGGTGGTGTTTGGGAGAGTTTCAGGAGAGAGAGGAGAGGATTGAGAGAGGAGAGGATTGAGAGATTTGAGATTAGGGTTAGGATGGGGGTTTAAATACTTTTGCGTTTTAGCGTCGGTCGATGACCGACGCTAAAACGCGTGTCAGCCGACGCTATAAAACACGCGTTTTAGCGTCGGTCATAACCGACGCTATTCTCTTTCTGCTAACCGACGCCAATTTAACCGCCCGGTCAGCCAAAAAACGAACCAAAACCGGATAATAGCGTCGGCTCTTTGTCCGATTTTAGCGTCGGTCGCCTATCAACCGACGCTAAAACGCGAGATCAACCACTTAGCGTCGGTTGATGACCGACAGACGCTAAATTGCTACGTTTCAACCGACGCTAATTAGCGTTTTTTTTGTAGTGATTGGATTTAATTTGTAGTGATGTGTGGGGCCCATCACCTGTTGCTTCTGTTTCTCATCAACGATATTACATCTTATTTTATGATCATTTTGTGCAAATATTCATGGATATATTTTGTGCGGTATCGGTCAGATTTACTACAGGTCTTTATTCAGTTTTGGTCCTTGGTGGAGAAATATTTTGGCCGACCTATTCGATCATTCCGAGCCGATTGGGGTGGTGAGTACCAAAAGTTATCAGCATATCTCAAGGATCATGGAATCATGGAGCAGACCTCGTGTCCCCACACTCCGGAACAGAACGGGTGTGCTGAATGCAAGCATAGGCACATTGTTGAGACAGGTCGAACTCTAATCCACCAGGCGAAATTGCCTCTCCAGTATTGGATGTATGCCTTTCAGGCAGCAGTTTACGTCATTAATCGTCTTCCCTCCTCGGTTCTAAATAATGATTCTCCACATCATTGTCTGTTTAATACTGATCCGGATTATACACTACAACAAAAACAAGCTTTTGTGACCTTTTAATGTGTCGCTAAAAAGGTAAATAATGTCGCTTAAAGTTTTCACCGACGTTTTATCCAAGTGTCGTAATAATGTCGCTTAAACCAGTGTCGCTTTATGTTTTTGTGACGCTTACAATAAATGTTGGTGAGTATTTTTTGCGACATTTATATGTGTCACAAAATGTTGTAACGCTTATATATGTTACTTAAATGTATATATTTCGTTGAACACCGTCTCCAACAGCCTCCCTCCAACCCACCAGGTAGTCCTCCACCACCGAACCTTTAGTCATTGTCTCTCGCTAACCACTAGCCACCAGGTAGTCCTCGACCGCCGAACCGTTAGCCATTGTCTCTCGCTAACCACCTCTTATCATGTGCCATCAAACCTTGGATAGCGTCTCCAACGGCCTTCCCTCCAACCCACCAGGTAGTCCTCCACCACCGAACCTTTAGTCATTGTCTCTCGCTAACCACTAGCCACCAGGTAGTCCTCCACCGCCGAACCGTTAGCCATTGTCTCTCGCTAACCACCTCTTATCATGTGCCATCAAACCTTGGATAGCGTCTCCAACAGCCTCCCTCCAACCCATCAGGTAGTCCTCCACCACCGAACCTTTAGTCATTGTCTCTCGCTAACCACTAGCCACCAGGTAGTCCTCGACCGCCGAACCGTTAGCCATTGTCTCTCGCTAACCACCTCTTATCATGTGCCATCAAACCTTGGATAGCGTCTCCAACGGCCTTCCCTCCAACCACCAGGTAGTCCTCCACCGCCGAACCTTTAGCCATTGTCTCTCGCTAACCACTGGCCCCCAGGTAGTCCTCCACCGCGCCCCACCAACTACTTTCTCTTGTTGAGCACCTGGAAAAGAATGTTTACTATTTGTTGATGTTGGGATTTGAACCCTTGACATCAATGTTATAAAATTGAGCCCTTACCATTATGCCACATATCATAATTGGTTTTTATATAGCATATTTATTTAATTTGTTTAAGGGTGTTTGCACATGAGTGTATATAATTTGTATCTATATTTCTACAAAAAATGTGTATCTATATGATTACAACAAGTGTGTATGCATGCACCGTCTACAAAAGGTGAATATGTGTAAAATCACGTTCAAAAGGACCTTCATAACTTGCATTATACTCGTGTATACGAAATGTATACATGAATACGAAAAGTATTACATGAGTACAAAGAGATTTACACGTTAAATTTTATTTCATTTAAATTCGACCTTTACAAATAAAAATAACAAAAACTTAGATGGGTGAGTATAAAATGCTTTTTCTAAACTATACTATGAATATTGAAATGACATTTATGTTAGATAGAATGCACCAAACTTAAATATATGTTTTTAACTTAAAATATATATCTAATAATATAGTAACATAAAAAAATGTCATTGATTTATGTCGCTAAAAATTATAATTTTGTGACATTTACTCAAAATGTCGCAAGAGTTACAAAATATAGCATTTTTAGCGACGTTTAATGAAATTGTCGTTATAGATTACTCAACAAATGTCGCAAAAGCTTGTTTTTGTTGTAGTGATAAGTCTCTACGTGTTTTTGGATGCTTATGTTTTCCCTGGTTGAAGCCTTATGCAACTCATAAATTGGACGCCAAGTCAGCTCCTTGTGTTTTCCTTGGCTACAGTACTCGGCACAAGGGATACTACTGCCTAAACTTGCATACACAGAAGGTACAAGTTTCTCGCCACGTACTCTTTGATGAAACAGTGTTACCATATCATGTGCCCAATCAATATGGACAGGCTGTTTTGGGTAACACAACTGCTGTCTTCATTCGGCCTCAGCCGATTGGTACATCTGCTGTACCTGCTCCGCTCACCGTTCCTCAGGCCCAACCACCACAGGCCCAGCCTACTCACGTGCTCCCAGTCCAGGCCCCTCTTCCAGCTACTGACCCGCCTCTGTCCAATACAGCTGCTTCGCCTGCTCCTTCTCATGAGCTTGCCCTTGTGACGGTCCCGCCACTAGTTGGGCCCTCTCCTCCTCCGGCCCATGAGCGGCACCCGATGGTCACCAGGTCTCGCAAGGGCTCCCTCAAGCCTCGTGCATGGGCTGCCCATGCTGCTCCATTACCGGCAGTCGAGCCTACTTGTTTTACGAAGGCAAGTGCTTCTCCTCATTGGCGCATGGCTATGACTGAGGAGTTCAATGCTCTTCTTGATAATGATATGTGGCGGCTCGTGCCACGATCTCCATCCATACGGGTACTGGGTAATAAGTGGGGTTTTCGTCTTAAGACTCACCCTAATGGTTCTGTTGCCAGGTATAAAGCGCGACTTGTTGCGAAAGGCTATCATCAAACTGAAGGCGTGGATTATCTAGAGACCTTTAGCCCGGTTATCAAACCGGCATGTGTACGTTTGATTCTCACTCTTGCTGTTTCACATAACTGGTTAATTAAACAGCTTGACGTTTCTAATGCCTTTTTACACGGCACTCTCGATGAGACTGTTTACATGGAGCAGCCTCCTGGCTTTGCTAATCCTCTCTATCTGATGCGAACCGCCTCCTGTAGGAAAAGACTCCTTCCTAAACAAAAACACTAAAAGGGAAAAAGCTGGAAATTCCTAAAAAACAGCTAAACGGGTTCTGGAAGATTCAGCCAAATAAATAGCAAATAAATTCAGAAAATTAATCCCTTTGGCAGATCACTAGTAGACTTCATGGGCTTCAACTTTCATGTTGGACATCAGTCCAAATTCTGCCTCCAAGTAGCCCATATTCGTCAATCCTTGTCAGACTAGGAATCTGTCCAAATCCGGGAAATCCTAGCTTGATTAGGATTCCTTGTTCGGATGTATGTTGGCATCTTCTCTTCATTTCCCGTGTTCACCATGGTCAAGCATCCTTCCTTGGATCAGGCTCAGGTGGTGGCCTGATCGTAGCTCCTATCATGTGCAGCCTCGGATCAGCATCCGGGCTCCTCTCCTTGATGCTCCACCCATGCTTTGCTAGGACTTGTCCTAGCTCTATCTCCCTTGATACTTCTCCAAATTGAGCTCCGTTTGTTGGAGAGTGTTCCTGGGGATTCAAGCTATCCAGGACAGTTGGAATTTCCCAAAAGGCACGGTCCAATTGTAGGCTGGGCCAAAAGTGCTTCTCTGTGGCATCCGGGCAAGGGCTCGGCTCGGGTGTCGGGCTTAGCTCTCGGCCTTCTTCAATTCTGTCCAGGCCTTTTGAGTTCTGCTCTGAGCCTTCTTCCAAGAGTACCTTAGGGATGTCTTCAGGTAGGACTTTGCTCCGGGGGCCCGTGGGAGTTGGCCTGGGGCCTAGACTCGGTGCTAAGCTCGGTCCGGGACCCGGGTCGGGGCTCGGTGTCAGCATCAGCTCCTGGCGTGTCATTAATCTGGCTCTGGCTGGAGTAGAAGCTGACATTGGTGCCTGGCTAAGGATCAGCATCCTCCCAGGGGTGTCTTCTAGATCCGGGGCTTCGGCTCTCCTTGGCTCCGGTGCTGGCGTAGGCTTGGAGCCGGTGTAGTCTTGGCCCGGCATCAATGCTAGGGCCGGATCGGCATCAACCTCAAGGCTTGATGGTGGGGCTCCTAGTATACGACCTTTCTTTTCCAATAGGGGAATTCTTCTCCGGTTCTCTTCGTTAGTCCCGCCATCCCATGTTAATATGGGGAGGTTCGGGCTTGGCGCCCGCGGTGGCGTGTCCACGCCGGCCTTGGTGACCAGGGTCACGTCATTCCCCTCTTCTTGAAAAGGATTCGTCCTCGAATCCGTACCTGGTGCATCATTAGAAAATTTAAGAATAACGACTAGGGCGTGTAGGACTTGACCTGGTAGTTTCTCGGCTCTCCCTGGGGTCTCGGGCCGTACCGGGGCTGGTACGGGTGCTCGGGGCTCGGGCCTGAGGTCTTCGGGCCATACCGGGGCTGGTATGGAGGCTCCGGGCTCGGGTGCAGGTGGCTGGTCGGGCGCCGGGGACTGGTCGGGCGCCGGGGGCTGCTCGGGCGCTGGGCGCCGGTCGGGCGCTGGGCGCCGGTCGGGCGTCGGTGGCTGGTCGGGCGTCGGTGGCTGGCGCTGGGGCGCCGGGGCTAGGCACTGGAGCACTGGTGCTGGGCGCTCGGGCGCTGGGGCGCCGGGGCTAGTGCTGGTGCTGGTGCTAGCGCTGGGCGCTGGGCCGGTACTGGCGCTAGTGCTGGTGCTGGTGCTAGCGCTGGGCGCTGGGCCGGTACTGGGGCTGGGGCTGGAGCTGGTGCTGGGGCTGGCCCTTGTGCTGGCACTGGTGCTGGGCAGGCGCTGCGCCGAGTGCTGGTCCGGGACAGACCTGATGCTGGTCCGGGGCAGGGCTGATGCTGGCCCGGGGCAGGGCTGATGCTGGTCCGGGGCAGGGCTGATGCTGGCCCAATTCTGGCGCCATAGCCCTCTTCTTCTCTTTTCTCCGGTCTTTCCACCATGGCTCGTTTGTTGGGGCATGCTCTCACCGTGTGATCTCGTACTTGGCACTCATTACAAATAATCCCACTCAAAGGGTGAGTAGGTTTATAGATACCTTGTGTGGTTCGGCTCGGCCTTCCTCTACTCGTCCATGCTCTTCGTGGGAAATTTTCAGCTTCTCTTCGTTCCATCCTTTCCCGTTGGTGACTATCTCCATTAGGTGCTCCAAACTGCTCGGTGAATCGGTTCATGTTTTGAGCTAGGGTAGCTATGTGTGCCTCCAAAGCATTGAGCCTCTCGTCTTCTATGATTAGTACAAGAAGCAACCCTTCTACAAGACAAACCCTAGATCTACTAGGAAAAGAATATGTAGACTAAAATCCTAAACCAACTAGGAAAAGGATAAAAGAATCAAGTTCTAATCCAACTAGGTAACAACTATTACAACGAAAAATAAGAACTTGGCAAGGGTGGCCTTGCTTTTTGTTTTCTTTTTTTTACTCTTCTTTTGTGTATTTTTCTTTGATAGCTTGATCGGCCACCAATATTTTCTTGCCTTACAATTGAAAGACTCGAATAGAAGAACTAAAATAGATGAAGATTTTCTAAACAATTTTCTAAGAACAAAAAGTAAAGGATATGAATCCAAGAAGAACCTGGAAACTGGATAGATTATTGGTCCAAGAGTTGAACCGTGCTCTGATACCAGCTGATGCGAACCGCCTCCTCTAGGAAGGGATCGACTCCACACCCAAAACTATATTATCAGCCCCACGAGAACCTAACCTTTGAAACCGCGGAGAACACTTGAAATCCACTAAGTAATGACTTAGGAACCCCAAGGTATTTGGTCGAATTGGTGCCACAAACAAAGGATGATATCCTTTGATGATAAACCAAACCTTAAGCTAGGCAACAACGAGCAAAGACTTGAAGGGAAAAGAACTTAGTTCTGAAATTTCAATAATCAATAATCTGTCTTACAATGAGGCTAGACGCCTCTTATTTATAGGTGAGGAAGGGAGAACAGGCTCTCCTTTTCCTCCTACGAAACTAACTAATAAACTAATAAAGAAATACCAAAAAATAGGACTGAAATTCGTAGCCTTGTTCACCAAGGAAAAGACTCCTTCCTAAACAAAAACACTAAAAGGGAAAAAGCTGGAAATTCCTAAAAAACAGCTAAACGGGTTCTGGAAGATTCAGCCAAATAAATAGCAAATAAATTCAGAAAATTAATCCCTTGGGCAGATCACTAGTAGACTTCATGGGCTTCAACTTTCATGTTGGACATCAGTCCAAATTCTGCCTCCAAGTAGCCCATATTCGTCAATCCTTGTCAGACTAGGAATCTGTCCAAATCCGGGAAATCCTAGCTTGATTAGGATTCCTTGTTCGGATGTATTTTGGCATCTTCTCTTCATTTCCCGTGTTCACCATGGTCAAGCATCCTTCCTTGGATCAGGCTCAGGTGGTGGCCTGATCGTAGCTCCTATCATGTGCAGCCTCGGATCAGCATCCGGGCTCCTCTCCTTGATGCTCCACCCATGCTTTGCTAGGACTTGTCCTAGCTCTATCTCCCTTGATACTTCTCCAAATTGAGCTCCGTTTGTTTGAGAGTGTTCCTGGGGATTCAAGCTATCCAGGACAGTTGGAATTTCCCAAAAGGCACGGTCCAATTGTAGGCTGGGCCAAAAGTGCTTCTCTGTGGCATCCGGGCAAGGGCTCGGCTCGGGTGTCGGGCTTAGCTCTCGGCCTTCTTCAATTCTGTCCAGGCCTTTTAGTTCTGCTCCGAGCCTTCTTCCAAGAGTACCTTAGGGATGTCTTCAGGTAGGTCTTTGCTTCCGGGGGCCCGTGGGAGTTGGCCTGGGGCCTAGACTCGGTGCTAAGCTCGGTCCGGGACCCGGGTCGGGGCTCGGTGTCAGCATCAGCTCCTGGCGTGTCATTAATCTGGCTCTGGCTGGAGTAGGAGCTGACATTGGTGCCTGGCTAAGGATCAGCATCCTCCCAGGGGTGTCTTCTAGATCCGGGGATTCGGCTCTCCTTGGCTCCGGTGTTGGCGTAGGCTTGGAGCCGGTGTAGTTTTGGCCCGGCATCAATGCTAGGGCCGGATCGGCATCAACCTCAAGGCTTGATGGTGGGGCTCCTAGTATACGAACTTTCTTTTCCAATAGGGGAATTCTTCTCCGGTTCTCTTCGTTAGTCCCGCCATCCCATGTTAATATGGGGAGGTTTGGGCCTGGCGCCCGTGGTGGCGTGTCCACGCCGGCCTTGGTGACCAGGGTCACATCACTATCCAGATCATGTTTGTCTCCTCAAGCGTTCTTTATATGGCCTCAAGCAAGCTCATCGGGCCTGGTTTTCTTGCTTACGTGATGCTCTTGTTGCTTTCGGATTCTCCGGTTCTAAAACGGATCACTCACTATTTTATTATAGGCGTGATAATATAACCCTCTTTATTCCGGTATATGTAGATTACATTATCCTTACGGGATCAGATCCTTCCATGATGTCGACATTGCTGGCTTATCTCTCTGCTAAGTTCCGGATTAAAGACCTCGGCCATCTTCATTATTTCCTTGGTGTTGAAGTCTCGTCCACCACACAGGGTTTGCACCTACGTCAGACGAAGTATGTTAATGAATTATTGCATAAGGCAGTAATGGCTACTTTCAAGCCTCTCTCGACTCCATCACCAACCACGATTAGAACCAACACCGAGGGACGGGGAGCCCTCTCTCCTTTGTTCCTTCATTTCGAACCCATGGGTCCCACTACTTCATTCTCATCGTTCGGTTACGTCGCCAAGAACTCTAACATGGATCCCCATTCTCTTTGGATTTTGAGTCATGTATTAAGCCCTTCACGGTCGGCTTGTCATCAAGAATCTCACCATTAGATATAATTACTTCAATCTAACAACTGAGATCGTAAGGGCAACATAGGAATATATACAAATTTCCTTACCACCCCGAATAGGAGCCGATCGACGTCCCACCACCACTTGTCGCAAGTTGTCATCCTTCATCGATCAACAGTCCTAGTCCTCCGCCACCTCTTCAATAATAAAGAAATTGAAATGTAGTGATTCTGTGGTTCAAAACAATGACCTCTTTTTCTCAAGTATAAATCATTACCAGTATGCCACTTATTATTACTAATGTTATGTAATAATAAAATTATGTTTTTGAGAAGTGTGCATATAGTTTGTCCAAATTTGTTTGCGCGAATACATTACATATGTACACTAGTAAGAAAATAAGTATACACATGTACAAAAAGTGTGTGCACATGTACATAAAATATGTATAGATATTGTGTACACATCGACAAATAGGTGTACACGTGTACAAATATGTGTGCTCGTGTACAAAACATCTTTATTTCCTCAATATCAAAATGCAAAAATTGGAGGATACCGCAATGAGCGCAACACTTCTGGGGCCCTATAAACCCCAACCAAACAAACTGTGTCTCAAGGGATACGCATTGATCTCTGCCTTCGGACATGGTAGAGGTTAGTGAGTGGGACAATGCAGAAGAAGCCCCCAAGCCAATGACAGGGAAGTCGATAAACGCTTCGTGATGCCTTTACAGACGGTTGACGCCTATATTGAGACCCGACCCACAACCTTAGCAGCGCCAACAACAAATAAGGACTTTTGGAGCAAGTAGTTGAGTTGCAAAAGATAAACATTGAGATGGCGGTGATGATGAGAATGCTCATCGCCTAGGAAAAAGCAAGTTAGCTCTTGGTGAGTTGTCTACGACCAAATTAGTGGAGTGCCAAGAACATTATGAACATTTTCTCAGAGTCCACCATCCCGATTGACAATCCATTAGACAAATATATGTTAAGCGTTAACCCACCCCGAGGCTTCGTTCCCCAACAATCAAGGCATATGACAGGATTGGGAACCTCGGCCAACATTACCAACATTTACGATAACCATGCAGATATTCAACGTGTCAGATGCCATGTACTATCATATGTTCCCGGGCACTCTCACAGGAACTGCCCCAACGTGGTATGGCAGCCTGACAGAAGGCATAATTAAAAGTTGGGATGATTTATGTTGTTTGTTTCTACATTAGTTGAACAATCAAAAGGAGGCAGGGCAAAACATGCCCACCTTCTGAATTTCAAGTAGAGGAGATATAAACGCTCCGACAATACGATCAATGGACGAAAGCCATGAGTTCTAAAAAGTCAATGGGCCAATGACTAGTCAACTATTGACTCAGTCAACTGTTGACCGATTAGCATCGTTCCTTTGATTTAGTGTCGGTTTTGAAAACCGACACTAAATCTAGTTTGGTTTGCAATCAGACTCGTCCAATTAAAAATTTAAAGTTGGTTGTAACATCCATCCCGAACCTATCCGGGTAGACCCATGGTCAAACCGGTAATAAGCATTACTCGAACATACATCATTTAAAATAAAAGGAGAATCAACATTGAAAATCGAATTAAAACATAAATCAAGAGTAAGTCGGAAGCGCCTCCATTATTCAAAATCCAACTGATAACAAAATCCGAAACCAAAACTCAAAACTATTACAAAATTCCCCAACCGATAAAGTGTCAACTGAAATATAAACCAAAAGAACGGTCAACTCCTATCCAAACCTTCAAAGAACTTCTACCACCTAAAAGTCCACGACACACCAGCACTCGACACCCATCTGAAACACCTGAACTTCAACACACTCACTCTAACCATGCGCACCTGAAAGGGGAAGAGGGGGGATCAATTTCCTAGTGAAATTGAGTGAACCCACTGGGTTTAACTATGCGCCGAACCTAACCTGAAAGAGCGGTTCCGAACTCCACACACACATCAACAGTGGAACCAAACACAGCCACATAGATTTTAATTCCCTAAAGCAGTCTAGGTGATCACATAGGTGCAGTTCTGAGTTCAACATCCACAATCCATAACAACAGTAACATATCAGAGTTCAGCATGCACAAGGTTCAACATCATATTACCAAACAGCTCATCCTTATATAATAAGGGAACAACATACATACAGTTCAACCTCAGAAAACATCATACATGCAGCTCAACATCAGTAACACCATACATACAGTTCAACATCACATCACAAGTCATCTTGCAATCACCATCAATATGCACACCCACACCCACACACATTCACATACACCACACTTCTTATTTCAATTACTAAGTGAGTTATCAGACATCCTTAGGCAGTCTAGGTTATCACCCAAGTGCGGTTCTCTATACTAACAATTCACAATTCATAACATCGTCCTCCATATTAACAATTCACAACTCATAACATCATCATGAGGCTGTATATGAGCCGAGCTGAGCCGAGCATCAGCCTAGCTCAGGCTCGGGCTCGCTTTAATTTTTTATGGCTCGGGCTCGGGCTTGTGACGAGCTCGGATAGGCTAGCTCAGGCTTGGCTCGTATACAGATTGTCTGGGCTCGAGCTCGGCTTGTTTACTATGTTAAACGAGCCTAACTCGGATTTGGCTCGTTTATAATGCTAAATGAGCCAGATTTGGCTCGTTTATACTGCTAAACGAGCCAAATCCTAGTTAGACTCGTTAACCATCGTAAACGAGCCAAACTCAGGATAAAAAAAAACACCGGGAATATAATAAATTAAACATTTTGTTGAAATCCATGGATAGATGATTCCATTCTTTGTTTGGTATTGGGAGAGGGTGGACAAGGCCTGGATAGGGTACATTCTCAGCCTTGCACGGCTGACAAATGTGGCAGTTTAAGATCCACTCCAACACTTCTTTCTTGATTCCTGGCCAAAAGAAATATCGTTTGATTCGTTGATAGGTGGCTTGCCCCCTGAATGGTCTCCAACTAGTGAGGAATGAAAGAGCTAAAGAAGCTGGTTTCTGAGGGTGTTTGTGCTCCCCACATATATTATTCCATTGTACCTTAGCAATCCTTGAGAAAATGAATAGAGTGAGGGTCCAGTCATGTTGATTGTGTGAGTAACAATCAATTCTTGAACCTCCTGATCCCCCACATAGCTCTCTTCATCATCCATTATGGTAGTGCAACAATGATGCTAGAGCACTTTGAATCTTAATGCTTCCTAGACAAGGCATCACCTGCCTTATTCATTTTTCCTTGCCTGAACTTGATTTGAAAGTCCAAACCCAACAATTTCACCAGCCCTTTTTTTGGTATCTTAGTATGGCCTCCCTTCCAAGTAATGCCTCTACATATTCACGACCATTAGGACTTCCATATACTCCTTTTCATAAGTGGAGATACCTTGGTTTCTATCACTGAGGGATTGGCATAGGTAAGAAATTGGCCTCCCAATGTTATGATAGGACTGCACTAATCCCAATTCTAGAGGCATCTATCTCCAGCACAAATGGTTCTTGGAAGTTTGGCATGGCTAGCACTGGTGCTTGAGTCATGACTTGTTTCAATTTCTCAAAATCTTCAGTGGCTTTATCAGTCCAGTGGAAGCCATCCTTCCTAAGCAGGTCTACCAAGGGTTTACTGATGATTCCATAGTTTTGTATGAAATTCCTCTAGTATCCAGTGATCCCCAAGAATCCCCTAAACCCTCTCAAGTTTACTGGCATTGGCCAATCTAACATGGCCTTTATCTTTCCCTTGTCAGTTGCCACCCCTTCACCTGATATGACATGACCTCGAAACTCAATTTGGTGCTGGCCAAATGAGCATTTAGACTACTTTCCATACAGTTGATGTTGTCTGAGCAGCTATAAGGTCTTGGTAAGGTGTTCTTGATGAGCTTCGAGTGAAGAGTTGTAGATCAGTATGTCATTTAAGAACACAAGCACAAATTTCCTCAGATAAGGAGCTCAATACTTGTTCATTAGTGATTGAAACGTGGTTAGAGCATTGGTGAATCCAAAAGGCATGACTTTAAACTCGAAATGGCCATGGTGAGTCCTGAAAGCAATTTATGTTCATTTGGGGGAAACATCCTAATTTGGTGGTACCCTGCTCGCAGATCAAGCATGGTGTAATTTTGACCCTTGTAACTCATCTAATAAGTGATCAATAATGGGGATTGGAAACTTATCTTTGATGGTGAGGGTGTTCAACTGCCTATAATTCACACAGAATCTCCAAGATCCATCCTTCTTCTTAACTGCCAGCACTAGTGATGCAATGGGGTTGTGGCTCTCCTAGATAATGTTGTGACTGAGCATGTCCTTCTCCAATCTCCCAGTCTTAATTTTTTGTGTTGTTGTGTATCTGTAAGGCCCGAGATGAACTGGTTTGGCATCCTTGTCCAGTGGTATGTGGTGGTGACAACTCCTCTCGGGTGGCATGGTGGTTGGTTCATGGAACACATCTGAAACTTTCTCAGTATAGGTTCGAACAGCTTGGGCACAACTGCTTCTGGTGCTCCATTTCCTAGCTGTAACAAGTGCCCTGTCAGGCTTGCCAATTTCCCTTTGCACATGCTTTTGTAGAGCTCCTTGCAGGTGATGGATTTGCATTGTCCAACATCTTCCAACCCTTGTAAGATTAGTGGTTTCCCTTCCCACTCAAAAGCCATATTGAGCTTGTTGTTAAAGTCAATTTGGATCAGACTAACTGTTCTCAACCAATTAAATCCCAAGATGAAGTCATTTTCCTTAAGAGTGAGGATTCTAGCATCAAATGAGAACTTCTTCCCTGGTATCATTCAAGTGAATCCCTTGCAGTCTTAGGTGCTCAACAAAGCTTCTCCGTTTTCCATCTTGACCTGCATAGGCATGGCAGGTGAGGGCTTGAACTTCATTTCATTAACATATTTCTTGCTGGGAAATGTATGGTTGCTCCCTGTGTTGATTAAGATTAGCAAAGGGTGCCTTCCAACCCTCCCCTTGACCTTGATAGCTAAGCCTTGTACTGGATTTCCTTCAGCTTGCATACAGACCTCCATCAGCTTAGTATCGTCCTCATCTTCCTTTCCTTCCTCTTCAATTTCCTCCTCTTCTCCTTCCAAAGCATTAAGCCTTTTCTTGGTGCAGATGTGGTCGTAGAAGTACTTATCTCCACATTTATAGCATAAACCACGATTTCCACTTGTAGGGTTGCTAACCTTGGGAACATCTGGCTTTTTTATGGTCCAGGCGAGGCTCTCGGCTTATTCCACCTTATGGTTCTGAACTTCTTCTTCCTAGCGTCAATGGAAGCTTCTTCCATTCGATCCTGAAGGAATGCATCTGTGAGGTAAGGTGGTTTCAGCATGAGAAACACTAGTTGTATTTCATCATCCATGCCACTAATGAAGTTGTTCACAAAGTAGGTTTCAATGAGGGTGGGATTTAGCTTCAACATTTTGGATCTGAGTTCCTCAAACCTGTTTTGATACTCGAGAACTGTGTCGGTCTGTTACAACTTGTTAAAGCTTTCAACCAAGTTCACATGACCTGCATCTCTAAACCTCCTCAACAATTCCTCCTCAAGCTCCTCCCAGTGAAGGTTTTGCCTCTCTGCATGACATATTTGGAACAAAACGTTAGCCCTACCCTCCAAGAAGAGTGAGGCTATCTCGACAAAAAACGTTGTAGTTGCTACCCATTGCACCCTATTACCGACAAAAATTGTCGGTTGAATTACAAACTACTCCCGCGAAAGTAAAATAATAGTTTGGTCACTAAACTTAACAAAATAGGAATAAAGGGCCCAAACATTATAGGAGGTAAGTTGAATAAGAATAATAAGAAGACGACGACGATGATAATGATGATGCAGCCAGAGAGGGACTATTCCAGCGAGTTGTTTCTGTCTGTTCTAAGAGAGTTGAAGCCTTCAAAGCCAACTAGAGAAGGAGCGCTAGCTAGGGTATGGATTACTGCCTCAAATTACTTCTTAGTTGTTGCTCTTTTTTTTCTTCTTCAAAATTTTGGAGGAATCAGAGATCATCAATGCTTGATGAAATTATAGTCCCTTGAAAACTGAGAATTCTGTGTTTGGCATTTTGATTGGAACTTAAAGAGGATCTGTAGTTAAATACAGTTAAATGGGCAGATGATATTTCTAGAGATATGGCAGTGATGCATCCAAATGCAGCTTTGAACCACACCATCTATGTTGGATATCTCTCCTTGAATGGTAGAAGCATGAACTTATGGATCTGATGTCCAAATCATTGAGAATATATGCATACATGACCACAAAATGTGTGGTAGTGGGGAATTAGAAAAAAGGTTATCAAATGTAGTTTAGGGTTTTCCGTGAATCTTATTATGCTCAAAGGCTGATTACATAGGTATATATAGTAGAATTATAAGGTTTTCTACCTTAATTAGGATATCTATAAGATATTAACTTCCTAACTAAGAAACAATATAATATTAGGAATAAAACTCCTATTCGGACTCTTTCTTTCTACACTCCCCCTCAAGCTTGATGGTGTAGATGTTAACCAGCCCAAGCTCTTGGACACAAAATTGTCAAACATCTCCTTAGACAAAGCTTTGGTGAACACATCTCCTGTTTGCTGCTTCGATGGAACGTAAGCCATATCAATGACTCCAGTACTCACTTTCTCTGTAATAAAGTGTCTGTCCACTTCAACATGTTTTGTTCTGTCGTGGTGAACTGGATTCTTCACCATACTAATAGCTGATTGGCTGTCACTCAGAAGATTGACAGGGCTCCCACTTTCAATTCTAAGCTCTTTTAGAACTCTTGCCAACCAGACTCCCTCACATATACCATGTGAGATCGCTCGATACTCAGCTTCAGCACTGCTTCGAGCTACAACATCTTGTTTCTTACTTCTCCATGTGACCAAATTTCCCCAAACAAAGGTGCAATACCCCGTAGTCGACTTCCTGTTGGTGAGCTCACCAGCCCAGCTGGCATCAGTATAAACGTTAATGCCATGCGTGCTGTGTTTCTGGAAGAGTAGACCAAGACCTGGAGTACCCTTTTAAGTAACGTAAAATTCGAGTAACTAACTCCATATGTTCTTCGTTTGGGTTATGCATATGTTGGCTGACAATACCAACTGCATATGCTATGTCGGGTCTCGTATGAGCAAGATAGATCAACTTTCCAACCAACCTTTGATAGTTGTGTTTCTCCACTGAAGGAATATCACCGTCTCGACTCAATTTTTTGTTCTGTTCCATTGGCGTCTCAGCTGGTTTTCCACCTAGAAAACCAGTTTCATTCAACAAATCAAGTATATACTTCCGTTGTGACAGAACAATACCTTTCTTAGATCGAGCTACTTCAATTCCAAGGAAGTACTTTAATTCTCCAAGATCTTTGAGCTCAAATTCTTTAGCAAGTTGCTTCTTCAGACTTGTAATTTCCTCCTCGTCATCACCAGTTATAACAATGTTGTCTACATAGACGATAAGAATAGATATCTTTCCAGAACCGGCATGCTTTACAAACATAGTATGATCAGTTTGACACTAATAATAATCCCCAGCTTTAACAACCTTAGTAAACCTCTCGAACCAGGCTCGCGGAGACTGTTTTAACCCATAGAGAGCCTTTCTTAATCTGCAAACACTACCATCTTCTAATGTGGAAATTCCTGGTGGCATTTTCATGTAAACCTCTTCAGCCAGTTCCCCATTCAGAAAAGCATTTTTAATATCGAGCTGGTATAAAGGCCAATCCAAGTTCACTGCCAAGGACATAAGAACTCGAACTGTGTTTAGTTTTGCCACCGGGGCAAATGTCTCCTCATAATCTACTCCATAAGACTGAGTAAATCCACGAGCTACGAGTCTAGCTTTATACCGCTCTATTGTTCCGTCTGCATTGTACTTTACCGTGAAAATCCACTTACAGTCCACTATATGCCTATTTGGCGGCAGTTTGACAACTTCCCATGTCTTTTTTTTCTCAAGAGCATTCAGCTCGTCTTCTACTGCCATTTTCCATTGAGGTTGCTTCATAGCTTCTTGAACATTATTCGGAAACTGTATTCCATCTAGACTGGTGAGAAATCCTTTATAAGTTTCCCCAAGGCGGTCATATGAAACACTGTTTCCTATAGGATATTTTGTGGTGCAAGTTCGCACACCTTTTCTGTGGGCAATTGGGGCATCCAAATCAGTAGGAGGACTTGAAACTTCCTCTTCTTTATCCTCTGTGGCTTCAGGTTCTGTGGCTGTTTCTGTGGCAGCATGTTTTTTTCCGTCTAGTGTACACAAGAAGTTCATTAGAACTCTCCCCCTGGCTATTAGACTCTTGCTCCACCCCGTGTGGTATTGTGGGTAGAGCATCAATCGCAATAAGATCCCAATACTGGGATTCTGTGGTAGACGACTCCCCCTGAAGACCAGTTTGGGCAAAGTAAGGCTGCTGTTTGAAGAAAGACACATCACGAGTGTTGTATAGTTTCTTCGTTGAGGGAGAATAACACTTATACCCTTTCTGGTTGGTGGAGTAGCCAATGAACACACACTTGATTGCCCGAGGTTCAAGTTTGCTTCGATGAGTTACCGAGATGCACAAAAGCTGTGCAACCAAATATTCTAGGCGGTAGATCAGACAAGAAGCTGCTGATGTGAGGATACTGTTGTAGGAGGATCTTTCTCGGAGTTTGATAGCCAAGAGGTTTAGAGGGCATTCTATTAATCAGATACGTAGCTGTGAGGACAGCTTCTCCCCATAGGTATTGCGGAACATTATGAGTAAACATGCATGCTCTAGCAACTTCCAAGAGATGTCTGTTTTTGCGTTCAGCTATACCGTTTTGTTGAGGGGTCTCAACACACGAACTAGCATGAACGATACCCTTTTCAGTGAGGAACGATCCAAGGATGCTGTTAAAATAGTCCTTTGCGTTGTCGGTTTTCAGCACTTGTATCCGGGTATTGAATTGAGCATCAATCATAGTATAGAAATGCTGGAACAGATTTGCAGTTTCAGACTTATCTTTCATCAGGAAAGTCCAGGTCATGCGGGTATGGTCATCTATGAACGTGATGAACCATCGAGTGTTGTGCAGATTTTTAACACGCATAGGACCCCAAATGTCGCTATGGATGACAGAGAACGGTTTGGTAGGACGATAACCAATACTGGAATAAGTAGAGCGAGTATGCTTTGCAAGCTGACAAACTTCACAGTTTGGTAAAGTAACCTTTTTATTCCGAAATAACTGAGGCAAGACACGTTCCAAGTACACAAAACTCGGATGTCCGAGACGAAAATGCCATAATAAAATATCCTTTTCAGCAGCAGGAATACTAGTAACACTATGAGCTAAACTTAATCTATCACTCGATAACTTGTTGTCCATCTCGCCAGTACTAAGCACATAAAGACCATCCTTCACTTCAATCTTGCCAATCATCTTCCCTGATTCCTCCTCCTGCAACACACAACCAGATGATCCAAACTTAGCTTCACACTTAAGATCTGAGGTCAACTGACTAATGGACAAAAGGTTGCAGGTCAGTTTCGGAACATAGAGAACGGGGAAGAGAGTGATCTTTTGGGACAGCCGAACCCAACCAACACCCTCAACTGTAGCAAGGCTGCCATCAGCCACCCTTACACCCGCAACTCTAGGGTAAGGTTTCATATCCTGAACTAGTTCCCTGCATCCAGTCATAGTGTCCGATGCTCCGGAGTCCAAAATCCAAACGTGGGATGATTGTCTAAGGGAAAGGTAGGAAGTAGAGATCGTACCATTTTGAGCAAACATGCTCGTGAACCCTTCTGACATCGAGGTGGACAGCTGAGCACCCTTTAAAGCCTCAACCAGCATTTTCTGAATAGCTTCCTTCTGTCCTGCAGAGAACTGATTACCATCGTTGGATTGGGTAACTATTGCCGTAGAATTAGCACGAGCTTGGATGGCTCGTAGTTCTGATTTTGATTTCCAATCTTTAGGTTTACCGCCAAGCAATTTCCAGCACTCCTTTTTCGTATGCCAAAGTTTTCCGCAATGTTCGCAGACTACATCATCCGGTTTTGGCTTATTCTGCTTTGAGAAGAGAGCTGCTGACGAGAGTTGCTTGGGGTCTGGTTTGGAAGCCAAAACACCAGTATGAAGAGCGGACCCGTCAAGGACAGATTTGGAGTCCGACCGCATCACATGTCGGCGATACTCTTCCCGTCGTATCTCGGCCACGGCTTCTTCCAAGGCTGGGAAAGGTTTCGTGGCCATAACACGGCCCTTAGCATCGTCCAACTCCTGATTTAATCCGAGCAGAAAATGGAGGGTCCTCTTCTTTTCTACTGCTTTTTTGTATGTTTCAGCATCTTTCGTGGTATCCCAGTCGTAGGTCTCGTAGTGATCCAGCTGTAACCGAGCATGAGAAAGAGCATTGTAATACTCATTAGTGTTCATCTCTCCTTGTTTGAGATTGAAAATCTCAGTCTCAAGCTCCAATAAGGCAGAAGAGTTGTCTGTAGTTGAGTAGGTTTTCTTGGCATGGTCCCAGATTGACTTTGCCGTAGGATGTAGTAGATAGTTGTTCCCGATCTTCGAATCCATGGTTGAGATCAACCAAAAATGAACAAGGTTGTCATCGTTATTCCATTGTTCGAATTTGGTATCAGCATCATCAGGTTTGGGAGTTTTACCGGTTAGAAATCCTCCTTTGCTTCGACCAGTAATGAACATTTGTACTGATCTGGACCACTGGAGGTAGTTTCGACCGTTGAGTTTCGGTATTGTGAGACCTCCGGAGAGGAGGTCAGGATTTGACGCCATACTCTCTGTCGATGCAGAGGTGGCAGGAGAAGAGGTAGAAGGAGGAGGAATGGAGTCAAAGATTGAAGAAGAATCCTCGTCGTCGGTGGTCATGACAGACGCGGATTAGCACCGGCGGCAGAACAAAATACCGTCGGCTCTGATACCATATCAAATGTAGTTTAGGGTTTTCCGTGAATCTTATTATGCTCAAAGGCTGATTACATAGGTATATATAGTAGAATTATAAGGTTTTCTACCTTAATTAGGATATCTATAAGATATTAACTTCCTAACTAAGAAACAATATAATATTAGGAATAAAACTCCTATTCGGACTCTTTCTTTCTACAAAGGTTATAGGGTTGACATAACTTACGGTAGAGCCTATTAATTGAGGGAAGAGTGCAACCGTTGCCTCAAGACTCTTATAGCCTCATATCTCAGGCTCTCAGCTAAATTTTCTAAGAAGCCATGTCCCATCTCAATTGTGTCTAGCGAAATGTGCCATGGTTTAAGTCATTGTTTATTCTTGATTCAACCAAAGGGATGTTCTGGTGATGATGTTTGTTTACAATCATGGAACCTGGATCTTGTTTGTTTGTAAAAAAACATGTGATGTTTTGATCTACCAGTTTTCTTTGTCTGATCATCTTCATACAGGCATTAGTTGGTTTCACTCTTCCTTTTTGTGGGTTAATCACAAAACCTCCTTCCTAGGGAAAGAAAGCACAATGCGGTTGGAGAAAACTCTAGAAGTTCTACACCCTTGGAATTAGTATTTTGAATTTGAATGCTCGAAGTGGGTTTATATCTAGCATGACCTCTAGAGGGAATAAGATATCTATACTGGCATTTGAAGTAGCTAATATGATATCAAAAGGGGAGACTTGTTTCAGTCTCTTTCAGAGGAGAATGTCAACTTCTTAAAGAAAGAGATACTACATTCAGAAGGTGTAAGACAATTGAATTACACATATATGAAAGAGTTGCTAGCTATTGATGCATCTGATAAAAGGTAATTGATATTTACTTTTGAAGATTTCATGATTTTCCATTGTGCTGCAATCTTTTGGTCTGACTTCAGTCCTGAAGAATAAGGATCTTATTCATGTCTATGTTTCTACTGTCAAGAAAGAATTTGATGTGTTTTCACGTGAAGTGAATAGGTTTGGAGACCTCTGTAAAGACCCCCTTGGCATAACTTGGGACAATACTTTTTAAGGTATGGTAATTCCATAAATTTGTAGTTTTCCTTCATGTAATGTTCATTTTTAGTGAATACATATTTTAACTGAGTCTTCGAATTGATGGAAAATCATTGATTTGATGCAGAGCTTTCAACTAATAAACAAATGAGAGAAGTAGCTGAAATGATTGTGCATGAGTTGACTACGTTGGTACAACATGCTTCTGTAAGATCCCCTGATACCTGTGATGTTGTTCCTATGTTGGGACAAGTGGTTGCCCTCTAATAATCCTCTAACTACTTCCATTGGCTTACAAGTTGGTAGTTTTTTCTTCTAGTAAAATGGCCCCTAATTACCTAAAGCTATAAAATATATCTTCCATGTTAGAGGATCAAATATCTTGAACCTTGAGGGTTTACTATAAGTGAAACTAAAGTTGCAGGCTCTACAACATTTAGCCTTCTATGTCGCAACCTATTTGGTTGGACATTTCAAGATTTATGATGCTAATGTTCACTACTTATTGAAAGATTCTACTTTGATCTTTGTGTTATGTAGGAACTGTATCAGGAATCGCATTCATTGGATAGATTTGAGCAAGATTATCAATGAAAGGTGGAGCGGCAGTCCTTACACCATCCTTAAAAAGTTCTTTTTATGGTTGAAGAACTATAAATAAATATGGCTACGAGAATGCATTTAGCCATTTACTAACGAGCATGATTTTCATTTTCTGTAAAAATACAGGAGAGAGCCTCTCAATTTTACAAAGTGAGTTGAAATAACAACAAAAACTTGTCCGAAACTTGAAAATGAGATCTCTTTGGTCTAAAAGTTTAGAGGAGGTACTTTCGCTTCTAAATTTTGATGAGTTGTTATTTCTGCAAATCTTAGTAATGAACTGTGTTGCAAATGCACTTCATTGTCGTGCAGTTGGAATGTCATACTGCTGGTGTAATGTTTGATCATATGGAGAAATCACATTGTTAATTCTCGTTATGCTCTTTGCATATCATGGAGAAACTAGTTAATATTGTAACATATTTGCGCCAAGCTATCTTGGAAGCATTTGGAAGTAGTGGTCAGTGAATGTTTTGGTGTGGACTTTATGAATTTGTATGGCTATGAAGTTCCCGATTTATTAGTAGTAGTAATTGTGTAGTTATTTCGAAAATGTCTCTAGTTGACGAAGTTGGTTGTATTGTGTGGAATTGGAATAACAAAACATGTGGCACTCTTAAATTGTTGAGACTCCCAAAATCTTGAAATGTATTTTGCCATCCCCTTCACCTTCAAATGTTAACTCATCATGGGTTGTTTTAAAATGGCAGGAGTATCCGTGGATGTTGATGAGCCAGCCAACCATCGCATGTTCATTACTTCCTTAGTTCTTAACTGTGTTTATCTATAGCTTATAATAACTCAAGTAAAACCTGAAATGACGAAGACTATGCAATGGCTTGTACCTGTTGTCGCCAACGCAACCAATTAGGCCTCTGTTTCTTTTATTTCCATATCTATACCTATCACCTTTGTTATTACCTTCCACTCATGTTAACTTCAATCACCTATTTTGATTGAGAAAGCAGAGCAAACCAATGTTTCAGGTTGGTTGAATAATAGGTGAGTATCGGGTCAGTTAACAACTCTTTCACTTCTTTATAGTGAACATCATATGCATCCATTGATTCGATTCTAATATTATATTCCTCGATAGAAGCTACTATGGAAAGACTAACATAACCACCCAAAGAAACCTGATCCGGTTGCAGACACTCTACGATGCTGATAAGGAGAAAAATGGCAAACACATCCTTGAAGCAGTGGCATGGCTTTACCGCCTGATCAAGTTAGTGAGACAGTTGGACAATGGTCTACATACAAGTGGAGACTTAGCGTTGAAGTCCGCAACTTACAAAGGTTAGGATCTGCACTAGAAGATGCAGTAGCAGCAGCTAGTGTCGCTAAACCAAATTAGAAAGCCACACGTCCCTAACTGTCCGAGGAGGATAGAGACTTGTTAAACAATGTGAGCCGTGAAAGATTGATTCCTGGGATAAGCAAAATCCAGGAATTTTCAAGGGCAAACAAGAGTAGAAGAAGGTGGGCGTCATTGACTAGGAAAAAAAGTAGGGGAACATCTCCTGCTAAAGGATTAGGTAGGAGGAGAAAATGGTCCACCAACCCAGAGCCAACTTCTTGGACATTTTAGGCGGCTTGCATTCTATGTAACTAAAGGCTAGGATTTATATTTGGGTTCTGTTCTTTGAACGAATTTGTAGGTATTTATTGTGATGAATATCCTCAATAAATTTACGCTTGTGGGAACAGCGGTTAAGGTATGCGTGTTGATTGGAGAAGATGGCAGTAGACCAGATTTTCTCACAATTCAAGTGGAAAATAAGAAAGACTAAGCACAGAGCTTATGAAAAACAAAAGCCAGAGTTTGATCAAAAGACTAAGAAAGTACGGAAGCAGACAGCTACCCCTACCTCAACTTCAGGAAATGGAACCAAATCTCCTAAGTTAGAGAAGGAACCACCTGCTTGTGAGGATAAACAGGAAAGAGATAATTCGTCAAAATCTGCACATAAGGATGTTCGAGTGGAAACAAATGGTGAGAAAACAAGTACAATCTAGTTCCTTTATTATTTCAAGGTGCAGATGATCCAGTACAGACTGATATTGAACACGATCAAGAGGGAAATGATAAGAATGAGAATATGCCACGAGCCTTTTCACCAGAGAATTTCCCCCATTTGAGAAAGGAGGTCCAAGATGTAAGAAACGATGGAATGAAAGTGCTGGTATGGAATCAAAGAGGTTTCAATTCCTCAAGTAAACAGCTATATATATGTCTAGTTTTACGAATAAGAGTAAATAGATGTAGTTGGTTTATTGAAAACTAGAGTTTCCTTCATATCAATTTGGTATGAACCATTGGCAACCGTGTCGCGACCCTATACCAAATGCTTAGCACAAGACAATCGAAAACAATCCTCAAAACTGGGATGGAAACGAACCTGGACCCACTAGCTATAACGAGCTAGAAACCCGAAGTATCAAAGTAAATGGTGTCACGAAGTCAAGGGTGATGACCTTGGCCATGATAAACCAACCTTAAAGCAATGCAACAACGAGCAAAAGCTAGAAGGAACAAAGAACAAAGTTCTGAAATTAATTTTATTATTCAAAGTCTCTCTCAAAACGTTGTACAAGGGTTCCTATTTATAGGATCAAGGTCGGCCAAAGGCTTCTCCCTTTACTTGTACGAAACTAAATCTAAAATACTAAAATAATCCAAAGCATGTGTAAAACAGAATAAAAATCCAACTCTATAAGAGAAAAATCCAAAAAGGACTGAAAAACTGCTAATCCGACACTAGAGTCCTAATCCGACATTTAAAGCTCCACGCTCAGCATTCCCACTCCGTATCGAACAAGGAATCCAAGGTTTTTGGTCGCGGCTCAGTATTCCTAGCGTGTTGTGGATTCCTTTCTTCAGTCGGCATCAAGGAAATCCTAGCGCGTCTCGGATTCATTCTTTCGGTTGGCATCATGATTCGGTCAGGCTCGGTCACCTCTCGTCCAATGCCCAGCATCAGTCTGGCATCAAGGTCTCGGATCAACATCCATAGGCTTCTCGTATCGGCATCAGTACTTGGTCTAGCATCATCATCTGGATCGGCATCAGTGTCCAGATCGGCATCAGTGTTATGGTCGACATCAGCATCCTGGTCAGCCTCGGTCAACATCAGCACTCTCGGTCCTTGGTCTGGCATCAACGTTTCCAGCACCGTGCATCCATTCCTTAGCATCATTCAGTCATCTTCTTCATGCTCGGTCAGACTCCAAGCATCCACGAAGGCATTGACCTTAGCCTTGAATATTTTCTCCTATCTTCGTGTCCAAGGCTTCTCTGGTCGTGACCAGGTATGAAGGGTGTAACACAAATGCTAGCTTTGGCTAATCCTACTATAGAGCTCGATGTTGATGCAAAGAGATGCCAGAATGCATGGTATGATTTGAAGCTGGCAGAGGAGTCACTAGTGAAGCAGAAATCAAAAGTTACTTGGCTTAACTTGGGGGACTCAAAGTCTCAAACACTGCTTTTTTCCATCGATCGGTTAAAATTAGACAAGCAAGAAATCAAATAGTTCAACTTCAGATGGGGGATGGAACATTAGCCACGAATGTTGATGAAATGTCAAATATGGCTATTGATTTTTATAGCAAACTGCTTGGGGAAGTTGATCAGAATGTCCTTCATATGTTAGTGTTAGACCTAGAGGGGATTTTAATGAAGCATTTGTCAAAGCAGGTTGCTGTCAGTTTGTGTAAGGATGTCACTGAGGAAGAAATTAAGAATGCCATGTTTGACATTCCTGGATGCAATTGTCCAGGTCCTAATGGATTTACTTCTTCCTTATTTCAAAAATCCTGGTTACTTGTTAAACAAGATATATGTGAGGCAATAAGGGGATTCTTCAGGAAATGGAAAATGACTGCAGTTGTTAACTCTACTCTTCTTTGACTAATACCAAAGAAGGATGATGATGCTAATATCAAAGATTTCACGTTGATTGCCCGTTGTAATTTCATTTATAAATGTGTAACGAAAATCATCAGTAAAAGGCTTGCAAGTTATCTTCCAAAGGTTATCAGTAGCATTCGGTCTACTTTTGTTCAAGGACGACAGATGGGTGACAACATCCTAATGGCCCATGAATTGGCGAGTGCCTATCATTTGAAGAATACAACACCATGGTGTGCCCTGAAAATTGATCTTCGCATGGCCTTTGACTCAGTTAATATTGATTTTCTGATAAATTCTATTACTATTATGGGATTCCCTTTACTGTTTGTCAAATGGATTCAAGGATGTTTGGGGACATTGATGATAAGCCTAGATTTAAATGGAGGATTAGTTGGTTGTTTTAATAGTAAAAGGGGACTGGGGCAGGGAAATCCTCTCTCCCCAGCTATTTTTGTTATTACTAAGGAAATTCTCCACTGTTTGTTGCACAGAGATGTTAAGAATGGTCAAATACCATATCATCCTAAGTGCAAGAAATAGGACATTGTTCAATTATGTTTTGCAGATGATGTAATGGTGTTATCAAATTGTACCTTAAAGTATCAACCCATAGAAATCTGAGATCTTTTATTGAGCCACAGTTGATGAAGCTGTAAGAGCTGGAATCACAAACATCACTAGATTTAGAGAAGGGAGGTTGCCAGTTAGATACCTTAGCGTACCCCTCATCTCAGGTAAATTGTCTACTAAGGATTGTGATATTCTTGTTGAAAGGATTACTAAAAAAATAAGTAGATGGAAGGTTAGAACGTTGAGCTATGTTAGGAGGTTACTGCTTGTTAATACGATTCTCACAGCTCTTAATAGTTCTGGATGGCCATATTTCTTTTGCCAAAATCGATCATTAATCAAGTGGAAACAAAGGTGTAATGGTTTCCTATGGAAGGTGGGGGGTGATAATAGGAAAAGAAAAAAAGTTTGTTGGAAAAATTAGACTAAGCCAAAGTCCAAGGGTGGCCTTGGGATAAAAGAACTAAGTTCTTGGAATGCGGCTTGTATTGGTAAACACATATCGAGTGTACTATCCCGAGCAGGATCTATATGGGGGTAGCCTGGGTTCAGAAGTACCGAGTTAAACAAGGGAGTATATGGGACTACAAAAGTCAGCCACATCATTCCCGGGTGTGGAGGAGATTGTTGAAGGTTTGAGCACAATTGTAGCCTCATTTTCTGGTTCAGAACGATTAGGTTTTCTGGGATGGAAGCCTAATGATAAGGTACTCTGTAACGAAGGTTTGAGAGTGTATAGGAGTGAAAGATGCCCCTATGTACTAGTATCAGTTGGTGTGGGGGAGACCAATCATCCCCAAACACTCTTTTATAATTTGGATGGCGATTAAGAAAAGGCTCACCAGTAAAAAAAGATATGGCTCAATGGGGCTTGATAGTTGATATAGGATGTTTTCTCTGTCATATAGGTGTGGATGAATTGAATCACATCTTCCATGAATGAATGTATGTGAAAGAGGTTATAAGAAGCTAGGAGAGACAAGAGCTAGGATTCTGACATTCTCAAAGCTAGTTGACTGCTTCACTCAAACCAAGAGGGGAGGATTCTTTGGAGGGCTCTGTATGCGAATATATGGTATGAACATTCCAGGAGGTATGCAAGAGAAAGAGCTAGGACTGTGAAGGAGCTAGTGGAAGTTATTTAGTTTGAGGTCAATAGCAAAACCTAATACTATTTTTTTCCTGTTTGTAGGTTGCTTGATCTGAGTTGATTCGGACACCCTTTAACTAAGGGAGAAGATGATACGAGGGTCTTAAGCTTTCCTCCTTGATAGTTGTTGTAGTTTTACACTCTATTTTGAGATGGATTGGCTCGAGTTGAATCGAACACCTTTAATTAAAGGGAGACGAGGATACGAGAGCTCAAATCCATCTCTTGGTTTTTGTCATTTGAGTTTGATGTAATCTTACACTCTTTCCATTTAGGTTGTTGCCTAAATTGGTTCATTTGGTGAATAAAATCCACTAATTGTTCATAATAAAAAAAATCCTCAACTCGATTTTGTAAATATAAAAGGTGTAGTATATGTATGATTATTTCTAGTATATAGAAATCAAGAGCAATTTGGTGTGTCCAAACATACTTGTTGGTAAACTATTATCAACATTACTAGAAAAACCTCTGTGATTTGCACTTGAATTGGTAAACTACATAGCTAGACCTAGGGAATGAAAATGATGAGCAGTAACTTTGGATGAAACCCAGTTGGCCACATTATTGTTAGGAAGCATTTGGTAAAGTCCTTCAAGATAGCAAGACAAGTGGGGTTAGATAGGTAAACAAATTGGACTACCCATATTGTCGTAACAAGGCTTTGGACTGGACACCCATCATGCATTAATATTAAGCGAGATTGACCGCCTCATCATACTTATTGCTTATTGCCTCAAGGATCATAGTTTTCAATCACTCACTTATAGTTTTTATTCTATCACACACCATAACTAAGTCTTCCCTAAATAACCTTCTGGTTTTTAATTTCACCATCCTTTGAAGGATTAACGAGTAAAAATTTTCCTTGATATATAGGAACTTATTATAAAGCTTTGTATTTGCCACATAAATGACAATAATAGTAAGATAACAACACTCAAATTAAACCTAGACAGTCATCAAGCTCTATTCCCCATTCTTGGAATTTGTTAAAGCAAGAGCTTTCTTTTTTCTATATAACACCATCAGTGTATTATGATAAGTCAGATTCACCCAAATGAATTCTTGTTCTAAGACGATAACAATTTCAATCCAAATAAAAGCAAAAGCACAATAATAGTTTCAGCACTAGAACTTCCATATCATCACACATTTTGAGAGTACAAGGCACATAATAAAATCAAAAACCAATGGATCATTTGATGGCAGCATATTATAACATTTGCACGAAGAGCATAAGAGACCGACATAGTAAACATAACAAGCATCACCAAATTCCCAAAGTCGACCAAAGTTTTATGTGGGGAAAGTAGCTTACACTAAAGATGGTCGATTATTACCTGGATTTGGCTACTTGATTAAAGCAAATGAAACTCAGCATACTGATCATCTCAATGAAAACAAATGTTATGATGCATAAAGTAGGATGTTTTTCAGCTCTATCACCAGTCACCAGGCATAAAATCATGTCACAATAATAACCCAGTTTATAAGCAACCATATAGGGATTCCATAACTAAGGTTAACAATTCAGAATCTAATAATAATACTAGATCACAAGAAACACTGATCGTACATATCATAAAAAGAGATTTCTTTCCCATATGCTATTATCACTTGCTTTACCGAACTAGTAGTTGTTTCCTTTGGCAACATCAACACATTGCAAAAAATATTAATCATTTTCCCTTATCAGTGGAACCAATCCAATGTTCCAAATAGTCATTCAAAACACAAGAGAAAAAACCAGTCCTGACCAGTCCCATCCACAAGCAAAATACGAACAAGAATATTATTTCGTCTAGAGTCCATAATGAATTGGGACAAAGAAGTAATGGAACAAAACCAGTGCATGCTCTTCTTAAATGGAATTTCAAAATAGCAACATAAGACAGCAATGGACATGAAAATTTCAAATTTCAACTTCCAATTTCCCATCAACTTTCAGCTAAGATGATACAAATATAATCAAAGAGCAACTAGAATAACTAAATAATGATATTTACGGATTTCAAATACCAATTTTAGTCATTCCAACGTTCCCTTCTCAAACTACTTCAAGACAAAACTCACTTCTTCTTTTCCATCAATATTTTCCAACGCTCAACCATCAAGATACATAATCATGGTTTTTAGAGCAACTAGAATGATCTTATTAATAGTAAGGGAACAAGGGACATGAAAGTTGCAAATTTTAACTTTCAATTCTAGTCATTCCAAAGTTCCCTTGTAGATCCTTTGAGACAAAGCTCGTTCTCCATCAATACTTTCCAACTTTCTGCTAACACATGGAATCGAGTTGAGGTACTTGTGCTGTCGAAACTATTTCAAGCAGCATCAAATACATGGAGGCCCAAAAATTTATGTTTACTTTAAGAAATCTATACTTGTGTCTAGATCTCTTTTAGGGAACCACCAAATCATGTTTTACAACACCACATATTACCGACATTAACCATACTTTTGCTTGTTTTCCCTTCATAAAAATTAGGAAATAAAGGAGGCACTAAATTTCAATCTTCCAAATCATCAAAGAACTAAAATGACAACAAACAAACAATATGGACTCACTTGAGATTACTACTACTCCCTTTGTAACTCTACATGTCTCACTTAAATATCCAACTTATCACAAATAGTATCACATGTGATAACCCTGAAAGTAGCATGATAGCTTAGAAAATGAACAACATTGTTTCTCTTTCATCACGCAGTAACAACCAGCCAATTTCCCAAAATATTTGCAGTTCTGAAAATAATCACAGTTCTAGCATGTTTTAGATGTTCCCTCACATGTCATTCATTCAATGCACAGAACAAAGTACAAAAATGAACTGCTAGGTAATTCAAAAAATTGAGCCATTTGGGGGCATAAATAACTCTCTAAGAAACTAATTGTGCAACACTTAAGAGTAAGTCGAAGAGTTCACAATCCTCAAGGATCATTAAGTAAAAAGGTAAGTTTCCTCGAGCTTTTCTTCCTCAACATACATAAAACTACAATTAAGAAACCAAGAGTAACCTACCTTGAATGGAATTTATTAGAGCATGAGCTTTTTAGGTCACACTATCAGTGTGTTACATAACCATAACATATCCCAAAATACATCCAGTTTAGTTCTTGGAAAAGAATTGAACCAACCCAAGGTAAAAATTTTTCATTCAAAGCAGGACAAAAATCACAAACCAGTGTCAAGAGTGGAACTTTCGTATCAACATCTTTGAATTCCAAACAACACACATTTCAGAGTACAAGACACATAAAAAAATATCAAAACCCAATGTGTTAATTGATGGCACCATAGTATATGTGTCCATCATAATAACCATAACAAGCATCATCAAATCCTCAAAGTCTGACCAAAACCATTTATGTAGGATAAGTATCTATAAACATGCACTAAAAGATGGTCAATTATTCTCAGGAATCGACTACTTAACTAACGCTAGTGAAACCCGTATACTGATAACCTCAATGGAAATATGTGTTTTCATGCATAAAGTACGATGTTCTTTTAGCTCTAGCTAGCACTCTTAGTAGGCATACGATCATGTCACATTTCACTTTTCAATAAACTAAATACCATTAAGGAGGGTGTTTCTTTTCTTCAAAATGGAGCAAAATGACAACTTAAATGACTAAGTGATAATCTTAATGGTACGGGACAACGAGAGATTATTTTTTTTGCCAACAGTCATTTATAGTCATCTCAAAAGTTTCATTCTAGGACTCCATTCATGATAATCTAGTTCATAAAATGATCAGAAAGGAAATTAAGCAGAAACAATTGGCATGACCATCACACCTCTAATGCACTAGAAGATCCAACACGACATAGCATTTTCGGGACCAATACTAATCATTCACAGGTCCACCCACTAATGAGGTATTTGCGAGTTTCAGTTAAGAACGCAGAAGTGAAACTAGAACGGCTAATAGGTAGAACCAGGCATTAAAGCGATATAAACTTATTTATCATTCTGAATTTCCTTCTAAAACCTCTTCGGACAAAGCTTGTTTTCCACGGTATTTTCCAACTTTGAGTTCAATTGGAAATAAATTTTCAATTTTCACTTACGATTATGGTCATTCAAAAGTTCCCTTCTATGACTCCTTTGAGGCAAAACTCATTTTTCATCAATATTTTCCAACTTTCAGCTAACAAGATAGAAACATGATTAATGATTTTCATGGCAAAAGAGGAATTGGGATGACTAAATGATCATTTAATAATAAGGCAGTAATGGACATGAAATTTTCAAATTTCAACTTCTGATTTTAGTCATTTCAAAGTTCCCTTTCAGGACGACTCCTTTGAGACAAAACTCGGTCTCCATCAATATTTACAACTTTCTGCTAGTACGATACAAACATGATCTATGGTTTTCAAGAGGAGCAAAAGAGCAACTGGAATGACTAAATAATCATTTTTATAGTAAGACAGCAAGGGACATGAACCTTTCGGATTTCAACTTTCGACCTTAGTCATTCCAAAGTTCCCTTCTAGGACCCCTTTGAGATAAAGCTCCTTCTCCATAAATTTTCCAACTGTTATCTTACAATATACAAGCTCGAGTAATATTTTTCAGGAGCAAAAGAGCAACTAGAATGACTAAATGGCGTTTTAATAGAAAGGCAACAATTGATATGAAAGGTTCACATTTCAACTCTTTTTTTGAGTCATTCCAAGTTCTCTTCTAGGACTCCATTGAGACAAAACTCATTATCTATCAATATTCCAAAATTCAGCTAACAAGATACAAACATGATTAACGATTTTCAAGAGGAGCAAAAGAGCAACTGGAATGACTAAATAATCATTTTTATAGTAAGACAGCAAGGGACATGAACCTTTCAGATTTCAACTTTCGACCTTAGTCATTCCAAAGTTCCCTTCTAGGACTCCTTAGAGATAAAGCTCCTTCTCCATAAATTTTCCAATTGTTATCTTACAATATACAAGCTGGAGTAATATTTTTCAGGAGCAAAAGAGCAACTAGAATAACTAAATGGCCGTTTTAATAGAAAGGCAACAATTGATATGAAAGGTTCACATTTCAACTCTTTTTTTAGTCATTCCAAGTTCTCTTCTAGGACTCCATTGAGACAAAACTCATTATCCATCAATATTCCAAAATTCAGCTAACAGATACAAACATGATTAACGATTTTCAAGAGGAGCAAAAGAGCAACTGGAATGACTAAATAATCATTTTTATAGTAAGACAGCAAGGGACATGAACCTTTCAGATTTCAACTTTCGACCTTAGACATTCCAAAGTTCCCTTCTAGGACTCCTTAGAGATAAAGCTCCTTCTCCATAAATTTTCCAATTGTTATCTTACAATATACAAGCTGGATAATATTTTTTCAGGAGGCAAAAGAGCAACTAGAATAACTAAATGGCCGTTTTAATAGAAAGGCAACAATTGATGTGAAAGGTTCACATTTCAACTCTTTATTTTAGTCATTCCAAGTTCTCTTCTAGGACTCCATTGAGACAAAACTCATTATCCATCAATATTCCAAAATTCAGCTAACATATACAAACATGATTAACGATTTTCAAGAGGAGCAAAAGAGCAACTGGAATGACTAAATAATCATTTTTATAGTAAGACAGCAAGGGACATGAACCTTTCGGATTTCAACTTTCGACCTTAGTCATTCCAAAGTTCCCTTCTAGGACTCCTTAGAGATAAAGCTCCTTCTCCATAAATTTTCCAATTGTTATCTTACAATATACAAGCTGGAGTAATATTTTTCAGGAGCAAAAGAGCAACTAGAATGACTAAATGGCCGTTTTAATAGAAAGGCAACAATTGATATGAAAGGTTCACATTTCAACTCTTTATTTTAGTCATTCCAAGTTCTCTTCTAGGACTCCATTGAGACAAAACTCATTATCCATCAATATTCCAACATGATTAACGATTTTCAGAAGAAGCAAAAGAGCAACTGGAATGACAATGATCATTAATTGTAAGGCAACAATAGACATGAAACTTGCAGATTCTAAGTTTTGATCTTAGTCATTGCAAAGTTCCCTTCTAGGACTCCTTTAAAACAAAGCTCATTCTCCTTCTCCATCAATATTTTCCAACTATCATCTGACAAGATACAAACATGATTAATGGCTCTTAGGTGGAGCAGAAGAGAAACTAAAATGATCAAAGGATATTATTAATAGTAAGGCAACAAGGGACATGAAAGTTGCAAATTTCAATTTCTAATTCTAGTCATTCCAAAGTTCTCTTCTAGGACTCCTTTGAGATAAAGCTTGTTCTCCATCAAAATGTACAAGTTTAGCTAACACATGATTAATGGTTTTTTAGGTGGAGCAAAAGAGCAACTTGAATGACTAAATGATCATGTTCGTAGTAAGGCACCAAGCGACATGCAATTTTCTGATCTCAACTTTGGATTTAGTCATTGCAAAGTTTTCTTCTAGGACTTCTTTGAGACTAAGCTTGTTCTCCATCAATGTTTTTCGACTTTCAGCTATCAAGATACTGACATTATTGTCTTAACAGTAAGGCAGAATGGGACATGAAAGATAAAAAATCAACTTCCTATCTTAAGTCACACTTAAGACTTCACCGATACAAAGCATGGTCACCATCTGCTTATCATTCCTAATTTCCCAATTCAGACATAGAATTTCGTATACCATTAGTGGTGAATGAATTGAGCAGGAGGATAATTTGAAAGATTAATGATGATATCACTTGGAAGGAGAAAAATTGAACCATTTCGGAGTTGGCCAACAACACAATCATAAACCCAATAAAGTCATTCACTTCCCTAACACAAGCGAGTGTAGTAAAATGAATTCTTTGACCATTGTATGGTCATTGAAATGCTGAAGATAACAGGAAAGGAAAATGACACCTAGCAGGGACAAAGAAAGAAAACTTCAAACCATATTGAGCAGCGAATTATCGACATTTAACCCAACTGACATGCTTTCTCTTTTTTGAAACCGTTCATCCACCTTGCCTGGAATGATTTTATTTTATGCGCAGAAAAAGTATGGAAACCCTAGCCTGCGATGGTTATTCAATTCCGGAATACCAAAAATCCACCAAGTGCTACAAAATTTCTCAGGACGAGAGGAAACCATTTCAAATTTAGATTCGACAAGATGCAACAACCAAAACAAACAATCCATGAACTACCGACAGGAGAAACTGAGTGGGTATCACCAACGAAGACTCTATCGGAAGAAGACCCAAACAACATTGTGACGAAGAGTTTTTATATCATTGTGCCCATAACTGATGGAAACCCTAACCCGCAATCATCATTCAATTCCAGAAATACCTTAATTCCACCGGTGAGCAAAATTTCGGGAGACAAGAAATCAGATCCCACAAAGATGATACCACGAAAACACATAATCCATCAAGCGACTAAACTAAACAAACTGAGCAAGAAAAGACTTGACTAGAAGAAGAGCCAGACTAACCTCTTCTAGCAATTTCCCCGTGAATCGACCATTACCCACCGAGAGCGATCATAAATCTTGAATTTTCTAATTCCCGTCAACCAAACGTGTAAATAGAATGTTGTGATGAATAAATTGCACCAAATACCACTAAACTTTCATTTTCATTCATACTCACCACTAAACTATTTTTCTTACATTAAATACCATCGAACTTTACATTTCGTTTCACCGATTACCACTCCGTCCATTTTTTGGACGGAATGACAACGTGGCTTTGACGGAGCATGTGTAGTCAGCTGAATAACGCTGAGTCAAATGCCAACAAAGATATAGAGAAGGAATGTGGAGTAATCTGGAGGAGTGAATGGAGGAGAGTTGCAGAGAGGATATAAAAAATAGAAAAAAAAACTTAGAGTTTAGCTTTGTCTAAATCCAAGTTGGCATCTGACTCAGCTTTGTTTAGCTGACTAGACATGATCCGTCAAAGCCACATCATCATTCCGGTAAAATAAAGGACGGAGCGGTAATCGGTGAAACTAAAGTATAGTTTGATGGTATTTAATGTAAGAAAAATAGTTGAGTGGTGAGTATGAATAAAAATGAAAGTTTAATGGTATTTGGTGTAATTAAGTCCAAAATGACTTATTATATACTTTCAGAAGATTCGGTAGAATTGGGCTGCTTATTTATTTTGCGGATAAAATGCGGCCCATGCCCTCATAGTGTTACCAAAATTCACGATATGCCATCATAGTTAAGATTCTACATCGCGTGCCATTATAGTAACTTTTAGGTGCATCGCGTGCCATTATAGTAACTTTTATGTGCATTTACCGAATTTTGCAGGTTTTTCAAATTCTAGCAGGTAATAAGTTTTTTTTTTATAAAGAGCATGTAATAAGTTGATGACGTGGCTATAAGAAAATGTAATAAGGATATTTATTGTAATATTTTAATTTTTTCAGGTTATAATTGTTATTGTAAAATACTTTAATATGTTAAATAAGAATTTGAATGTAAATAATATTATTTAATTTAATATTTTATTTTTTCCAGGTGATAATTATTTTTGTAAAATATTTTAATATGTTAAATTATACTTTTTGGATAAAATTCAAGTTGAGAGTGGAGTTACGAGAACAACCGTATTCTTATATTTGTGAAAAATCGTTCAGATCTCGCATATGAGATGTTAAATGTTAATCCCAACCTATTTAAATTCAATCAACAACTGAAACACTTCAAAATAAGAAATCGCAATCCATAAAAAACACCGATATTTAGAACAGGTCGAACACGATTTATCATCCCATTTCGGTCGATTTAAGAAAAGGAGAAAGAATCGATACCTCTAGAAATCGTGATGTCTTTCTATGTGATGAAAAAGCATATATCAAGGAACTTCTATCAAATGGTTTCACGGGATTCAACTAAGTGTCTTGATCGTCACAGGAAGATTTTGTGGGAAATTTAACATATTAAGTATTTTACAAAAGTAATTGTCACGTGAAAAAAATAAATGTTAAAATAAATAATATTATTTACATTCAAATTCTTATTTAACATATTAAAGTATTTTACAATAATAATTATCTCCTGGGAAAATTAAAATGTTACAATAAATATCATTATTACATTTTTTTACAGCCACGTCATCAACTTCTAACCTGTTAGAATTTGAAAAACCTGCAAAATTCGGTAAATGCACATAAAAGTTACTATAATGGCACGCGATGCACCTAAAAGTTACTATAATGGCACGCGATGCAGAATCTTAACTATGATGGCATATCGTGCATTTTGGTAATACTATGAGGGCATGGGACGCATTTTATCCTTTATTTTGCAGTCTCGTTTAGTCTAGTAAGAGCCCAATATGAAAAACACGGGTAGAAATTAGATATGTTTTAAGCTTCACCAATTAATTTTTTTATGAATTATTTGATTTCGTTGACTATTTGTGACTTTGACGATATATTACACAACACTCAAGGTTGGAACCCCGACATCAACTTAAGGAGGGGAATGGAAACGTAATCACCAAACTGATCCCCGAATCTAGAATATTTGACACCCAATATGGTGATCAATACTAAATAAACAAACCTTAAAAGACACTCAAAGATTACTGGAAATCAGATAAAATGTATCTCATATTCTTATAATATTTATTAATTTCTTGTTATGTTATCATAGTTAAGATTCTGCGTCGGACGCCATTGTAGTTGTATTTAGCTACAACTTTCTATTTTTACAAGTTCTCTAAACTCTAGCAAGTTACAAATTGTTGACTTAGCCTGTCATATAGGCTACACGTGGGACCAAAGAAATTTAATAATAAAATTATTTTTATAGAAAATTAAATAAAAAATAAAAAAAATCTAGTGGAAGACCTTGTAACTTACTAGTAAAGTAACTACACCTCCAAGAAGGTCACAGATTCAAATCATCAACCAATCATTAAATAAAAAATATAAAAATAAATATAAATATAAATATATTAGTTGGAATTAAAAATTAATTAGTTTAAACCTATTTTCACTCAGCCATCACTCCTCTAACGTCGTTCACCTCGTCTTCGATGTTACCTTTCCACTTTGCAGCATGTGTTCCTAATCATCCACATAAATGATTCACTTTTTAGTTGACAATTCTTGCGCACCTTTCATCTTGTAACTTTCATCTTGTCTTCAACTTTCTTGATTATCTTATAAACGAGGAACAAAATTCAATCACAAATAACCAGTAACCTCACCTCAAACCCAAGCAATTTACTTCTTAGGGTTTGTCGATGATTGAGAACCCCGCTCATTAGAGTGTCGGACGTTTCATCGAACTCTAGTTTTTGTATCGCTTAGTCTTGATGCAGCATTGTTGAGATCGAGCTTCTAGTAAAATCCTTTTACTGAGATCATATTGATGAGCTCTTCCAGTCAGATATGGTGGAGAAGACGATGGTGGGTCAACGAGGAGGTGGACGAAGTAAGAAGAGTAGTCGCAGAGAGAAATTAGGTTTTAATTAATTTATATTTTTATCCTTTGATGAGTTAAAAAAATTTGTTTAATTTTCTATAAAGAAAATATTATTTTATCATTAAATTTTTTTGATCGCATGTGCAACCTATGTGGCAGTCTAAGTCACCAACTTGTAACTTGATAGAGTTCAGGAAACCTTGGCAGTTGCAGCTAAAAACCATTATAATGTCACCCGATGTAGAATCTTAACTATGATGACATAACGTGCAATTAGTGAAGACTACAAGGTTATGGACCGCATTTTACTGAGGAAAATTATGTGCTCCATTGTTTTAAGAATATAGATATGAGCCTGTTTAAAAGCGCTAATTAGAGAGAACAATGTTCGTGTTTATTAACATTTGTGTATGATAATATGAGAATAGCACTTTGCATTCCTCTACTTCGCCAACTTAATAGATAGTCACTTACATGATAAATTGCTATTTTTACCTCCTCTTTTTTATGAATGATGATTATATATATATATGGTGAACACTCCGGTGCACCCACCTAGCTGGGTGCACCGAGTGCACCCGCTTGCGTGTCGCGATCTGATCCGTCCGTTCAATCAACGGATCTCAAGCCTTTAAATTAAATAGGATTAAATTAATTAGTTTTATTATTATTCTATTCCACAGATGACATAATTACATGTAAGTACCTATTATTATACAAATTGCACAATGGGCTTATAACTATCTAAACTGAAATAAATAAACCCACACGTTTACTGACTCATTCCCAATGTTATCTCCCCCCTCCACTGACAACCCATTTACAAGTTAGTCTTTTATATTCCCAGTCCCACATGCAAGCTTCATAAGCTTATCGGTCTCAAGCTTCTTTTCCCGACCGCTCCAATCCCGCCGCTATCTATCTTAATCCCGACCACCGCCGCTCCAATCCCGACCACCACCACTCCATTTTATTATTTAATGTCGCGATGGAGTGAGCCGTCAGCATCGACAACAGCATCGGATGTTTCGGCTCCTCTCTATTCCGTCACTGAGCCAACCCCAACAACCAACCTCAATTCTCATATAAAAGCTATTCTTCCATGTGTTTGGTTTTTCTAGGTTCTAATTTATGGATTCTACTCTTCTACCACATGCCTTCCCGTCTAGATCGGCATCAACCCCTTCGATTTCCCGATGATCCAGTACTAATTAAGCCGCCGAATCAGGTCGAGTTTTGCAACTTTGCTCTTGATTGAGAGAGAGGGTGGCCGATGCGAAGACATGTAACAATCGACCAGACGGATTGATTTTGCCATGATCGATTGGAGGTCGTTGCACCAGTATCGGCGGCGGAAGAAGTTATTGGTCAAGGCGGTGCTGACGGCTTCACACGGCAGAATCACCTGCCTAATACTGGTTCTAATCAGAACCTCCATTGGATCGTACATGGTCGACGGTGGAAGAATGATCTTTGTCGTTTATCGGGTCCGATAGTTCACTTAACCGGAGACAGGGCAAGTCAGAACGGGTTAAGTGGTTTGACCAGCCTGATTATGATAGTTGTAACCAAATCAAATCAATGTTGGTTGGGTAGAAACCAAGGTTTCCAGGTCCGAGATCTTAAATATTTAATAGTATATTAATTTTTTAATTTTGTTCTCTAATCTCCATTATAACTAAATAGTATTGTATTATTTTCATATCACGGTTAGTAGCGTGATATTAGGAGTTTCTAAGATTTGGTGTTTGTGGAATATATGCTTATTTATGAAATAATGTATCCCAAAAAATCTGTTTATAAAATATTCTTAAATAGAAGAAAAAGTCAAGTTTTTTCTAAATTATCGTGAAGTCATGTAAATTACCCATATTAGATATTTTATACAAATTAGAGTTGTAATTTACATCTTTTGCTATGAATTTAAATTTTAAACCTTGATATTATTTTTTTCCGAAAAGTAAACCTTGATATTATTTTCTTAGAAATTGTGTTGGTATGAATTTATGTTTCAAATCTTGTTATTACTTATTAAGTGTTATAATAAAATGAACCAATGTTCGTTAACATTCAATAACATTAATATCGTTAGTCTCGATGTTGTAGGGGCACGCGAAAATCTTTCCACTATAAAAATCATAGAAAATTTTAACGAAAATTAAACGAAAATTTTAAGAAAGGATTACCAGAAGGGACTGGTGGGCTCTCGGTGGTGGGAAAAAGGTTGAGGAATGGAGTTGCTCCTGCATTTTTCTTTCCTTCCATTCGAACCTCCCGTAAGTATCGACGAAATCCCCTCAGAGTACGATGCGGGTGACACCCAGAAACGAGCTTCATCCAGGTTAATACCTAAGCAAGGAAACATTGATCTCCGACACAAGATCCACGTAAATCTCTCGCTTTCAGCGGAGACACGTGAACGGCTGAGAATCGCCCACCGCATCGGCGCTACTTTTGAGGCTCAGTTAAAGCCTGAACATGTGCTGTCATGTCACTCTTTTTACTTTTGACTTTCGAGTCCGAACGACGGCTTTTTGGCAAGCTAACCGTAACCTTTCCGTCTTTAAATTGACGCCCTTCCTCTAAGTCATTCTCTAAAGAAAAATGACTTGCCCTGATAAAACGGAAACCTTGAGTGGGATAAATTTTATCCTTCTGATAGTCATTCTTCTATTCGTGGCTATCACCTTCATTCTGAAATTATGCAAACATATAGGCCGACGAAGGCGTCAAGAAAATCCTCCAGAAGGAACAATTCAGCGGAGTCAGACAGAAGTCCCATCCCGCATGCCTTAGTATTTCCTCAAATTCATGATTGTACCCTTATTCTCTTTCTTGTGGTTTTTTTCTGGGACATAAGCATGTATCGTCTCAGACAGTGCATACGATCTTTAATCACTGGCTAGTTGGTGAGAATTCTGTTTCTCAGAATCCCTGCGGATGACAGGTGAACCAAGAGATGCCAATAGATTGTATCGATACGTGAACTGGTGAATTTAAGATGATCCCGTAATTCACACGTTGAATGTCTGGGTTATCGAAGGAGCATCTTCGATGGAACTGTGGATGCGTTCGAGAAAACAGCGATCAGCATCTGTTTAAGTGATCTTGTTTCGGGCCCTTTTTAATTTTCTCGAGTGAAAAAGTAATTAAGTTTTCGCACGTGGTGAATTGCTCTGGTTTGGCACCGTCAAAGTTAACTATCGTCTGATTTCGGGGATGAAATCTTTTTAAGGAGGGGAGAAATGTTACACCCCGAATTTCGGAACCAAAAAAAAAAAATTTGGTACGGTTGATTTATTTTTCATACGGTTGAGAATAACCGTAATGATTAATCGTAACGATTTAATGATTCCAGGTCAAGTTAAGTTCTTTCGCGGTAGTCAAAAATTATTTTTGACCGAGTTGTTTGAGGAACCGAACAAAAATCTCAGTTTTGAATTTCTTTTTTTTTCAGGTGATTACGTCATAGTGACGTCACAACTATTCATCGTCTTACTCCTTGGAACCAATTTTCCAGCAACTCTTCCCAAGGGTCAAGAGCCATTTTCTAGCAAGGGACTCCACCAAAATGTGGATTAAAGCCGGGAATCACGCTACGAACGTGAATCCATTAGGAAACGGCCAAGATTGATGGGAAATCGTTCCTACTCCAACGACTTTATAGGAAACAACGGCACCCCTCTAGATTACGAATCGGCTCGTAATCTTATCCTCTTTGGCGTTATTCGACACCTCCGAGCCTATATAAACCATCTGTGCTTCAGTTCGAAGCTTACACCACCCGGAATCCAACTAATGCGATTTCTTTCCTTCTCCTCCGATTATGGTTCCGACCAAACTTGCGATCGGTATGCTCCAAGCTTCGTCGAACCATTTCAAAGCCATTTTTATAATCTCATGGGTCCTGTGAAGATTTCCCTATGTTCAAAACTCCATTTCAATTCAAGAATCGGAAGAATCGAGCTTCACCGAAGCTTGGAATGAGCTTCCATGGAGTTTCCTGCAAAGTTGGGGAAGATGGCCAAATTGCAGTTTGGTCACCCAAACTCTATAGGTGACAGTTCAGTCCCTCCTTCTTTTTCCTTTGTTATTACAGTCCTTGAAGTTTTCCCTTGTGACAGTTTGATCCTTAACTGTCAACTTGTGACCGATTTGGCCCAACTAACTTTTCAGTTAGTACAATTTGGCCCGGAAGTTACGAAAGTTCGTTAACTCCTTATTTCCATCCGATTCAAGCTACGGAACCGATTTCCAAGTCAACCGACTAGATTTATAGGTGGGTTGGTTTAAGGGGTAAATTTCCTTGGATTAATTAATTCCTCAATTTAAATAGCTACTTGGTTAAACTTTGCCATTAACCAAATATGGTGATTATTCCGAATTAATCGTTTGACGGGAACCGGATCAACGAGTGAGGTACTCGGGCCGTATTTTGGACTCGTATACGCTTAAATTAAGGTCCTTATAATTCTCGTGGTTATTTACTGTTAACCGTGATTATTCCGTGAAAACATACTCGGTTAACAGTAAATAACCACGAGAATTATACGAACCTTAATTTAAGCATATACGAGTCCAAAATACGGCCCGAGTACCTCACTCGTTGATCCGGTTCCCGTCAAACGATTAATTCGGAATAATCACCATATTTGGTTATTGGCAAAGTTTAACCAAATAGCTATTTAAATTGAGGAATTAATTAATCTAAGAAATTTACCCCCTTAAACCAACCCACCTATAAATCGAGTCGGTTGACTTGGAAATCGGTTTCGTAGCTTGAATCGGATGGAAATAAGGAGTTAACGAACTTTCGTAACTTCTGGGCCAAATTGTACTAACTGAAAAGTTAGTTGGGCCAAATCTGTCACAAGTTGACAGTTAAGGATCAAACTGTCACAAGGGAAAACTTCAAGGGCTGTAATAACAAAGGAAAAAGAAGGAGGGACTGAACTGTCACCTATAGAGTTTGGGTGACCAAACTGCAATTTGGCCATCTTCCCCAACTTTGCAGGAACCTCCATGGAAGCTCATTCCAAGCTTCGGTGATGCTCGATTCTTCCGATTCTTGAATTGAAATGGAGTTTTGAACATAGGGAAATCTTCACAGGACCCATGAGGTTATAAAAGTGGCTTTGAAATGGTTTGACGAAGCCTGGAGCATACCGACTCAAGTTTGGTCGGAACCATAATCGGAGGAGAAGGAAAGAAATCGCATTAGTTGGATTTCGGGTGGTGTAAGCTTCGAACTGAAGCACAGATGGTTTATATAGGCTCGGAGGTGTCGAATAACGCCAAAGAGGATAAGATTACGAGCCGATTCGTAATCTAGAGGGGTCGCCGTTGTTTCCTCTAAAGTCGTTGGAGTAGGAACGATTTCCCATCAATCTTGGCCGTTTCCTAATGGATTCACGTTCGTAGCGTGATTCCCGGCTTTAATCCACGTTTTGTTGGAGTCCCATGTTAGAAAATGGCCCTTGACCCTTGGAAGAGTTGCTGGAAAATTGGTTCCAAGGAGGAAGACGATGAATAGTGGTGACGTCACTATGACGTCATCACCTAAAAAAAAAGAAATTCGAAACTGAGATTTTGTTCGGTTCCTCAACCAACTGGGTGACAAGGATCCTCACTGGGTGACGTCACTATGACGTCATCACCTAAAAAAAAAGAAAATTCGAAACTGAGATTTTTGTTCGGTTCCTCAACCAACTGGGTGACAAGGATCCTCACTGAATCCGGTTTTTAAAGTTATGATGCCTAAGGTTAGAGGGATTTAAGTAGTCCAAGTGACTCCCCTACTTACCTGGAAATTAAGACGGAAAGTCTTGGTTTTGACAACAAGGTGTCGTTCCTACGGAAAGCTCTACCTTTCCGGAACCATTGGTTTTATACCTAATAGTGTTTGACTTGGTTAGGGTTAAACCGTGAGGTATCTGATGATGTTTGGCACCTAGTGTATACAGGTGGAAAGTAGAGCCTCGCTAGCTAGTCCTCCGCCGGGAACATCGATGGATACAGGTTCCTACCGGGTGATGGAAGTTGGGTATTATTAGCCCCAATCGAGTCACGGTAGATGAGTATGGATAGCCCCAACCGGACGATGGGAGTTGGGTATTGATAGCCCCAATCGATTCGTGGTAGCCGGGAAGAATAGCGACCTTTGTGAAGTCCCTATTATATACTCATAAGTAAGCCTTATCGATGATGGCGTAGAGGTTAGTTAGGCGGGAGGAGGGGACGCCCTATTTCGATGTTAACTGTGGTGTTATTGTGAACTAATGGTTATATAATGTTTTTCTCGCAGTTCGGCCATGGAATTAAGGACCATGCCCGTTTGGTCATAATGCCTCGTTATTTTTATCTTTCCTTTATACTTAAATGTTAAGGACTGACCCCTGAACCACCCACCAGGTCAGTTTACTGCTAATCGGGAGTGAGCGGTGCAGAAGGAGCCTCGAAAATCATGTCGGGAGACTCTCAGTGAGTGGTCCAGGATGTTGGTCGGGTGTTTATATTATGTGGAGTGTGTTTTGAAATTGTGTGTTTGGGTTGTAATAATTAAAAACTCTTGTGTTGGTTTTGCCCATACTCTGGGGTCCGCTTTGGCGTTTCTGCCTTTGAACGTTTACCAACGACTTTGGTATCGTGTTTCCTTTACTTTTTGTAATAAAGGTTGGTTTTCAAAGGTTTAAAGTTTGGGGACGTTACATTTTGGTATCAGAGCCGGTCTTCCCTCTGTTTCTTGGTTACCCAGGAGATATGGAAGTCGGTCGGATTTTGAAATCAAGAGTTTGAGAACAAAATTAGATTTTTTTTAAGTTACGTTTTTTTTTCGGTTTTAAAAACGAGGATTGAGTCAAATAGTCCTTCTGAAGCGCTTCAGATTCAAATGTTTTAACAGTTTCAAAACACTCCACAAAATATGATCCCTCATTACAGTGCTAACTTGAGAATGTTCTATGTCTCAACAGAGCCAGTTATGACCAACAGCCTCCGCCTCCTCCACCCGTGCGACCAGCAAGGGTGGCACCTAACTCCAAAGCTTTCCGAGACCTGGGGGTGGAAGACTTCTTTTATGACGATCGAGACCCTGTCATCGTTGAGCGATGGTTAGGAAAGGTTATTCGCACACTTCAGGAGATGCGAGCTGGCGATGAGGATAAGGTCCTCTTAACCTTAAACCTCCTTCAGGGCGCCGCGTATCACTGGTGGCTCAAGCAACACGCTAGTTAGCAGGACCCACCAGAGATCACGTGGGAAGAATTTCTACAAGCCTTCAGGGAGCGCTTCCTTCCACCATCCTATCATGAGGATAAAATGCATGATTTCCTCACCATCAAACAGGAGTGGGGAAGTGAGGATCGGGAGTCGGCGGCTGACTACACCGCTCGGTTTGAACAGCTGTTACCTTATGGAGGACCCATCTACCAGGACCCGGTAGCCCAGCGAGATCATTATCTCAATGCATTAAGGCCTCAACTCTACAAGTCCTTGTGCACCATCACCTTTAAGGATCGTTGGGAAGCCTACCATGCGGCGATGAATTTGGAGAGGGCTGACCAGCGGATTCTGGAACAGAAGGGTGCGAGCAGGGAATTGGGAAGGAGGAAGGTGGTTGGGTCACGTGAGGAGTCACCACAGACCTCTCGCTCAAAACATAAGAAGGCTAGGACCTCTAACCAGGGTTACACCTACCCTCCTCCAAGGCCATTCAGGAGCGCCCCCTCTCGAGGAGCCCCACCCTGCTGCAATTTCTGTGGAAGACCACATCTCGGCGAGTGCAAAATTCGCGCCGGCACCTTCTTCGGATGCGGAGAGCAGGGACATTACAAGCGTGAATGTCCTAATAGGGTAGTTCAAGGAAGGGCTACGTCGGAGCCAACCGTTAATGGCAGAAGGGCACCATCAGGAATCCGATCTGGAAGCAGGCGAGATCGAGGTCCCAAACAATGAAGGAGGGCACGACCGCCGAGACCAAAGCCAGGCGTCTCGAGTGGGAGGACAACCCAGGCTCTTTGCTGTGCGGAGGGAAGAGGCCAACGCAGCTCCCGATGTGGTTACTAGTATGATTACGATTTTTGGTCAGCCAGCTTTTGCTTTAATGGATTCTGGGTCTACGCATTCGTTTATTTCCAGTACGTTTACTCATAAACTAGGAATAGAACCCACTCCTTTAGGTCAAAATTTGGGAGTGCGAACGCCGGTCGACGATACCTTGATCGTCGATTTAGTTGTTCGAAGTTGTGCTATCGTAATAGCTGGATACGATACGATAGTAGATTTAATCCTCCTCCCTTTCTTCGAGATCGACGTAATCTCGGGTATGGATTGGTTGTCTCGGAATCACGCGAACCTGGACTGCTTCAACAAGGAAGTAAGCTTTGAAGTAGAAGGCCGAGGTACCGCGCTGTTCAAGGGAATTCGGAGGCCCGTTCCTGGAGCTCTTATTTCGGCTACTCAAGCTTTCACCTTAATTCGAGAATGATGTGAAGCTTATTTGGCACACGTGGTGGAAGCACCAACCGTAGAGCTTAAGGACGTACCCATAGCAAGGGAGTTTCCTGAAGTCTTCCTAGAAGAATTTCCTGGTCTTACGCCTTTGAGAGAGGTGGAGTTTGACATCGAGATGTTTCCCGGAACCACACCCATTTCAATTCCACCTTATCGGATGGCTCCTGTGGAGCTGAAGGAATTGAAGGAGCAGCTTCAGGAGCTACTTGACAAGGGATTCATCTGACCCAGTGTTTCACCCTGGGGAGCTCCAGTGTTGTTCGTAAAGAAGAAGGATGGAAGTTTGAGGTTGTGCATCGACTATCGGAAGTTAAATAAGGTGACCATCAAAAATTGATATCCGCTACCAAGGATAGACGATTTGTTGGACCAACTTCAAGGAGCAGTGATTTTCTCGAAGATCGACTTGAGGTCTGGATATCATCAACTGCGGGTAGCTGAAGCTTCGATTCCAAAAACCGCTTTCCGGACTCGCTATGGTCATTACGAATTCTTGGTAATGCCGTTTGGGCTAACCAACGCACCTGCTACATTCATGGCTCTCATGAACCGAGTACTGCACGAGTACTTAGATAAATTCGTCAAAGTCTTCATAGACGATATCCTGATTTACTCAAAGAATCGGGAGGACCATGAGAAGCACCTAAGGACTGTCCTACAATGGCTCACTACAACAGAACGGGGATTTTGTCACATGCAAAAACGTTGTTTGTCGCAGGCGAGCCTGTGACAAAGCACGACGTTTGTCGCAGGCGGCGCCTGCGACAAAGTGCATTTTTGTCTACGACAAAATGTGCCGCGACAAAGCGCATTTTGTCGCAGGCGTTGTCTGCGACAAAGTTTGTCACAGACGCTCGTTTGTCGCAGGCTGCCTGCGACAAACGTTTGTCGCAGACAGCCTGCGACAAACGAGCGTCTGTGACAAACTTTGTCGCAGACACATCGTCATAGCATGGCTGATGAACAGGCTCCTGACCTATTACCGATCGATCCCGTCTTCTGTAACTCATTTCGATCCCCGATTCTAAATAGCTCATGAAATTCTCTGGTGGTTTGGATTCGAAATTATGATTATGGAACGTAGGAAAGCTGTTTTCGTTGACAATGATCTGGGTTCTTTCCCATGTTGAACAAATTGGAAATAATAGATATGAACAAGATTGCTAAACATTAAAGCTTAAAGCTTCAGATTCTTACAAACAGAAAATCTAACTAATGAAACTCTTACAGCAGCAGAAAAACATAAACAAAGGGGAATACATTCAAACCAGAAACATTCAAGGATGGACACTAAACATACATCAAAAGATATCTATGAAGATTTCTGCTTTGACAACCTCGATGAACTCCTAACACTACTGATAACATCTCCAGCTTTCCTCAATCTCTTCCTTTCAGAACCCTCAACAACATTCATCACTGATGTTTGCTGGTGTAGCTAGAGATGAGAAATTGAAAATTGAAAAGGATGCAGCAGATATCTTCCGTTCGTTGTAGCTGTAACTGAGAGCAAAGACAGCAGGGATCGGAAAACATAAGAGGAGGAACCAGCAGCCCGTCAGAGGAAGGAGAGACACGCCGGAGAAGGAGGAGGAGGCAGTTCATCAGAGGAAATTGAGAGAAAATTAGAGAGAAAATTTTAGATAAACGTCCGAAATTGATCTCTCAGTGGCGAAGAAGTAGGGTCATTCTATTCTTTGTCGCAGGCAGCTGGGCTTTGTCGCAGACTGGGCTTTGTCGCAGGCGGCCTGCGACAAAGATGTCACAGACAGCCACTTGCCTGCGACAAACCATTCCGCCTGCGACAGGCTTTGTCACAGGCCGAATCTTTTGTCGCAGATGGCCTGTGACAAATTAATTATTCTGTTGTAGTGGCTGGAGAAGGAGCAACTCTACGCAAAATTCTCCAAGTGTGGATTTTGGTTAAGGGAGGTCTTATTCTTGGGCCACCTCATCTCCGGTAAAGGTGTAGAAGTAGACCCGAGAAAGATCGAAGCCGTAGTAAGGTGGGCACTTCCAAAGAATGTGTCTGAGGTACGAAGCTTCCTGGGCCTAGCAGGGTACTATCGGAAGTTCGTGGAAGGATTCTCACGCATTGCTCGACCAATGACTCAGCTGCTTCACAAGGGAACAACATTCATCTGGGATGAGAAGTGTCAAAAAGCATTTGACGAGCTCAAAAGGAAGCTGACCTCCGCACCTGTCCTCACTCTTCCACAAAGTGGAGAAGAGTACTCGGTTTATAGTGACGCGTCACATCAAGGCTTGGGATGCGTACTAATGCAAGGAAAGCGAGTTATTGCCTATGCCTCTCGACAACTACGCCAGCATGAGGTCAATTACCCCACCCATGACCTGGAGTTAGCAGTCGTGGTATTCGCCTTGAAGTTATGGAGACACTACCTTTACCGCGAAACGTTCACCATTTTTACGGATCACAAGAGCTTGCAACATCTAACCGAACAAAAATAGTTTAATATGAGACAAAGGAGGTGGATCGAATTGCTCAATGATTATGACTGTATAATCAAATATCATCCCGGCAAGGCCAATTTGGTTGCAGATGCCTTAAGCAGGAAAAAGGATAGCCCACTACCAGAACTCACAGCACTTCGAGCTCTGAACGTTGAACTCCAAGTAGAGGGAGTCACAGCTCTCTTAGCAAATTTGAAGATTCGTCCACTACTCTACGACAAGATCAAGGGAAAACAGGAGGACGACCCAGAAATAAGGAAACTCAAGGAGCGGCTCAAGGAAGAAAAGGCTTCGGGATTTCTTCTGGTCGACGACTTACTAACTTGTCAAGGACGGGCTTGTGTCCCAGACGTAGACAAACTTCGTCAAGACATACTCGATGAAGCTCGGCACCTTACGCAATGCACCCGGGGAGCTAGCAAGATGTACCAAACCTTGAAGAAGCACTATTGGTGGCCGGGCATGAAAAAAGAAGTTGCGGAGCACGTTCATCGTTGCCTTGAATGTCAGATGATTAAGGCAGAACATCAGGCCCCAGCTATCCAGCATTTACCTCTGGAGATTCCTGAGTGGACGTGGGAGAAGATTACCATGGATTTTCTGTACGGGCTACCAAGGACTCCTAAGGGACACGATGGCGTCTGGGTCATAGTGGATAGATTCTCGAAAGCAGCCCACTTCATTCCCATCAAATTCAAGCCCAGACCGGATGAGCTGGAAGAGTTGTACATTCGAGAAATTGTGCGGTTGCACGGAGTTCCGGTCAGCATTGTGTCAGATCGAGACCGTAGCTTTACCTCTCGATTCTGGGTGAGTCTTCAGAAGGCCTTGGGCACAAAAGTGCACTTCTCCACGGCGTATCACCCCAAACCGACGGCCAATCGGAAACGACCATTCAAACATTGGAGGATCTCCTTCGCGAGTGTGCCCTAACCATGAAGGGGGCATGGGATTAACATCTGCCGTTGATAGAATTCACTTACAACAATCAGTATCACAGTTCGATAAAAGCTGCGCCTTATGAAGTACTCTACGGGAGGAAATGTCGAACCCCGGTGTACTGGGACGCAGAGGGAGTAAGGCAACTGGAAGGGCCTGAGATCATTCAGAAGACGGTAGGAAAAGTCGAGGAAATACGATGGAATCTTAAAGCTGCTCAAGACCGTCAGAAGAGTAACGCAAAAAGGCCTGGGCCACTGCGTTCATACGAAGCAGGAGAGCGAGTATTTCTGCGGGTGTCTCCGTGGAAAGGAGTCATGCGATTTGGAAAGAAAGGGAAATTAAGTCCCCGGTACATCGGCCCGTATGAGATACTAGAACGTATCGGTCCACTAGCATACCGACTGGCGTTACCTCCTAGCTTATCTCGAATACACGATGTATTCCATGTAAGCATGCTTCGAGCTTACAGATCTAGCCCGGATCACGTACTCAAGTCAGAAGACATTGAGTTATCCGACGACTTAACCTATGAGGAAGTTCAGGTACAGATAGTAGATCGACAAGAGAAGGATCTACGGAAGAAAAAGATTCCTATGGTTAAGGTCGTATGGAGGAATCAGGAAACGGAAGCTGCAACCTAGGAAACGGAGAAGAGTATGAGGGAGAAGTACCCTGAGCTCTTCTTGGACTAAACCAGGTTGGTAATCTTTACTCGTCTAAGTTATAAGTTTTCGTAAATTCATTAAACTAGAATTTCGGGGACGAAATTTCCTGAAGGAGGGGAGAAATGTTACACCCCGAATTTTGGAACCAAAAACAAAAATTTTTTTTTTTGTACGGTTGAATTATTTTTTTATACGGTTGAGAAATGGCCGAAATGATTAACCGTATCGATTTAATGATTCTGGGTCAAGATAAGTTCTTTCGCGGTAGTCAAAAATTATGTCTGGCCGATTAGGTTGAGGAACCGAACAAAATTCTCAAGGACGCATTTCTTTCGATGAATGGTGATGATGACATCATCATCACTATTCATCATCTTCCTCCTTGGAAATGGCCAGCCATTTTTCCTCCAATTTCTCCGATGACCCTTCCCAACGTTCAAGAGGCATGTTTCTATTCTATTCGGGACAAGAAACCCATGGGAATCAAGTTGGGAGCTTGAGTCCATTTAGAAACGGACAAAACGGACAAGAAGTGATACCACTCCGGCGGAAATCCCGGGAAAAATCGTCGACTTTTGCAGAATGCTATCCAACCTGTGAACCTTATCCTTTTGGCTCTATCCGACTCCCTGAAGCCTATAAAACCCGACTCTTCCTTCGAATCAAAGCACACCTCCTCCTAAAACCATTTCTCCGTCACTCCGTCACCACCTCCGACCAAATTTTGGGTTTAAGGTTTCGGGCATCGTTGGCCTAAACTGAGAAGCTCTATCAACTCATCTTAAGCTCCTAAAGCTAACCCCTTTCTCAGAATTGAGTTTCCATTCACCAAAATCAAGTAATTTGAGCTTTACCGGAATCACCATTTTTTCTCCTGCAAATTTGGAGAAGAACAGGTAAATTACCTATGCAGTCCCTCCTTCTTTTTCCTTTGTTATTTCGGCCCTTGAAGCTTTCCCTTGTGACAGATTTGGCCCAACTAACTTTTCAGTTAGTACAATTTGGCCCGGAAGTTACGAAAGCTCGTTAAACTCCATTTTTCCATCCGATTCAAGCTACGGAACCAATTTCCAAGTCAACCGACTCGATTTTTATGTGGGTTGGTTTAAGGGGGTAAATTTCTTGGATTAATTAATTAATTCCTCAATTTAAATAGCTATTTGGTTAAACTTTGTCACTAACCAAATATTGTGATTATTCCAAATTAATCATTTGACGAGAACCGGATCAACGAGTGAAGTACTCGGGCCGTATTTTGGACTCGTATATGCTTAAATAATGTTCTTATAATTTAAGTGGTAATTTACTGCTAACCGAGTATTAACCCATCCGAGTTGGTTTTCCCGATAGGTTAGATGATTCAGAGTAATGAGTGACAAGGATCCTCACTGAATCCTGTTTTTAAAGTTATGATGCCTAAGGTTAGAGGGATTTAAGTAGTCCAAGTGACTCCCCTACTTACCTGGAAATTAAGACGGAAAGTCTTGGTTTTGACAACAAGGTGTCGTTCCTACGGAAAGCTCTACCTTTCCGGAACCATTGGTTTTATACCTAATAGTGTTTGACTCGGTTAGGGTTAAACCGTGAGGTATCTGATGATGTTTGGCACCTAGTGTATACAGGTGGAAAGTAGAGCCTCGCTAGCTAGTCCTCCGCCGGGAACATCGATGGATACAGGTTCCTACCGGGTAATGGAAGTTGGGTATTATTAGCCCCAATCGAGTCACGGTAGATGAGTATGGATAGCCCCAACCGGACGATGGGAGTTGGGTATTGATAGCCCCAATCGATTCGTGGTAGTCGGGAAGAATAGCGACCTTTGTGAAGTCCCTATTATAGGCTCATAAGTAAGCCTTATCGATGATGGCGTAGAGGTTAGCTAGGCGGGAGGAGGGGACGCCCTATTTCGATGTTAACTGTGGTGTTATTGTGAACTAATAGTTATATAATTTTTCTCGCAGATCGGCTATGGAATTAAGGACCATGCCCGTTTGGTCATAAGGCCTCGTTATTTTTATCTTTCTTTTATACTTAAATGTTAAGGACTAACCCTGAACCACCCACCAGGTCACTTTACAGCTAATCGGGAGTGAGCGGTGCAGAAGGAGCCTTAGAAATCATGTCGGGAGACTCTCAGTGAGTGGTCCAGGATGTTGGTTGGGTGTTTATATTATGTGGAGTGTGTTTTGAAATTGTGTGCTTGGGTTGTAATAATTAAAAACTCGTGTTGGTTTTGCCCATGCTCTGGGGTCCGCTTTGGCGTTTCTGCCTTTGAACATTTACCAACGACTTTGGTATCGTGTTTCATTTACTTTTTGTAATAAAGGTTGGTTTTCAAAGGTTTAAAGTTTGGGGACGTTACATTTTGGTATCAAAATCCGACCGACTTCCATATCTCCTGGGTAACCAAGAAACAGAGGGAAGACCGGCTCTGATACCAAAATGTAACGTCCCCAAACTTTAAACCTTTGAAAACAACCTTTATTGCAAAAAGTAAAGGAAACACGATACCAAAGTCGTTGGTAAACGTTCAAAGGCAGAAACGCCAAAGCGGACCCCAGAGCATGGGCAAAACCAACACAAGAGTTTTTAATTATTACAACCCAAGCACACAATTTCAAAACACACTCCACATAATATAAACACCCGACCAACATCCTGGACCACTCACTGAGAGTCTCCCGACATGATTTTCGAGGCTCCTTCTGCACCGCTCACTCCCGATTAGCTGTAAAGTGACCTGGTGGGTGGTTCAGGGGTCAGTCCTTAACATTTAAGTATAAAGGAAAGATAAAGATAACGAGGCCTTATGACCAAACGAGCATGGTCCTTAATTCCATGGACGAACTGCGAGAAAAACATTATATAACCAATAGTTCACAATAACACCACAGTTAACATCGAAATAGGGCGTCCCCTCCTCCCGCCTAGCTAACCTCTACGCCATCATCGATAAGGCTTACTTATGAGCCTATAATAGGGACTTCACAAAGGTCGCTATTCTTCCCGACTACCACGAATCGATTGGGGCTATCAATACCCAACTCCCATCGTCCGGTTGGGGCTATCCATACTCATCTACCGTGACTCGATTGGGGCTAATAATACCCAACTTCCATCACCCGGTAGGAACCTGTATCCATCGATGTTCCCGGCGGAGGACTAGCTAGCGAGGCTCTACTTTCCACCTGTATACACTAGGTGCCAAACATCATCAGATACCTCACGGTTTAACCCTAACCGAGTCAAACACTATTAGGTATAAAACCAATGGTTCCGGAAAGGTAGAGCTTTCCGTAGGAACGACACCTTGTTGTCAAAACCAAGACTTTCCGTCTTAATTTCCAGGTAAGTAGGGGAGTCACTTGGACTACTTAAATCCCTCTAACCTTAGGCATCATAACTTTAAAAACAGGATTCAGTGAGGATCCTTGTCACTCATTACTCTGAATCATCTAACCTATCGGGAAAACCAACTCGGATGGGTTAATACTCGGTTAGCAGTAAATTACCACGAAAATTATAAGAACATTATTTAAGCATATACGAGTCCAAAATACGGCCCGAGTACCTCACTCGTTGATCCGGTTCCCGTCAAACAATTAATTTGGAATAATCACAATATTTGGTTAGTGACAAAGTTTAACCAAATAGCTATTTAAATTGAGGAATTAATTAATTAATCCAAGAAATTTACCCCCTTAAACCAACCCACCTATAAATCGAGTCGGTTGACTTGGAAATCGGTTCCGTAGCTTGAATCGGATGGAAAAAGGGAGTTTAACGAGCTTTCGTAACTTTCGGGCCAAATTGTACTAACTGAAAAGTTAGTTGGGCCAAATCTGTCACAAGGGAAAGCTTCAAGGGCCGAAATAACAAAGAAAAAAGAAGGAGGGACTGCACAGGTAATTTACCTGTTCTTCTCCAAATTTGCAGGAGAAAAAAATGATGATTCCGGTGAAGCTCAAATTACTTGATTTTGGTGAATGGAAACTCAATTCTGAGAAAGGGGTTAGCTTTAGGAGCTTAAGATGAGTTGACAGAGCTTCTCAACGATGCCCGGAACCTTAAACCCAAAATTTGGTCGGAGGTGGTGACGGAGTGACGGAGAAATGGTTTTAGGAGGAGGTGTGCTTTGATTCGAAGGAAGAGTCGGGTTTTATAGGCTTCAGGGAGTCGGATAGAGCCAAAAGGATAAGGTTCACAGGTTGGATAGCATTCTGCAAAAGTCGACGATTTTCCAGGGATTTCCGCCGGAGTGGTATCACTTCTTGTCCGTTTTGTCCGTTTCTAAATGGACTCAAGCTCCCAACTTGATTGCCATGGGTTTCTTGTCCCAAATAGAATAGAAACATGCCTCTTGAACATTGGGAAGGGTCACCGGAGAAATTGGCGGAAAAATGGCTGGCCATTTCCAAGGAAGAAGATGATGAATAGTGATGATGATGTCATCATCACTATTCATCGAAAGAAATGCGTCCTTGAGAATTTTGTTCGGTTCCTCAACCTACTCGTCCAGACATAATTTTTGACTACCGCGAAAGAACTTATCTTGACCCGGAATCATTAAATCGATACGGTTAATCATTACGGCAATTTCTCAACAGTATAAAAAAAAGAATTCAACCGTACCAAAAAAAAAATTATTTTTTATTTTGGTTCCGAAATTCGGGGTGTAACATTTCTTGTTGCACATGCTCTGAGTTTGCCTCACAGAACACCACTGCATCATCCGCATAGAGAATATATGGTTTACTTCCCCCACCTGAGCACCCTCATCCATAAAGAAGCCTCTAATCAAATTTGACTCTCGAGCCTTAACAAACAACTGAGAAAGGACCTCCATCACCAAACTGAAGAGAAACGGAGAAAGGGAATCTCCTTGTCTGAGACCTCTAGAACTAGGAAAATAGCCCTTAGCCTCGCCGTTGATTAACACCGAGAACAAAGCTGAGGAGATGCAAGAGTGAACCCACTGAGCCCATAGATCCGGGAAACCCGTGGCTTCTAACACTCGCCCCAAGCAGCTCCAAATAACATGATCATAAGCCTTCTCTATGTCCAACTTGATCACTAAACCTGGTTTTCCTGACCTACGTCTCGAGTCCATAATCTCGTTGGCCACCAACGAGGCATCCAAAATTTGTCTTCCTTCTACAAACGCACATTGGTTTACAGATATGCATTGAGAGATGACCGTCCTGATTCTCGCTGCCAGTGTTTTGGAGAGGATCTTGTAGAAAGAATTAACCAAACTGATGGGTCTCAACTGCTTAATATCCTCCACTGCCTCAATTTTCGGAATCAAACACAAAAATGTGCTATTGATCGCTCGGGGGAAAACCTGAAAAGCGATAAAATCTTCGAACGCATCCATAATATCCTTCTTCACCACAACCCAATACGCCTTGAAAAACCCCATGGAGAGACCATCAGGGCCCGGAGCTTTGTCAGAAGCACTCTTTCTCACCACCTCCCAAACCTCCTTCTCTGAAAATGGTCTGATAAGATTCCTAGCCCCCTCCTGGTCAATCCTCTTAAAAACCACACTCTGTGGAAAAGGTCTAAACCTTTCTAATTCAGAATACAGATCAGAGTAAAATTGAACAATAGAACTGTCCAAACCATTGCTCTCGTCAAAAACCTGCTCACCAATCTTCAGAGAAGAAATCAAATTCCGACGTCTATTGAAATTAGCAACTTTGTGGAAATTTTTTGTATTTTTGTCCCTCTCTTTCGTCCACTTATCCCTAGCCTTCTGACGCCAAGAAATTTCCTCCCTTTTCCAAAGTTTGTCCAGATCGCATTTTAAGAAACACCTCTCCACCCTATCCACATCTGAAAGCATTTGTCTCTCCTCCAGAGAATCTAAGGTTGCGATCTTGTCCAAAGTCTCCTTAATCACCACCTCCGTTCTCCTAAAGGTAGAAGAGTTCCACGACGATAAAACTGTCTTAAGCCTCTTAAACTTGGAAGCCAATCTAAACAAACTATTTGAGCCTATGCCTACTGGCTCCCAAGCCCCCCGAACCACTTCATGGAAGTCAACCGCCTCCAACCACATCAACTCGAACCTCCAAGGCCTTCTAATGACATGATCACTTACTGTGCTCAGAACGATCGGACAATGATCGGAACACGTCCTCGCAAAAGCTCTGAGACTACAATCTCTGTAAACACCTTCCCACTCTGTGGAAACCAAGGCTCTATCAATTCTTGACATCAAAGCAGACTCCTGCAAATTCGAGAAGGAAAGTAGCGCCCCCCAAAGGCAGATCTATCAAGCTGAAATCTTCAATGAAGTCATTAAACAGTTGCAACTCCCTTTGGGAGCGAACACCACTCGCCACCTCATGAGCATCTCTAACCATATTAAAATCTCCCATGATACAAATCGGAAAATTCCACCAATTCATCATCCCCTGCAACTCATCGACAAAATCAGCCTTGTACTCCGGGTAGGTCGGGCCATACACATTGCACATGGTCCAAACCAAATTGTCACCAATATTCCTAAAAATAGTCACCAACGTAAAGCGACCCTCCCAATGATTTTCTAGGGTAACGAAATCCTCGTCCCACACTGTGAGAAAGCCACCTCGAGAACCGGAGGCCGGCACCATCTCCCACCCTAAGTTTCTTCTCCCTAACAAACTGAAAATCATCATCCTATCCAAACTAACTAACTTTGTCTCCTGGAAACACCAAATATTGGCACGCAAATCCGACAACTTACTCTTGAGTCTATACACCTTAGAAATATTACCCAACCCTCTAACGTTCCAAGAAAAAATTCTATGATTCATTAGATTGAATGTTAGAAAGGGCATACCGTGAACTCCAGGTCGAAGAGGAAGATGGTATCTCGGCCAAACTCCAGTTAATCCTCCTGAGCTCCCGTTCCTTTTTCGATTTTGGCACCGAGTGAGATCTCCGTAGAAGAACCTTCGATGTTGTTTCCTCAACTCTAGTAAGAGCTTCCTCCACCGATCCATTCAAGTGAAGATCCAAAATTGAGGCCAAGTGTTTACCCTTAGCGGAAATAATCGAACGCTCTTTTTCAAAAGACCAGAAACCATCTTCTTCTAACAATTCTATGTCATTTAACTCTTCTGACTCCATTTCTAAACCACACTTTTCCACAGTCAACTCATCTTCTAACTCTTCCACTTGAGCTGCAAATGATGGATACTTCACCACCTGTAGAGTGGAACCAGTCGTATCCTCTCTATCTTGAGCAAATTGAAACACAACATCACTAGGGCCACTTATATTACCTCCTTTTACTTTAGACAATTTGTTTTTAGGTCTTTCGTATCAATTTTTATCTTCTAAACAATAAATCTAGACACATTTGCATGTCACATCAGGAACTACTTCCACAATTTAATTAGTAAGCATTGGGGGAGGTAAATTGAGGAGATACCGTGAAGAGTATGAGTAAAATACAATATTGGACAGGTAAATTGCACAATATCTAACCTTAGTATCTTGATAATTGTGGGATGGATGAGGAGCAGGTGAACGAATAAAAAAATTTTAAAAAATATATATATAAGATGGTACAAAATATCCTTGATCAATGTTTAACTGTTAGGCTGATCATACGGTTGAGTTTCGTACTTGAGATTCATGATGACCCTCCATGCGTTGTGGCTGATCATACGGGAAGAAAAGGAGACGAGTATGCCTTCATAGCTGAAGGGTTTACGTCCTAATCTCTATGGCTCAAGGGTTATAGGAGTGGTCTGCTATTTGAGATCAAACTGTAATAATCCCAAGTAGCTGCTCCAAAACAACTAAAACAAGATGCCCAAGAAGAGGGGGAACTCTTAAGTTCAGTGATGCAAAACAACAATCTTCGGAATATAAACAAAGATAAGAAAGAAGAAGAAACATCTTCACACGAGACATTAGCATTCCACAATACATTATTACAACAACAACAACATGGCCAACTTTGAACCAACTTCCAACTATACACATCTCTCTCCCCATGCAGCATCCGAAATGGAAACAACTCTCCAACACATACATAGGACATGCTGTAACGCAAACAAGCCGGGTACAATAATCTTGACGAAAATCCAACATGACAAACCGGCCTTTGTAAAAAAATTGAAAAACCCGCATGCCATATCCAGATTCCCAAGAAAACCACAAGCAAGTTCCTTACAGATGCTACGGGCGTCTTGCTATGCCCAACTTGCTTCACGAATTCACCTTTTCTTTCTTCTTCAGCTTTAAAGACTTCTGATTACACGGCTCCACCAGCATCATCCGAGACAGAACGTACGCCAACAGTTCCTCCCTATGGGAGAATGTGAAGTCCAGGTGAGCATATTCATATTCGTTATACGATACCTCCACTCCTGCTTCCTTCATCAACTTATAATGCTTTATCACCATTGATGGACGAATCACATTATCCTTTTTCCCAGCCACTAGGTCTACAGGAATATCAATCAACCCATAATACTCTCCCAGATCCAACGGCTCTGTAGACCCATAGAAATCCATGTTTGCAGCCTGACTTCCGTAATCGTACATTATGAATTTTCTTGCATGCTTCATCTGCGCAAGGTGGAGAGCCACACGAAAAGAAACCCCTGGCATGTCATTCATGTTGTAGTGGGGTAGACCCAACACTCCTACCCAATTCGAGCTATCACCGCCAACTACATAACTCATTAGGGTTTGAACCAGCCCTCCAACTGCAGGATAGTTATTAAAGTCCCGAGCCAACTTATTTAACAGCATACGGAAAAACCTTGTGGGTATGTAGAAGGCAGGGATAAACAGCGATAGAACAGGGGCCATCATAAGGAAAAGATGCTCCATTGTTGTAAAGACTAGGTTAGAATCCTGATGGAAGCCAGCGGGAGATAGCAAAATCAGTCTGGACAGTCTGTGAGGCTTCTCTTCAATTCGCTGTGTTACCACGTACATGATCATGGCAGCTCCACCTAAACTGTGACTGATCGCACAAAGTTTGTAAGGCTGGCCCCCACTGGTTTCTTCTTCAGCTTCAATCCCATTAATACTCAATTCTGCAGTTTTAACTTCATGAATTTTTTGAACCATTGCTGGTATATCTGCTGTCCCATGTTCATTAATGGAATAACGCCAATACCTGCATCAGATTAACCAAGCCTACTAGTTACCACCCTCTAGTATGAGACCAATGTCAAAAAGAAAATGATCAAGTATACTACTAGAATTGCAATTATCCCATTCTCCAACCTGCAAATCACAAGATACAGAAGACCAGGATCATAATGACTGTATTATTTTCTATACTTACTGTCGGGAAGAAATGTTCTTGTCAACGTGCTCTCTAGAAACCAATCCTCGTAAATTTCCAAGGAAAACATCAAACCCTGCAAAATGAATGTGCACTCAAACTTATACGGTTCATAATGACAATCATGCAGAATATAAAACTTCAAATGCAGGTTTCACTGACCTTGATCATATGCTGCAAATGCAGGAGATCCAACTACACCATTGGATACCCACCTGAAAAGGGGAAAAGGTACACATGAAGGATAATAACAGCTGTCAATAGGAATCAATATCCACAAAGAACAGTAACCCATATGAAACTGCAACGATTCAAACATATAATAACATGGTAAACGCTTCGGTGCACCCACTAAAAGTGGGTGCACCGGGTACACCCACTGATGTTTGTGCTATCTAGAGTGATATTTTCATTGAACTAATCATTTATATCAATAGATTTACTCTTAATAAGTCTAAATTGAGCTTAATTACAATTTTTAGTCATCATAGTATAAGATTATACCTAATGTTCTTCAGGTTTCTTTCTACAGCTACATTTGTTCTCAATATGATAGATTATCATCTCTACCAAATTAGTTTTTTGTTCAAATCGTCCTATATATCCTTTAACAACATGTAGATTCTTATACTCGACAAAAAAGATATTAAAAACATGTTTATCTATCAAAACGTTAGTGGGTGCACCGGAGTGTTCACCATAATAACATATTCTTTAGCTCTAAAACTTGCTTAATGAAAAGAAATCAAACAAATATTACCCACTAGAAGACTAACAAGTAACAATACAAAGAAAGCAACTCGTAGCACATATAAATGAACTTAAAAGCAGAAAAAGAAATGGAGAATCAGCCACACCGAGCACTAACTCCGACCACGTAGGATGAATGACACATCCAAGTGTTGCTGAGGAAATTAAGGGACTACCTATACTTCACATCAAGGAACTAAATTTACCGAGAGAAATTTTTTGCAACAGCGAAAGTTAAGCTGAAGTCAGTTTGAAGTTACTAATGACTGGATTAATATAGTGGAAGAACCAGGGTCTACTACATATATCTCTGCCAGTTTCTCAACCTCGAGAAATATTTATATATAGAGGAAGATGCAAGTTGAAGAATAAAAGGGTGATTGTAGTTTGAAGCGGCTATATTTGCAATGGTATTACAGGACAAGCAACATAATAATGCACAAGCACAGTCTATGTTGACACAGATGAGAGGGCATGTGTTCAAATCAAATACAAAACACACATCAACCAACAGCCTGGGGAAAAAAGCAACACAACACTGTAAACAATAGTAATTCAATCTTCAATAAACAAGATAATCTTACACAAGGACCAAATAAAACAAATGGCCTCTAGTAATTTTGCAGATCCAACTTATGATCTTTTTGAAAACAGTCTCATTTTCCATTCACATTACCAACTAGAAAATCAACTGAGGAGATAAAAAAGTTTAATTAATATATGCAAGTCCTTGGACTTTATTTCAGTTATATGAATCAATTCGGATGTAGCAGAATCATCTAAATAAAGAGAATCTTTGAGTTGTAAATTTCAGTTGCTTGCATGAAATCCTCTGTTGCTAACAATAATTTTCAACCATCGCAAGCAAGAACTTGTCGCAACAAAACTAGATACTGGGTGTTTTCAACCAAGTATACTTTCTTCTTTGTGTGACAGATAAACTGGATATTAGGTGTTCTCAATAAAGTATACTTTCTTCTTTGCACGACAAATAATTACAGCCAAAAGAGTGCAACAAGAGAAGTCCACATGTGTATAATGTCATAATAATTGAAGAACAAGAAGGCAAACTGACCCCATGGAAGAATCCATGACACCGTGCTGAAGGTAGACAGCCTTGCGTGAGTCGCGTCTGTCAATACAAGAATGGGAATGACATAAATTAACAGCACAACATTGAAATGCACCAATCAACTTAACAAAACTGGATAAGTGAAGAGAATGCCATGAGAGTTGCGTAATACCTTGGAATTCTCTCCAAAAGGAGGACATATCCATCAGAGGTTATCACACGAATTGCTTCATATGGGTACCTATATCATCAGGGAATAAAAGAACATGTAAATCATAAACAAATAAAAAATAGTAAGAGAAAGAAAACCACACAAAAGAAAACTGAAGTTCAGAACCAAGTTAAGCTGGTAACATATTACCCTAGTTCTGTTATGACATCCTGACATGTGCGAGCATCAGTGTTCAAAGCCCCTTGAGTTGTAGCTTTCCTCTCTCTAGGAGCTGGATCAATGTCTCCAAGTGTAGATGCAGGTACATTGGTTTCCAAAACATCACTAGGAATATCCTCATGGCTGTAATTGTCATAAAAAACCCACTGATAGACAGCTTTTAGAACCTTTGATGGTGAAAGAAAAACTTGTGTGGCTTTGTGAAAGAATTCGAATACAGCTTCTATGCTTATCTCTATTCCTAGATGAAGATCCTGCAATGCAACATAGAAAATAAGATGCAACAAACGGGAAAACAAAATAAATAATATGATAAATGAGATAAGCCATTTCCAGATACCTCAATGACTCCACGTCTCCTGTCAGTAGTACGGTGAATTATAAGATCCTTAAGGGATTGTGCTCTCTTGATGGGAGCTGACTGAGAATTTTGGTAGATTTCTTCATGGTGAGAAATTGTTGGTCCTTTGGTGCAAACTATCCCATACAAAAGAAGTGGAAAGCCAAGTAAAATCTTTAATGGCGCAATGATCAAAGAGATTATAAATGCAACCCATCTGATTAAGAGCCCGCTATTCCTTCTAAAAGGAATTGTGTTCGAAACTCGGGAACTGTACGATGATGGTGATGGAGGATACATTTCATTATCTTCTTCAGCTGAAGAATAATCAGAACTTGAAGTATCACAATCAGAATCCACAGAGAGTTCATGAACAAATTTGTTGAAGGAGGATACCCCACTGCGATCACAAGTGAGAATCACAAATGTCAAAAAGTGAAAGTGCATATTACATGACACTATGAAGCAATCAAGGAGACATAAAAGAAAACAATAAGTCAGGGAGAAAATGATGATATGGAACCCAATAACAAAATTAATTGATGGATGAAGATCCCAAATAATTACAATACTAGAGCTCAGCATTAATGGCGTAAGGGAAACAAAGGAGATAAACCGCATATCAAGCCTTCTGCTTCCCCGCCAAAATTATAAAAAAGAAGAAGATATCTTTAAGCTCAAAATGAAGGTGCAAAGTCATATACAGCTGTTTCCGCACAAAAAAGTCACACACAGCCTGCAAATGGATCCGTCAATAGATAAACCTTTGAAAATCATCAGGAAATAACTACCATATGATACCGAAGAAGAAAGAAAATCCACCTTGTATGTTTCCCGCTTACCATAACAGGGTCCCAATAATCAACGTACAACTACAAAAGGTGCCCGTGACTACATATTACTGGAGAACTAAAAAAGGATCAATAATCTTTGTTGAAAGGAAAGAATACCAGCATTGTTCCTAAGAGACGTCTAGATAGTTATTATTATTCTGGTTATTTACTTTCCTTGTTTAGGCTTCTCTCTTAGTAGTTACCATTTCGTAGAGGTAAAATTATTTTAGCTAGGTCTCCCTCCAGCCTCTATAAAGAGTGCTCTGCTCCTAATAATGTATAAGACGAGAATTATACTCTTCCCTATTATTAAGTAGTTCCATATTCTGCACCTCAACAGAATCAATTCCCAAACCACTAATTCCCCATCATATATACTATAGGATTTAGCACCTTCAGTGGTCAAGCTAATGAGAAGAAATCATATGAGATCTTAGCATGACAACGACCAAAGTCCAGAAAATATTCAGCTACAACCACTAATGTTGGTCTTTTGCATTTAACCCACTACAGTCCTTGTCAGTGGATCCACAAGATTCTTGAACGAAGGATAAAAGAAGTGCTGAATTTCTCAAGAAAAAAAAAGGTCATAGTTCATCTATTTAGGATTCAATCTGGTTTAAACCAACAGCAGTACTGTAATTGTAAATCTTGAACCAAAGATATTCTGTAGGCAATGAGCTCTAGTGTGAGCAGAAATATTTTCAAATTGTAGCTAGGAATCTCTGGTCAGTACCTAAGGAAACAGTTTGACAGATATGTCCCTTAAGTTAAGGTCCAAGGAATGAAAACCAGTAGTAAACGCAAAGCTACAAACTTCACAAACGGTGTTCCTTGCAAATACAGCCTTTCTGTTAAGATGGCACATTATCTATCCAAGTTTGCAGGCTGATGTTTGTCATGAATGCTACTTCGTTCAATTCCTATCAACTGTGTTCGAGAAAAGAAATGGATCCACTGATCAGGAATCTTGAACCTCATTGTTAAAAGCTTAACCTTGCCTATCAAGGAATATAATATTTGTACCTAAGGCTTCCGGACCCAATGCTGAAACTTTCAACAACCTTGCAGGAATATATGAGTTCTAAATAGTAACGAGCTAATCACAGAAGTCTTCCAAAAGCCCTACTGAATCATCACAGTATAAGTCAGGCAGATATAAAGATCATTACGCATAAATGATGTTTGCAAACTGTGATGTTTTATCTAAGAAATGATGGGTCTCATCCATAAAACGGATAAAAATTGGTGGCAGGATCTTACTTCTCCATCCAATGAGGCAGACGGGGTCCGCGAAAAGCTGGCCTAAGTTCCCAGCCATGAAGACCTTCAAGAATATTAGCCTTCCCAGGCAAAAGAGTCAATAGAAGGGCTGAAACTCCATCTATCAGCCTCACAACATTGTGCAAGGACTCATAGGTGAATGTTTTCACCGACCTGCATGAGAACCCAAAAGTGAACATTACAACAAAGAAGGAACCATGCAAAAATACCATCAGCTATAACTATTCAGCCCTACCTGAAAAAAAAACCTCTGGAAACAAATATTGAAAACACAGAAAACAATTGTAGCCGATTAGTTACATTGCCTGACTATGCAGCCAGTTTGCTTGAGCAAGGCAAGTATCAATAGGGATACCAATGGCTTATGTACATCTGATCAAAGAAACAGATGAGCTTCCTCTTTATCAGCCAAAGGAAATTACCCAAACGCATTAAAATGCTCCGACATAATTTTCTTCCGTCTACCATGAACAGCTTGCATCTGAATTCTATCACCAACTAGAATTCAATAAATCTATGTACCTTACTGAACTAGGCAAATAGCATTATGCTGAATTAAATCCCTAAGCATGCATTTCATTTGGAGGAACAAACAACTAATCCTAAAAACTAAAAATGATCACCGCCACCCCATTCAGATAAGGGAACATCCTTAATTAGACCAAGAAAGAGCGGCAGCAAAGATGCCGGCTACCGCCAAACTAGTGCAGAAATGGGGAAATGAGAAGCCAGTCAAGAGAAACATGAAGGTAGGTAACTGGATTCGGATGCGTAATTGCGCAATAGCCAAAGCATGCATCAATAGAACTACGAGAAAAACGATCTGAAGGCAGGAGGAGGATGAACTTACTCCTTGGCGACAGCAAGGGTAGAGTCAACAAACCGCTGCATCGCTTCCTCGCTCCGGTCGCACTTCTCTCGATTGATCGGTATCTTCTGTCAAAGAAATAACCGCTTAAACTTGTTCTCCAAACTAAATTTGACACTCCAGAAGACTGACGAATCCAAGGGCGAAAGATTCCTGAGACGGAGATTGAGCTTCTAATCAATACAAATTAGGAGCAGCTTCAAGCTCGTAGGCATGCGGAAGGAAGGTTTCACTGTTGAGCCCACAATACCTGCAGATGGCTTGAACTCAATCCTCAGCGCGAGAACTCCCGGTGTGTTTCTGAAGCTCGATTCGCTGGTAGCCGTTTCCGTGTCGAGAACTGCAAGAGCCGAAGGAATTACTAAATAGAATTGGGCTCTGTCGACGATTGTGGGGAATGCAAACTTGCCTTAGAACAGAAGGTGGACTTCAGAACCGCCTCTTTTCGTCGACAACAAAGAGTGGGGGGAACCAGAAAGAAATATCAGTTACAGAAGAATTGAAGAATTGAATTGTTTCTCTATTTTTTTTTTACTTTTAAACTTTTGTTTTATTTTTTAAATGATAAAAAAAATATCAATCGTCTGTGTATAGATTATGGAACCGCTTTTTGGCCCAGGCAGGCTCCGTTGCTTAGAGGAAGAGGATGCTCTCCCAGCTGTCCGATCTATCGAACGGACAACAATCTCTACCTTCCTGACCGTTGATTAGAATGAGGATTGCTAAATCATTTTGATCTATAAAAAAAAATTCAGTGGTCCACGTGAAACTTTGTAGTCGGCAGGATGCCAGGTCTACGGTCTATCTGTGTGAAGCTGATGGATGATAATCGTCTCTAATCAAAACTTTGGATAATAGCCTATGGTTGCTTTTTCCCAAGCATCATCTCCCGATTCAGCTTAACAGGACGCAGTGGGATGATATAATTGCATTAATTTTCTGATATTACATAGATTTTTTTATGTATAAACTTATTTTGTCAATCGAAGTGCATTCCAATCTGCAAACGCCAATTTAAAATTATTTTACACGCATGAACAAACAAAAACTCAATCTTTCAGTCAAAGAGGTGCATCCGTTGTAGTTTGCCCTCCGCTTAAATTATGTTGACATTTTCCATACTAAGGCCTGTTCACTATCAATTAATATCATCAAAATTATATAATCAAATTAAATAATTACATAATATATGAAAAATGATGTTTAGCTACAAATTAAAAAATCCATTTAAATAATTACACCATAATTCCGGGCAAATTATAAAAGTTAAAAATAGTCACTTATGGGAATTATATAATACACATTTCATAATTAAGAGTCCGGATTTTCAATGATTCTAAAAAAAAAATAGCTCACTATTCAATCCGCAACAACCCCTTCCACATTATCCTTAACTAGCTAACTGTCTGACTAAACTTTATTATCTACAATAACAGCTGCCCTGCTGATTTGTAGGCTAACCCTAACAAATCCTACCCATTTATATAACTTAGAGCAAAAAATGAACATACACTCAAACATCATCATTCAACCGAGGTAACTCCACTCTCTTCACTCCTCCTCTTTCGAAACTCCATCTCTGTATTTGTGGTTGTAATCATTGTTTCATTGGTTTCCATTCAGCCATTGCTCTCGAACTGTGCATTGACTCAAACTCCAAAGTTTAGACGAGTGTTATATGTGATTCACTTGAATTCTAGAAGTATGCATAATTTGTAATTTAACTGTAAGTAATGAACACAATTATTATTATAAATTATTTAATTTCATAATTTACAAAATACTAAGTAAACAGAATTTCAATTATAAATTATAATTATCTAAATTATATAATTCACTCAATTATATAATTTAAGATAATTTATAGTGAACGGGGCCTAAATCTTTACCAACCACTGATCTTCAAATCTCTTTACCAGATTTTTTCCTATTCGAACTCTCAAAATCTTGATACTCCAAAAGATAGTGAACCTTATTTATTAGGGATGGGAATCAGTTAATTCGGTCATTAACCCATCAAAATCGGTTAATTGTAATCTTCAATAAACTTTGACCAATGACCAACTCATAAAAAATAAAATAAAAAGGATCCAAATTCAGTTAATAAAAAATTAACCATTTTGGCCTACATAATTTGCGTACTTTTGATCAATTTTAAATGATTCTAATTGATTATAACCAATTTAACCAACATTGGTCGATTTAATCTAATTTTAACAAATTTAAAATGTAAACATTTCATGCAAATTAAATAATACTGCAAATCATACGCTAACCATTAGCATTAGAACTCACTATTCCCTTATTATTTCGGTCAAAGTCGGTTAACCGTAGGGCCGCAATTTAACCATTAACCGATTTGCTAAAAAATGCTTAACCGACCCCAACTGACTAACAAATCGGTTAACCGATGATTAACTGATTTCGGTCAGTCATTTAGTTTTGACCATTAACCTAAACCACTAGGCTAGGGCTGTTGACGAGCCAAGCCGCTCACGAGCAGCTCGGAGTTCGGCTCGGAAAAATGGCTAAAAAGCTCGCTCGGAACTCGGCTCGATTGTAAACGAGCCGGCCGCGAGCTGGCTCGATAGTAAATGAGCCAAGCCCGAGCCTACCCTGGCTCAGCTCGGTAGGCTCATGAGCTGGCTCGACATTGATTAAAGAGTAGAAATTTCTAGCTAAAAAGATGTTGTTGTTGTAGCCCTCAACAATACCACATTGGTGGTTTAGGGGAGGAAGGAAACCATCAAGACTTATAAATAACAAGGTCTAGACATTTAGATGAATAGTCTCAATTTAGAGACTTGAATGGTCTATGGATCATTAAAGTAAATTTTTATGGGCTTTGACCCTAACTTGAGCTTGAAAGGGCCTAGAATTTATGGCTCGATTTGAGTTCAAGCTAAGCTCGATAAGCTTTTATCAAGCTTTGGCTCGTTAACACTCATTTTGAGCCGAGCTCGAGCTGAGCTCGAGCTCTAATTTTTTCTAACGAGCCGAGCTCGAGCTCTAATTTTTTCTAACGAGCCGAGCTCGAGCTCTAATTTTTTCTAACGAGCCGAGCTCGAGCTCATATCTTCGAGCTCGAATCGAGCTTGAGCTGAGCTTGAGCCAGCTATATTCCTTATTGAGCCGAGCTTGAGCTTGGCCAAACCTCGGCTCGGCTCCGCTCATATACAGTCCTACCACCAGCCCTATTGCTTATTTACCAAGACACTATTTATGCACATATTGGGTACACTACAAACTGTGTTTGTGTACACAAGTCCATAGTCAGGGATAGCATCCACGATGATGTTCAACATCTTTATCGTCGGTGGATGTGATTATTTATTCCCAAAAGTCATCATTGTTGATAATTTATGTTATCCACAACAATCGTTGTTGCGGATAATTTATTCGATTTGCGACAATGGAATTTGCGCAATATAAAAGTTATTTTTCGTATAACTCCTCGAATCCTAACATGAACTGTGGTTAGGAAACTTGTTGTCATGGATATATTAATTTAATTTGTGACAACTAAAGGCAATGGATCAGCATCCAATAAAATGCTGGTTTGGAAAGTTCCAAACCCATCCTCAACCATTAGATCTAGTTTGATCCTTTGACCAATCTAATGGTTCAGATTTATTAGGGGCATTTAAGACTTTACACAAATAATTAAATTATTATATTTAATTTAAAAATTTTATTATTATTTATTATTTAAATATTTTATTTTTTATTACGGTTGGCAACACACTGTCGCCGTCTAATGTCGCCGGCCGTTGTTGCCGGCCGCCGTCGTCGGCCACCGGCGCCGGTCGCCGGTGACTTTTCCGGAGATTTTTTCGGTGATTTTTTTGGTGACTTTTTCGGTAACTTTTTTCGGTGACTTTTTCAATCACATTTTCGTCGACTTTTCTCCGGTGACTTTTTCCAACGACTTTTTCGACGAGGAAAAGTTAACTAGTTAACCTGATTTTTACTATTAACTTATTATCATGATTTTTTTATTCATAACTAGTTAACTAGTTAACTAGGGTTTTTACAGTTAACTAGTTAGTTAACATATTTTCCGGTGACTTTTTCGGCAAGGCTCCGGAGACCGACCAAACTCCGGTGACTTTTCCGGCGAGGACAAGTTAACTAGTTAACGTGATTTTTTTACTAATAACTTTTTAACCTGATTTTTTTATTGATAACTAGTTAACTAGTTAACCTGAGTTTTTACAGTTAACTAGTTATTAGCAGATAACTAGTTAAATAATTAACTAGTTATTAGCAGATAACTAGTTAACATATTATTTTTGTTGCTAACTAATTAACATGTTATTTTGCTGATAACTAGTTAACGAATTACCATAATTAGTTAATTGAATTTTTTGTTAACTAGTTACCTAACAATTATGTTATTTTTAATTAATTAACTAGTTAACATCATGATTTAGATAACTAGTTAACATCATGATTGAGTAACTAGTTAACGAGATTATTAGATAACTAGTTAACCAGATTATTTGACAACTAGATAACGGGTGAATTAGCTGATAACTAGTTAACATCATGATTTAGATAACGAGTTAACTAGTTAACCAATCGAGTTAACTAGTTAACCAATCAAGTTAACTAGTTATCTAATCGATAACTAGTTATCGAAATCGAGTTAACTAATTATCAAGTTGTTAACTAGTTAACCTATCGAGTTAACTACTTAACCAATAAAGTTAACTGGTTATATAATCTAGTTAACACGTTAGTTCAATGATTAGATTGTAATAATAGTATCCATTACAAAAACTTGGATCTTTTTCTTTATATGAATGCATGATATATAATTTTAGTTAACACTGTTTATCAAGTTGTTAACTAGTTATCTACCCGAGTTAACTACTTAACCAATAAAGTTAACTGGTTATATAATCTAGTTAACACATTAGTTCAATGATTAGATTGTAATAATAGTATCCATTACAAAAACTTGGATCTTTTTCTTTATATGAATGTGTGCTATATAATTTTAGTTAACACTGTTTATCAAGTTGTTAACTAGTTATCTACTCGAGTTATCAAGTTGTTAATCAATCGAGTTAACATGTTATTTTGCTGATAACTAGTTAACGAATAATCATGATTAGTTAACTGAATGTTTTGTTAACATGTTATCTAACTAGTTATGTTGTTTTTAACGAGTTAACTTGTTAGCATCATGATTTTATCGAGTTAACTAGTTATCAAGTTATTAACTAATTATCTAATCGAGTTAACTAGTTAACCAATCGAGTTAACTAGTTAACCAATCGAGTTAACTAGTTAACCAATCAAGTTAACTAGTTATCTAATCGAGTTAACTAGTTAACCAAACAAGTTAACTAGTTATCAAATTGTTAACTAGTTATCATACTGTTAACTAGTTATCTAATCAAGTTAACTAATTAACTTATCAAATTCACAAATCTTTGCAAAATTCATGTGACTATTCAACAATCATCATCAATAATTTGATAAGCACCATCATCATTATCACAAGAACAACAAATTTATTAACAAATGATCATCATCATCAAAGGCTAGCTTATCCTCACAATAACATCATCATCAAAGGCCAACATCATCATCATATGATAACTTATGGTTGCTGCTCTTTCTCCTGTCCGAATTACAAAGAGAGTATTACAAACTGCTTATGGGCACAAGGAAGTCTTTGTTCATCTGGTTGCTGCTGCTTCTGCTCTTGAACTCTAATTCGAGGCACACCATAGCTTCTTCTGGCACACCAATATCTTCTCCTTCTCGATCCCGTACTCTGTGTCTTCCTTTGTGCAACTCCATTTCATCCCCTTTGCCATCGCTGCAATCGCGTCTATGTAGTAGGTTGATTCCCTGATCATTGTATAACCCATCGGCCACAATATCTTATCCATCTCCAGCAACACATGCTTCATCTCACACCTGCATTTTCCATTCAATTCAACAATCCCAAATGAGCCATGGTGGAGTTGACAGCTAACCTGAAGCTACAGCTAACATAAAGCTAGATTGAACTCTTCAATTCCATGGTGGAGTTTGATGCTGTTGTAAACTAAGAAGCATTCACAACTCAAGCTAACATAAAGCTAGATTAAACTCTTCAATTCCATGGTGGAGTTTGATGTTGCTGTAAACTAAGAAGCATTCACAACTCAAGATACTGCTACAGCTAACCTAAAGTTGGATTGAATTTCAATTCCATGGTGGAGTTTGCTGCTGCTGTACACACTACAAAGTATCTTTATTTTCGTTTCACCTACATAACAATCGAACCAAATACCTAATATGGTCCATAATACAAAATCTTTGAAGCTCGAAAACAGTGACAAAATTGAGATACAGAGTAGCTTTGAGTCATATTCAAAACCATTGAGATATACCAGGAAACATTAAAAGTTGAATTAACCACTAAACATTCGAAGCATATAACCAGTTTCAGAACTTTGAATTGACAAGGACTGCGTGAAAGAACATCAATCAATTTATACTAGAACAAAGTAGTAATGTCCAGAAGTAGCTGATTTTGTTTTCTAATTGCCAAAAAAACAGAGCTGGAAACTCACAAAAGTCAGATCAAGGAGGAGAAATAGAATCTGCGTCCTTAGTCGGAGGAGGATCAGTGGTGGGTTGTTGTTGTCAACGATGACAGACAACATCTGCGTCCTTAGTCACTCTTCTTCAACCCACTCCTCCGTGCTCTAACACCATTGATCCAGCGGCCGATGCTGCTACGTTGGTAGCCGCTTGTACTCGAATGACCCCCTACATAGGTGGATTTGATGGCGGTAGAGATTGGACCTCAGGAGTCAGAGATAGAGACGGGAGAGGAGGAAGAGATCCTTGTCGTCACCGCTGATTTCTAGTGAGGGGTGCGTAGGTGGAAGAGGATCAGTACGGCTGGCCATCGGAGTGGTGAATTGACCGAAGATTGGTTTCGGTGAGTGGTAGCGGCGGCTGTGATTTCTGGGGAAGGAGATGGGAGGAGGGAATACCTAATTAGATTTTTTTTAAATGACCAGTATACCCCTCCGTTTTGGGTTTGGATTCTGTTCCAAACTTAAAAGTTTGGACGCAGATCCTGTGCCACAACTAAAAGATGGAAATGGATCTGCGTCCAGGAGTTCAAGTTTGGAATAGTTCCAAAACCAAATTCGGAGGGATAGTTTTATCTTTTTGAAAAAGTAAAAACCCTACCTCTTGCTCCTTCTCCTTCCGGACTTAACAACCGCACTTCTTTCTCCTTCCTCTCCCGTTACCTCTCCCTCAACAGCTGCTTCACGATTCTCTTTCTTTTTTTTGTTAAGCACAATTCTCTTTCAACTTCCGTTATTTTCCCTCCCCTTCCGGCGTTCGGCTGAAGATCAGGCGGATCTGGTTTTCGATTCGAGGAAATTGAACTACTACATCGGGATTCTTTACGACTGCCACTCATTCGGGTTGTTGGGGCTTAGAAGGGGGGAACTGTCTTTCCCGGCGCAGACTGGCCGAAGATTCGATCGTAGTTCTCCCTAGTTGACAGGTCGACGTAGGAGTTCGAGACATGGGAGGAGATTGAGGTTTTGGGGATTGCGGCCATGGATTTCATACTCATTGGATTCAGCGGTGGTTTTGTATTTCTTCTTCTAGTTTTGGATGTTCGTGTCCTGCTTGTTGTCACCGTCGCTTCTCTGGGAAAATGCTGTCATCACCGTCGCTTTTCCGGGAAAACGTTGTGGTCGGACCCTTTGCCGAAAACCCACTACGGCAGGGAAACTAGAAATTGGAATTTGGAATGAAGATGATATTTTAATATTTTAACTCTTCAAGTTTTCTTGTTTACAGTTTGATACTCTTTTATTATTCAATTAACATAAAAGTTCCTATCTTTTTATTTGTTACAATGACATCTCAAAATAATGTGGCGGTGGATGATGACAAGTCATGGAATCCATCTCTAAAATACTCAGTAATTTACAGATTGATTGGTTGAAGTCTGTCTTTGATGTTTACCTTCCTAACAGATAATGAATCTTAACCCATCACTCTTTGCAAATGCTGATGCAAGTGATTATGCTTCAAGCTCAATATGAGACCATGGAGTCCATGTACAATTATGTCGGAATAATTTGAGTTAAGAGTTGAGAAGTTCATATTTGTTTTAAGGACCTAAATAGTTAACCGATTGGTTGACTAGTTAACTTGATAAGTTAATTAGTTAACTTGATAAGTTAATTAGTTAACTCGATAAGTTAACTAGTTAACTCAAGTAGATAACTAATTAATTCGATTAGATAACTAGTTATCAACTTGATAACTAATTAACTAGTTAACAACTTGATAATTAGTTAACTCGATTAGATAGTTAACTTAATTGGTTAACTAGTTAACTCGATTAGATAGTTAACTTGATTGGTTAACTAGTTACCAACTTGATAACTAGTTAACTCGATTAGATAGTTAACTTGATTGGTTAACTAGTTAATTCGATTGGTTAACTAGTTAACTCAATTAGATAACTAGTTAACGACTTGATAACTAGTTAACTTGATTGGTTAACTAGTTAACTCGATTAGATAGCTAGTTAACTCGATCAGATAGTTAACTTGATTGGTTAACTAGTTAACTCGATTAGATAGTAAGCTTGATGGGTTAACTAGTTAACTTAATTAGATAACTAGTTATCAGCAAAATAACATGTTAACAGATCATGCGTTAACTAGTTATCAACAAAATAACATGTCAACTCGATTAATCATGATGTTAACTAGTTATCTGCTTATACCCTGTAAACTAGGTATCAGTTAAAAATCAGGTTAACTAGTTAACTAGACGTCGCCGGAAAAGTCACCGGAGTTTGACCGGTTGCCGGAAAAGTCACCGGAGTTTGACCGGTTGCCGGAAAAGTTATCGGAATCTCACCGAAGATTGTGGTCGAACACCGGAAAAGTCACTGGTGTCAGTTGCCAGAAAAGTCACCGGCGATGGTGGCTGGCGATGTGGTGTCCGACGACTGTCAACAGACAACATGTAGAATATTTAAATAAATAATAATAATAAAACAATAAAGCATAATAATAAAATATTTTTTTTATGAATAAGTGGTTGCATTTCATAAAAAAAAACAGATAAGTACATACTGAAAAGGAAAACTATCAACTCAGAATCTACTTCTAACCAAAAGAAAGAAGGACCTATACATTATCTAAAATTAACTTCTCATCAACCCTCCCTTCAGCAAACAGATTGATATCACTAAAAATTCTATCAACTATTGCTTGGGCACTTGAATCTTTCCCACCAAAAGCTGTTGCACATCGTGCTCTCCAAATTGCATTCAGCATCATTACCCACTTCAACTGTTTAACTCTCCCCTGGACAGTGGTACTCCCCCATGCAGCTGCAAGTCTTACAACACTGTCCCAATCATGGTTCTCAGCTCCGGAAGTACCTTCCTAATGACCTCCTACGATATTCTGCAATAAAAAAATAAGTGGCTTCTGCTTTCATTATCTTGCTTACAGAACAGGCACTTTCCATCCACTGCTGGATCCCACTTTCGGACTTTGTCAAGAGTGATGATCCTTCCCATCATAATTAGCCAACCTACAAAATTAAATCGAGGAATACTGTAGCCTCACCAAATCAGCCCACTCCATGGGAGAACCTGCCACCTTTCCCTTATATCCTCCCAAACAATAGAAGGTTTAAACTTCACCATAACCTTATACCCTTCCAACAGTGTCCCCCATCATCATCAATGGACATGATCCCCTGCACTTTAGCTCTAAGTTTCATAACTTTTGTCCATATCCATGAGCCATAGGTGTCCTTAACTTCCCATAACGATTTACTTTTCAATATGTATTTCCTAATCCAGGCAACCCATAATGATCCCCCTCTTACAAAGATATTTCATAGGTGTCTAATAGCATTTGCCATGTTCCAACTCCTGATGTATTTAATCCCTGCCCCTCCTTCATTCCTAGACTTAGCAAGGTGCTTCCATGCAAGTTTAACTCTGCCACTTTCCAGCTTACCCCACAAAAACTTGTTACACAAAGATTCAATATCATCCATAAGCTTCATAGGGAGAATGTAAATCGAAAGCCAGTACAAAATTCTCCCAATCACATATTTTATAAGTTGTAGCTTACCAGCATAAGAAAGATACTTAGACTTCCAATCTGAAACCCTCAGTGTAATCTTATCCAATATAATTTTACACTCAGCCTTCCTCAATTTTCCTGCATTCAGGGGAACCCCCAGATACTTTAATGGGAGTGTTCCCTTCTTGAAACCACTAACCCTTACCAACTCCTCTTCCAACTCAGAGGAGGCCCCTGCAAGGAACACTTCACTCTTCTCTGGATTGTACCTGAGACCTGAGAACCTATGAAAACTCTGCAGGACCTCCACAATCCCTTTGACCGAGTCCCTGCCCCCTTAGCAAATACAAGCAAGTCATCTCAAAGCAAAGATGGGTGACAATCCCCTTGCATTGAGGGTGATAACGAATTACCCCTTTAGAAGCTGCCTCATTAAACAAATTACTCAGAATTTCCATTATTATGACAAATAGATATGGCGAAATTGGATCACCCTGCCTAAGCCCCTTCTTAGCCTCAAAATTCCCACACAGGGTACCATTAAGGTTCACAACAATCTTAGTGGAGGTTAAGCATTTCTCAATCTAGGAAACGTACAATAAGGGAAACTGCATATTTCTTAGGACCTCAAGAAGAAATCCCCAATCCACACTATCAAAAGCCTTCATTAAATCTATTTTTATTGTCAACCTTGGAGACACTGACTTAGAGCTATATGTTCTAAGTCGTTCATGTGCAAGTAGGATATTGTCACTAATAAGACGCCCCCTTACAAAGGCTGACTGAGAAGGACCAATTAGACTTGGGAGAACAGCACTCATCCGATTAGCAATCACCTTCAAAATCAATTTATATACCACATTACAACAAGAAATGGAACGATAGTCCTTAATTTCTGTTGCATTTGTTTTCTTAGGGATTAAAGCAAGGCTTACCGAATTCACATACCCCGGGAGCTTACCTGTATGAAAGAAGTACATCACTACATCAATGACTTTGTCCCCCACTGATGACACTCGATTTGACGTGATTATCAGCCTCATTTAAGCGACATTTCCTTGCTTAAGACATGGTTTTTAGGGTAGAATAGCGAATATTCACTCAACTACTCTATCTCGTGCCATTTGTGTTACTTTGGCCCGTTTCGGGTCTATTTGATGGTTTTCTAGTGTTTTCATGTTAGCACAGGTTTTTGCCGTCAAATAAAGTAGCCAAAGACATGTCTAAGGCATTGGAACCTCGAGAAATCGCATCAAAATCGATCCGAGGAGTCAATCAAGTCGAACCAAATCCTGCTCCCATTTACACTGAAGTTTTTGGCGAAAACTCAAGAAGAAATCAGCTGAGTTCACAAAGAGGAGTTTTCGGTGAAAACTCCAAGTTTTCGCCGAGAACCAGCGGTCCGAAAATCACAGGAGATGAAGCCGAGCAGTCAACCCATTTACAAAGGAATTTTCGGCGAAAAATCCCTTAGGTTTTTGGTGAAAATTCCAGGCAAAATCCGGCGGTATTAGGGTTAAGTATAAATACTTAACCGGCGACCCAAAAGAAGAGACATCTCATAATACCACTTAATACCAATTAATTTCAGAACTCTCACGAGTTCTGGAGCAGAGTTGAGAGTTTGAAGAGCCAGGAAGAGATCGTGACGCCATCCCTTCACCTCGGAGACTCGGAGCAAGGATTGAAGATTACCGGAGAGCGAAGCTTTGCCAGAGTCGTCTTAATTAGGTTTTACAGTTTCTATCTGTTCTATCTTTTGATGATGAACTCTGCTTCTGCCTTTGATTTTTCTTTTGTTATGAATATGAGTAGCTAAACTCGTAGAGCTTAGATTAGATGAACCCTATGTGACCCAAGGCTTTAAAGCGGTCACGGATCGGCGGTAATTAGATTCAAAATTCAATCAGTTTCTCTTTGCATGGTTGTTTTGTTCTTGATTGTTTATGTTTCTTTTCTGGTTGGTCGCCTAGATTAGGTTTTTACAAGCTAAGGTTAGTCGCCAGACAGCTTCCCTGCTTTAGCGCATAAACTTGTCTTCCTTGATCACTTAGTTTAGATTCTTGTTAAGCTGAGGATAGAAGCGAACACTCGCCTCACTTTAGAACATCAATTCAACCAGTTAACCTAATCATTGGAGTGTGCCTTTCGTAGGAACCAGTTAGGGTTAATCCGCTTCAAGAGTAACTCATAAATCACTAGTAATTGCACCAGTTAGTTTAGTCGTTGCGAGAGGCGACCGTACCCGGGCGGCTAATTAATCTTGGTAGTTAGAACAGATAGAGCGAACGTTCGCCGGTCTTAAACCTAAGGGTCAGGAGTTATGGTGGTGTATAGAAATTGATTGAATGAGAATTGAAAACCGCTGGTCTTGTGATTGCTGCTGCCTTGGTGATCTAAGGGGGATTCGAAATCTAAGCTTGTCTGTCGTCTATCTAAACCAACCAATCATTCTGTTTTTTATTTCATTTTAATTTTCTTGCATCTTAGTCTAGAAGTCGTGGAACTCACACCACGCACAACGTGTTCAAACTTGAATAAATTGCTAGCATATTTGAGTAAACGATTAGAAGAAACCCTGTGGAATACAATCTGCTTAACTTTTAGCTTGGTAGTATTTGATCACTGTTTTGCAGCTTATCAAATTGGCGCCGTTGCCGGGGAGTCTTATATATTGTTAGAAAGAAGAGTTGGCATTTTATTCTTCTACCTTTCCATCTTTCATATTCCATCACACTTCGATTTTACACCGGTTGTGTTTGTTTTTATCTTTTGCAGGTTAAGAAAATTCAGAAGCAAATCACTTCCGATCCACCTTCCCCTATCGCAATGGCTGCTCAAAAGAGTCTTGCGGATTACAATAAGCCAAGTGCTGCTAGTGTTGGGTCTTCCATCTTCGTGCCGCGCAATGAAGACGGTCCTGCCTATGAGATCAAGACCGCCTTCTTGGAAATGATCTCTAGGGATCTACAGTTTGAAGGAAAGCCTCATGATAATCCATGCACACACTTGGCAGATTTCCTTGCTTTTTGCGAGACCTTTAAGAGTCGGAGCCTCGATAAGGATACCTTGTGCTTGCGAGCCTTCCCATTCTCACTTCGAGGCGCCGCAAAGAGATGGCTCATTAGCAAGCCACCCGGTCACTACACCAACTGGGAGGATCTTGCTCAAGAATTCATAGAGGAATACTTCCCTCCTTCCAAAACAACTTCTTACAGGGACAACATCTCAAGGTTCAGACAGAAAGAAGGAATGAGCTTATACGACGCTTGGAATGAATTCCAGGAACTCCTCTACAGCTGCCCTCATCATGGCTTCACTCAGAGGCAGCTAGCCGAGATATTTGCTTGGGGGTATGAACGAAGAGTCACCTGAATGGGTTAACTCCTTAGCTGATGGAGACTACACCGCACTCGCACCGGAAGCTGCTCTTCTTCACTTTGCAAATTGCGCATCTAAGTCTAGAAGCTGGGAGAGACAGTTTGGAGCAGCTAAGAGCTGACCAAGCCGTGAAGATTAGATCAAGATTGAAGTACATAAACATATGAAGAAGATTTTCGGTAACTGGTCTACAGAGGAAGTGAACTTTATTGATCAAGGCTTCACCAACAATCAAAGAGGCTACCCCGACTATCGTCAGCTCAAACACCCTCCTCAACAACAAGGAAGCTTCCAAAAGCATCCTCCTTACAACTTCGGATTCAACCAGAGTCAGAATCAGTACTTGAGCGATAGTTATCAAGATTAACCTCAGAGATCTACATCAAGGAACACAAGGGATATCGAGGTAGACCAGAAGCTCGACCTGAACATGACAAGGCTCGATAACTATGAGGAGAAATTCAAGCTTCAAGCCGTCTTAAATCAAGAACATGAAGCTCGAGGTCAAAGAGTGGAGAGCATGGTGGATAACATGTTTAGACTGCTAACTAGTAGCCCCCTCCTTAATCAATCATCGGTTCAAGACGACTCTGCCATTAGGAAGGAGCACGTCAAGGCTATCTCCACAAGAAGTGACAAGCAATCAGCTGATCCTGCAGCTCCTAATCCGGCCATAATTCCTGATGCTATAGCCATTGACAATCCAAAGATCAAGGAGGAGGATAAAGAAGAAGAGGAGGAGGTGACTGCCCCTCCCCCCTAACAAAGACATCACCTGCGCCACCTCTTCCTCCATATCAGCCTCGGATTTTATTTCCTAAGGCTGCGCAATCAAAGGAGAAAGATCATGATACCCGGTACAGAAAGTGGTATGGATACTTGAAGAACACGAATATGAAGATGCCAGTTACTGATGCTATCCAGGTGATACCGGAGGCTGACAAAATCGCAAAGGATCCTGCAAAGAACAAGAAGAAGGAAGAGTTGTCTCCCGTCTCCCTCGAGGAAGAATGCTCCGCTATCCAGAGCCAGGCGACACCCATACCTCCCCCAGCTAAGTGTCGAGATCCCGGTGCTTTTACTTTGCCTTGCACTATTAATGATGTAAAGATTGATCGTAGTGTAACTGATCTAGGTGCTTCTATCAATGTTATGCCTACTTGCCTGTTTGAGAAATTGAACCTAGGAGAGTTGAAACCAATTAGCATGCATTTAGTGTTTGCCGACAGATCTGTTAAACTACCTAGGGGAATAATAGAAAACGTGGTTGTCCGTTGTGGTCCTTTTACTATTCTGGCTGACTTTGTTGTCATGGATACTCGAGAGGAAGATGTCACTCTTCTCCTAGGCCGACCGTTTATGGCAACAGCCGGCATTACCATTAATGTCCCGAATGGCCCGTTGACATTAAGGGTCGACAAGGACACCATGACATTCCGTCTCAAGGACGGTATGCAAGTCCCAGTCAAAGAAGAGATGCATTGTTTATCTGTTGAAGCTATGGAGTTGGCTTCGGTCAACTCTAGTTCTAATGAAAAATCTCGAGTTTCTTTAGAAATTTGCTTGCCAGGTGTCGGACAGGTCCCTATTCTAAAGAATGAGCTGCCGGCACAAAAGCCGAGAGAGAAGGATTATCCGACGGCGTCCCCTCATGAATCGCCAAACGTTAAAGATCATGGCAAGATAAAGAAGGAGAATAAAGAGAAGACGAAGGCGGTTTGGAAGCCGATTGCTCAGCCCCCGTCTGTCGAGCCACCGGAGAAGAATAATCCTCTAAAGGACGCTTCTTCGAAAGAACTGTTCGGGCCATTCGAAATTTCTAGTCACCTTCCCGATGGACGAACCAGGCTAATTCACGCACACGGGAAGAAGTTCACACTTGCCGGAGGATCCCCAAGGCCATATTTCATGAACTCCGACTCGGGCCTAAGAGAAATCCTGAGTTGGGATGTCTCTTGATCGCCGTCCAGGTATCGTCCGACTCAAGGACATTAAGCAAGAGCGCTTCGTGGGAGGCAACCCACGGCTGGAGTTCGTTTTTGAATATTTGAGTCAGTCTTTTCGTCATTCGAGTCAGGTTCGGGGGAGCCAAAGTGTCAGTTTAATTTTCTTTCGTTTTGATTTGTTTTTCGTCAGTTTTTGAAAAAGAGAAAAAAAGGATTTTTAAATAAATTTTCGGCGAGAACCAAAAGTTCTCGCCGAAAACTTTGCCAAATTTGCAAACAGTGAACGTCTCCATTATTTTTGCCTATTTTCGAAGAAGTTTTCGGCGAAAATTTCACAAGTTTTCACCGAAAACTTGTGTCTATTTTGAAAATCAGTTTCCTTTTTTCGGTCGATTCCAACGCATACTTGATCATCCAAATCGGAGCTCTGTAGCTCCGGTTATCCCCGAAACAAGTTTTTCACGTTTTTGGCCAACTTCGTCGCTTTCCGTCCATTTTCTTGAGTCGTGTCTAAAAGGTTAGTTGTTGGGCTTTCAATTTCGAATCTTTTGACATGCTGATTATTGAATTTTGATGAGTTTAAATCCGGTCTACCTCGTTTTGCGTGCCTGCTGTTTCAGTGTGATTTTTTCTGAACTGCTTGAGCTTAGATGATCTAGATTGCTCTAGGAGTGTCGTGCCGTGAATTTGAAAAAAAAAAGAGTCAAATTATTTTCGAAATTCCCCTAACCTTCTTGGTTTCGACTTTTATTCTGTGTGGATCCGGGACATTTGTCCTGGTATCCTTTTGATCTTTTTGTTGTTTTTGTTTTGCAGGAACTAGAGTAGCTACTCCGCTCCGCTCCGGGCTATTCGTGCTCATCCCCTACACCGACCATCTCATTCTAGGTTCTTCGTATCTCTCTACTCTAGTTTAGTCCTGTGAGGACACATAACGATTTAAGTGTGGGGTAGGATGCTAGAGAACCTTGCATGAACTTGATTGCCCTTAATTGTGTGTTGTGTGTTTCTCGGTGGCTTTCTAGTTTCTCTAGCATTAGAATTGCCCGGTTCTTGATTTTTTATGTTAAGTTGTTGTTCAATCTGTCATAATGATGCTTAGACTGCTTAACCTAGAACCTGAAAACCAACGTGTGTATTTTGATGCTAAATTGTCTGGTCTGAACAGATTTTTGAAAATCACACTTGTAGTTTGTCGCCTTGATTGCATGAAAATGACCGAATCCGACTAGCAAACCAACTGTGAGATTTTGATCCATTGCACGTAACTTGCAATTTCAATTCTTTTTGAGTGGTTTTCTGTTTGCTTGAATGAGTTAGAATTTGCATGAGACCTACTTGAGACCACACGATGACACAAGTTCTAGAATGATACGGGCACCTAGATTCAGCTACTAAGCCAGATAGCCTACCTAACGTTAAATCCATTAGGTTTAAACCCTTGAGCTTGGCCTGTTCTTTCGGTTCGATATACATTACAGTCATTTACCATTCTTTCATTCCCCGTTGATCCCCTGTGGTTGTAGTTCTAGATTGACCTACCAGAAGTCGGTCTGTGGTAACCTGCCTATAGCCATTAAACAGGTGGTCTAAGCTATTATGTCCAAACGTGTAAACCCCTCTAGCAACTAAAAGAAAGAATCGGCACAAAGAAAAAAAAGGGAAGAAGAAAAACAAAAGAAATTTAAAAAAAAAGTAAGAAAAAGAAGAAAAATTCAAAAGTTCCAAGTCCAATAACGTTCTTCCCTCTACATATGGAAGAATGAAGTCAAAAAAAAGAAAAATTCAAGGAAAAAATGTGTGTAAAGAAAATAAAGTGCTAGGTTGCTTGAGGGTATCATAGGACGAGCGTACACTATTCCACCCGTGTCTGGTTAGACGGTAGGAAGCCATAGGCTAGATTCGAGGGAAGTTAGTCGAAAGCTACACCGCACCAAAGCCATCATCATACATTCCCATCATCCATCTCATCATAAACCCTTGTAGTGTAGAATTCGTTACAGTCCTAGCAAGGGAAGTCCTTCTTGACTAGTTACTCGTGTTGTCACAGTTGTGGAGATGTGGTCGAATTGCAAACCTATGACAAAATTTCAGTAACAGAAAATGATTGAGAGCAGAAACACGTCCTTAAACACAGAGTGTGAGAGTTCCCCATTCACTAAATATTTCCTGTGTGAGGAGTTGGTCGGTCAGGTCAAATTCGTGCATAATTGGTTGCTATTACTCGTCGTGTGCAGTTTTTAGTGAGACCAGGTTGTTTGGCTGATCAGTAGGCATGTTAGGTTTCTTGTTCTAGGAATTATCTGTCTAATAATTCATTGTGTTTGATTGAACTCCAATTTAATAAATCTGATCACTTATAAACATGAGCGTTTCTATTCAGTTTGCTTGAGGACAAGCAAAAGCTTAAGTGTGGGGTATTTTGATGACACTCGATTTGACGTGATTATCAGCCTCATTTAAGCGACATTTCCTTGCTTAAGACATGGTTTTTAGGGTAGAATAGTGAATATTCACTCAACTACTCTATCTCGTGCCATTTGTGTTACTTTGGCCCGTTTCGGGTCTATTTGATGGTTTTCTAGTGTTTTCATGTTAGCACAGGTTTTTGCCGTCAAATAAAGTAGCCAAGGACGTGTCTAAGGCGTTGGAACCTCGAGGAATCGCACCGGAATCGATCCGAGGAGTCAATCAAGTCAAACCAAATCCTGCTCCCATTTACACTGAAGTTTTTGACGAAAATCCCTTCAAGTTTTCGGTGAAAACTCAAGAAGAAATCGGCTGAGTTCACAAAGAGGAGTTTTCGGCGAAAACTCCAAGTTTTCGCCGAGAACCGGCGGTCCGAAAATCACAGGAGATGAAGCCGAGCAGTCAACCCATTTACAAAGGTATTTTCGGCGAAAAATCCCTTAGGTTTTCGGCGAAAATTCCAGGCAAAATCCGGCGGTATTAGGGTTAAGTATAAATACTTAACCGGCGGCCAAAAAGAAGAGACATCTCATTGGTGAACCCATCGTTGTGCTGGTTCAAACAAATAACTAACAAAGCTAACAAAAGCTAGGGTAGATCGTATTCCACGGGCCTTCTAATGATTGACTACTCAAATAAGCTAGCAAATTACTCAGGTTTAAGCACTTCATGCGTGGTGTGAGTTCCACGACTTCTAATTCTAAGAAATGCAGAAAAATTAAAAATTGAAACTAAGAACAGAATGGAAATTGGTTGATTAAAACAGAGATGACAGACGAACTTAGACTTTGAATCCCCCTTCGTTCCCCAGAGCATTGGCAATCAACAGATCAGCGGATTTCGATTCTCATTCAATCAATTCTAAGACACCACCATAACTCCTTACCCTTAGGTTTAAGACCGGCGAACGTTCGCTCTATCCGTTCTAGCTACTGATGTGACTTTAATTAGTGCATTTTAAGCTTATGAATGACCTTTGAAATGCCCGTGTTTGATTCTTAAATGCCGTGCTTAATGTGTTTTTATCGGAGTTTTGTGCTAAGTGCTATTCTGTTGCCCGGTTGCCACTTTGAGGCCAATTCCATGTCTATTGGAGGTGTTTTCTTTGTATTTTCAGGTCTTGGCATTATAGTACTGGTGACAAGGAGCACGTAGGATCAAACGGGAGGTCAATCAGAGCTAGGACGGAGGAGATATGGACGTGGCAAGATCGAGCTTTCTGCAGAGTGCAGGGGTGCACGCCGTGCAGATGTGCACGCCGTGAATGATGCACGCCGTGCACCGTGCACGGTTTGGTGCACGGGCTGTCCAGGAGGCTCCGAAGAAGATTCAGCTCCAAGGTGCACGCCGTGCAGCCTTGCACGCCGTGCACCCTGCACGCCGTGCATAGGTGCACGCCGTGCACTGTCCCCTGCACTATATATATTCTTGTTTTTGGCCATTTTGAGCAATTCTTTGATATCTTTTGAACCCCAAACACATTTCCACGAACCCTCAAACCCTAGAACACGTTTTTGGAGCAATTTGAAGCCATTGGAGCTAGGATTGAAGCCAACAAACCTTGGGAGAAGTGCTTACAAGTGGAGAAGTGAAGATCATCTCAAGGATTCATCCATGGTGTTCTTGGTGACCATTCTTCCTTCTCTTCTCTTTACTCCCTTGGCCATGTGTGGCTGAGTTTCTAGGGTTCATCTTGGATGGGTAGATTAGTTGTGCTATGATAGAGGAATGATTGTATAGAACTTGCCATGATTGATCTTGGTTGTATGAGGATGATTCCTAGACTTGTTCTTAATGCCATTTTATGCCATGTTTGCTTAATTTGGTCCATTCATTGTGATTTGATGCATGAGAGTGCTTGGATTGCATAGATTGTAGGTCTAGGGATTGAAGTGAGTGTGTTCTAAGAGATTAGATCATCTTATTTCAACCATTTTCACTTGATTTCTCTCTTGGGCATTTTATCGAACACTTGGTGTGCATGTGGATTTTCATTCAATTGAGTGTGAAAATGCTTTTTGGTGAATCTCTTAGTGTTAGGGCATTGATATGAGAGTGTTGTGCCTAGCCTTGTGGTCATAGAGTCTTAAGAGAGGGTCTTGTGTCTTGGCATTTCATCAAACACTTAGAATGCATCCTTTTTTCACTTAGCTTGAGAGCGAGAGCCTAAGTTGAGTGGTATTAGGATAGGGATTAGATGCTACGAGAGTGCATTGAGTCTATAGGAGTGAAATGCATGGTCATCCGAATGCAAACTCGATCTTGATTAGCTTGTTTGTTCAATTAGACATCTTGAGCATGATGAAACTACCTACCAAGAGAACCCCTTTGTCTTTGATTTGCACCACTTTATTTCTCTTTCTTTACTTAGTTTCCTTTAAGTTTTTAATTCCTATTTCAAACCAAAACTCCTTCCAAATGAATAGACCATCTACGAGGAATGTGAGTAGAGGCCATTGAGAGAACCCCGTGGAATACGACCTTGGTAAAACCCGCTTTTATCAAGTTTTTGGCGCCGTTGCCGGGGAACTTTCTCAATCCTTTGAAAGCACTTAGTAGTGGACCGATCTATTCACTTCCTTCCGCTTTACTTTTTGCTTCCTTATTGCTCTTTGTTTACTTTATTATCCCGCATCGTTGTATTACTCGGGTGTGTTTGTTGTGCTTGTTTGTAGGTATCTTGTACTAGTGCATGAGGCGTTCAGCTCGTCTTCAAGCACGAATCCAAGGACTAGAACAAGTGCTCAAGTCACCTACCACTTCCCCACCTCCTATAGTTGAAGAAGAAGAAGTTGATCGCATCTCACACCACACTATGTCTCAACACGGGGATGACGATGACCAATCGGTACATTCACACCACACTAATGATGATGATCACTCACAAAGGGGTGCAAGACGTACCTTGGCGGATTATGCTCGTCCTACTCTTGAAGGGGCAGCCTCTAGCATTGTTCGAAGACCCGTCAATGCTAGGAACTTTGAGCTCAAGCCTAATATGATCCAAATGGTTCAAAATGGAGTGGTGTTCAATGGCATTGATGGTGAATGTCCATCTAGGCATCTCAAGGACTTCTTGGAGATTTGTGACACGGTTAAGAATGACCAAGTTCACCCGGATTGCATACGACTCCGACTCTTCCCCTTCTCACTCAAAGGTCGAGCCAAGTCTTGGTTGGAGAACCAACCTAGTAGAACATTCACTACATGGGAGGGCCTAGCCGAAGCTTTCCTTGAAGAATTCTTTCCTCCCTATATGACGGATGCAATCCGAGACCGCATTAACCACTTCACACAACACAAGGGAGAGCTCTTCCATGAGACTTGGAATAGGTTCCAAGCCATTCTTCGGTCTTGTCCTCATCAGAACTTCGCCGAATGGAGCTTGGCGGACATCTTTGCTAGGTCCCTTGATTTTGAGAATACAAGGATGATCAACCAAGCCGCCGGAGGTGACTTAAGGTCGCTTACTCCCGAAGATGCTCTAGAACTCTTCGCGGAGATGGCCAACAAGACAAGGAGTTGGTCTCGACAACAACCTCCTAAGTCTAAGTATGGAAGCGACACTCACTATGACTCTCGGTCCGTAAGTGTTGATGCACCAAAGGATTCATCCACCTATGGGAAGAAGCATAAGTTACCGGGACATCGAGATGAAGATGATCCAATGATCGCTCTCCTTATGTCTAAGATCGACGCCATGGCTTCACAAGTAAGCAACCTAAGTATGCCTAAGCATCCCTCCAAGGTTCAATCATCTCATGTGGGTAATCCACCGGTTGCTTCTATATATTGTTGTGAGGGTTGTGGGGGTCAAGATCACGATGTTAGTGCTTGTCCTTCCACCACTCCTGAACTTGGCCAAGGCGACCTTGAGGAGGTAAGCTTCGCACAAGGTCAAGGTTTCCATGGTAATTTCAGTCCCCAAGGTAACTATCAAGGTAACTATAATCGACCTTGGTACAACAAGTCTAACCAAGGTTACCAAGGCCAAGGGAGTCAAGGTAGTGGTTATAGCAAGGGCTACAACCAAGGAAATCAAGGAGGTTATCAAGGTTATAGGGGTTATCAAGGCAACCAATGGTCTCAAGGAAGTAACCTAAACCAAGGTAGCCAAGGGACTCAAGGAGGACCCCAAGCTCAAGGGCACCAAGGGGGAAATCAATGGAATCAAAGTGGACATCCAAGTCAAGGTTTCCAAGGTCCTTCCCCACCGGGAATGTACAACCATAGAGGTGAAGGACCGCCCGGGTTCAACAAGCCTCCTCAAAATAAGGAGGGTGGTTCTTCGATCTCTCAAGAAGACACCAATGCGGCAATGATCCAACTCATCAAGAATCAACAAGCTTCAATTGCCAATTTGGAGAACCAATTAGGACATATTTCTAAGGCACTCTCGGAGCGACCTAAAGGTAGTTTACCCGCCAACACCGAGGTCAATCCCAAGGGTCCCGAGGAGCTTATGATGGTAACTTTGAGGAGTGGTAAGCAAGTACAAGATGCCATACCTAAGGTGGTAAGTGCTCAAGATGATGATTTGGTTATAGTTGAAGACGTGGTTTCCGATGATGACACGGATAAGATTGAGGTTAAAGATAGAAGAACCAAGGCTAAAGAAGCTTCCAAGATGACCAATACGGTTGGTTCTCAAGAGGCTACGACGAGTGCCACTCCGGTCTCTCCTCCCGCACCGGTTGTGCCTCCGTACAAGCCTAAACCACCTTATCCTTCTCGCTTGAAGCCGGATTCCATGGAAAAAGATTTCAAGAGGTTTGTTGAGATTCTTGACAAGGTGCAATTCATAATGCCTTTTGGAGAAGCAATTACAAAGATGCCTCAATATGCGAAGTTCATGAAAGAGATCTTCACCAACAAACGCAAGCTTACGGATGTGACTTCGGCAAAGCTCAACGAACAATGCTCCGCCATTCTCTCTAAGAGGCCACCGGAAAAGCTTAAGGATCCAGGTAGCTTTACTATTCCTTGCACTATTGGTGAACATGCAATAAGTAGAGGCTTAGCCGATTTGGGTGCTAGTATCAATGTTATGCCATATTGCATGTTTAAGAAGTTAGGCCTAGGGAAACTAAAACCAACTCAAATGAATGTTCAATTAGCGGATAAATCTGTGACATCCCCTCGTGGTATTGTCGAAGATGTGTTGGTTAAGGTTGGTGCTTTTGAATTCCTTGTGGATTTTGTTATTCTATATGCTATGGGTGGTACCGATGTGCCTTTGATTCTAGGACGACCTTTCTTAGCAACCTCTCGTGCTTTGATTGATGTCTACGGTGGTAAACTTACACTTAGGGTCGATAATGAATGCATGATCTTTGACCGTTCAAATGGCATGGAGTTTACTTTGTCTTATGCTAGTCACCATGATCCTAAGAATCCGCATGAGCTTACTTCGGCTACTAATAGCACTAACCTTGTCCATCATAGTCTTGCGGAGTTGTTTGCTCTTAGTGATGTGCAGGAGAAAAAGGATGAAGTAAAGAAGACTCCACCTAAGGCTAAGAAGAAAGGTGTGGAGAAGCCACCCGAGAAGGGCAAGGAAGCCGCACCGATGGGTGAGACTAGCAAGACTAAGAAGCCACCCGATGAGAGAATTCACTCCAAGTGGTTTGGCCCCTTCACCATTGCTCACACGTCATCATCCGGGAAATCCGAGCTCACACCTCCCGAAGTCGGTAAGGTTCAATTCAAGTTCCGTGTGCCATGCCAAGGTAATGACTTCGATTTCAAAGAGGTAATGAGTTGGGATGGTTTTACTTAGCTGGTCCGTGTGCTTCGTCGAGCTTAAGACGTTAACCAAGCGCTTATTGGGAGGCACCCCATGTTATCCTTAATCTTTTGTTTTTAATTGTTCTTTGAGGTTTTTGTGTTGTTTTAGCTTTTTGAATAAGGTTTGGCAAGCATTTTGGATCACTCTTCACCAAGGATCATCATGGAACTTTTTCACCTCTATTACGTCCTATGCTCCTCTCTACCAATGCGGTAACTTCGTTCCACCTTACCCTCTCTCTCTTGATCATTGAGGACAATGCTCATGTTAGTCGTAGGGGAGTTTGAGGTTTGGTGTGATTATTTGTCGGTAGAAGTCTTAAGCTATGTTTTGATGTGTTGCATGATCTTAATTGAATATCGAATTCCTCTATTGTAGAATCGGTCGGTTCTTGACTTTCGGTGTGTAATTGACTTCAAGCCTTCGCAATGATGTTTAGATTGTTCCACTTAGAACCTATAACCAGCATGTTAGCACTAATATCAAATGAGTCTGGGCCAGAACTGAGATTTTATCACTCTTGTATGTTGGTTGATTGGTTTGATACGTGTTTTTTATACCACTCGATAACACCGGTCTAGGATGATGAAGGCATTCAGAATTTCTTCCCCTCTTCCATGTTTTTCATTCTCTTTTTGATCTTTCGTGATTGTGGCTTGAGATTAGACGGAATCCAATTCGAAATCTTGTACGGAAGTTGTTAAGGGGCTAAGGATCAAGTGGCTAAATTGTGAAAAAAAAATGCTCAAAAGAACTCAAAAGAAAAGCTAGGCAAGCTCGGCACCTAAGTGAAGTGTCGGGTTGAGCACTAAGCAAAAGGGCAAAGGCTGTGAGCTAGGCAGGTTCAACACCTAAGTGAAGTGTTGAATCGAGCACTAGTATGCAGTAAGAAAAAAAAAAAGAAAGAAAAAGAGTTCTCAAATGTAGCCCTTGATCCTAGCCAGAGTTTTGTAAAGTGCGGATCTAGAAGCGGATGAAGTCGAGTCGATAGCCACATCATAATCACTCACCACTTACGATCCATGTCCCGATTTCAAGTCCTTTTGATTAGAGTTGGTGTTGTCGTGGTCGGTTTTGCTGTGTCCCAATCAACCACTACTTGAAGTGTGCAGAAATTAGTGAGGTTTGGACTTGTTTGGTTGATGTTCTTGCATGTGTAGGTTTAGTTTGTTCGTGGAACAGTTTAAACTAAATTGTGATTGCTTGAATCTCAATGGACCGAACTTGTCATTTGTGAACTTGGATGTTTTCTAATTCATTTGCTTGAGGACAAGCAAAGCTTAGTCGTAGGGGAATTTGATGTGACTTTAATTAGTGCATTTTAAGCTTATGAATGACCTTTGAAATGCCCGTGTTTGATTCTTAAATGCCGTGCTTAATGTGTTTTTATCGGAGTTTTGTGCTAAGTGCTATTCTGTTGCCCGGTTGCCACTTTGAGGCCAATTCCATGTCTATTGGAGGTGTTTTCTTTGTATTTTCAGGTCTTGGCATTATAGTACTGGTGACAAGGAGCACGTAGGATCAAACGGGAGGTCAATCAGAGCTAGGACGGAGGAGATATGGACGTGGCAAGATCGAGCTTTCTGCAGAGTGCAGGGGTGCACGCCGTGCAGATGTGCACGCCGTGCATGATGCACGCCGTGCACCGTGCACGGTTTGGTGCACGGGCTGTCCAGGAGGCTCCGAAGAAGATTCAGCTCCAAGGTGCACGCCGTGCAGCCTTGCACGCCGTGCACCCTGCACGCCGTGCATAGGTGCACGCCGTGCACTGTCCCCTGCACTATATATATTCTTGTTTTTGGCCATTTTGAGCAATTCTTTGATATCTTTTGAACCCCAAACACATTTCCACGAACCCTCAAACCCTAGAACACGTTTTTGGAGCAATTTGAAGCCATTGGAGCTAGGATTGAAGCCAACAAACCTTGGGAGAAGTGCTTACAAGTGGAGAAGTGAAGATCATCTCAAGGATTCATCCATGGTGTTCTTGGTGACCATTCTTCCTTCTCTTCTCTTTACTCCCTTGGCCATGTGTGGCTGAGTTTCTAGGGTTCATCTTGGATGGGTAGATTAGTTGTGCTATGATAGAGGAATGATTGTATAGAACTTGCCATGATTGATCTTGGTTGTATGAGGATGATTCCTAGACTTGTTCTTAATGCCATTTTATGCCATGTTTGCTTAATTTGGTCCATTCATTGTGATTTGATGCATGAGAGTGCTTGGATTGCATAGATTGTAGGTCTAGGGATTGAAGTGAGTGTGTTCTAAGAGATTAGATCATCTTATTTCAACCATTTTCACTTGATTTCTCTTGGGCATTTTATCGAACACTTGGTGTGCATGTGGATTTTCATTCAATTGAGTGTGAAAATGCTTTTTGGTGAATCTCTTAGTGTTAGGGCATTGATATGAGAGTGTTGTGCCTAGCCTTGTGGTCATAGAGTCTTAAGAGAGGGTCTTGTGTCTTGGCATTTCATCAAACACTTAGAATGCATCCTTTTTTCACTTAGCTTGAGAGCGAGAGCCTAAGTTGAGTGGTATTAGGATAGGGATTAGATGCTACGAGAGTGCATTGAGTCTATAGGAGTGAAATGCATGGTCATCCGAATGCAAACTCGATCTTGATTAGCTTGTTTGTTCAATTAGACATCTTGAGCATGATGAAACTACCTACCAAGAGAACCCCTTTGTCTTTGATTTGCACCACTTTATTTCTCTTTCTTTACTTAGTTTCCTTTAAGTTTTTAATTCCTATTTCAAATTAAAACTCCTTCCAAATGAATAGACCGTCTACGAGGAATGTGAGTAGAGGCCATTGAGAGAACCCCGTGGAATACGACCTTGGTAAAACCCGCTTTTATCAGCTACCAAGATTAATTAGTCGCCCGGGTACGGTCGCCTCTCGCAACGACTTAACTTAACTGGTGGAATTACTAACGATTTATGAATTACTCTTGCAGTGGATTAACCCTAACCGGTTCCTACGAAAGGCACACTCCAATTATAAGGTTAATTGTTCAATTTGATGTTTTAAAGTAAGGCGAGCGTTCGCTTCTATCCTTAGCTTAACAAGAATCTAATCTAGGTGATCAATCCAGACAAGAAACATGAACAATGAAGAACAAATCAAACATGAAAGAGAAACTGATTGAACTTCGAATCTAATCACCGCCGATCCGTGACCGCTTTAAAGCCCTGGGTCACTTAGGGTTCATCTAGTCTAAGCTCTAAGAGTTTAGCTACTCATGTTTATCACAAAAGAATCAAAGACAAAGAAAGAGTTCATCATGAGGAAGAACAGAAAAGAATCTGAAAAACCTAATTAAGACGACTCTGGCAGACTTTGATCTTCGGTAAACTGCAATCCTAGCTCCGAGTCTTCGAGATGGAAGGATGGCGTCACGATCTCTTTCCGGCTCTTCAGACTCTAAACTCTCTGCTCCAGAACTTGAGAGAATTCTGAAGTTCGGTATTAGTTGGTAATTATGATGTTTTTTTAGGTATGGGCCACCGGTTAAGTATTTATACTTAACCCTAATACCGCCGAATTTTAACTGATATTTTCGCCGAAAATTATAAGCAATTTTCGCCGAAAATCTTAGTGTAAATGGATGGTCCGCCGGCTGCTTTTCTCCTGTGATTTTCGGATCAATTGTTCTAGTTTTCGCCGAAAACTTCCTTTGATGAGCATCAGTCGATTTGTGCTGGGTTTTCGCCGAAAACACTAAGGTATTTTCGGCGAAAACTTTAGTGTAAACCGGGGCAGACTTTGGTTCGACTCGATTGACTCCTCTGATCGATTCCGGTGAATTCCTCGAGGTTCCAACGCCTTAGACACGTCCTTGGCTACTTTATTTGACGGCAAAAACCTGTGCTAACATAAAAACACTAGAAAACCATCAAACAGACCCGAAACGGGCCAAGGTAACACAAATGGCACGAGATAGGGCAATTGAATGAATATTCGTTATTTTACCCTAAAAACCATGTCTTAAGCAAGGAAATGTCGCTTAAATGAGGCTGATAATCACGTCAAATCGAGTGTCATCAAAATACCCCACACTTAAGCTTTTGCTTGTCCTCTCATGTTCACAAATGAAAAGATCGATTATATTGGAGTTCAATCAAACACAATGAATTATTAGACAGATAGATCCTAGAACAAGAAACCTAACATGCATACTGATCAGCCAAACTACATGGTCTCACTAATAAACTGCACACGACAAGTAGTAGCAACCAATTATGCACGAATTTGACCTGACCGACCAGACTCCTCACACAGGAAATATTTAGTAAATGGGGAACTCTCTGTGTTTAAGGACGTGTTTCTGCTCTCAATCATTTTCTGTTACTGAATTCTGTCATAAGTTTGCAATTTAACCACATCTCCACCACTGTGATAACACGAGTAACCAGTCAAGAAGGACTTCCCTGCTAGGACTGTAACGAATTCTACACTACTTGGGTTTATGATGCGATGGATGATGGGAATGTATGATGATGGCTTTGTGCGGTGTAGCTTTCGACTAACTTCCCTCGAATCTAGCCTATGGCTTCCTACCGTCTAACCAGACACGGGTGAAATAATGAACGCTCGTCCTATGATACCCTCAAGCAACCTAGCACTTTTATTATTTTTCTTTACACAATTTTTCTGACTTTTCTTTTGACTTCGTTCTTCCATTTGTAGGGAGAAGAACGTTTTATTGAACTAAAACTTGAAACCTTTTTGGCTTTTTCTGATTTTTTTCTTTTCATTCATTTTTTTCGAAATTTGCTTCTTTTCTTCTTTTTCTAATTTTTTTTTCTTTTGTGCCGATTCTTTTCTTTTAGTTGCTAGAGGGGTTTACACGTCTAGACATAATAGCTAAGACCACCTGTTTAATGGCTATAGGCAGGTTACCACAAACCGACTTCCGGTAGGTCAATCTAGAACTACAACCACAGGGAATCAACGGGGAAATGAAAGAATGGGAAATGGCTGTAATGTATAATCGAACCGAAAGAACAGGCCAAGCTCAAGGGTTTAAACCTAATGGATTTAACGTTAGGTAGGCTATCTGGCTTAGTAGCTGAATCTAGGTGCCCCTATCATTCTAGAACTCGTGTCATCGTGTGGTCTCGAGTAGGTCTCATGCAAATTCTAACTCATTCAAGCAAACAGAAAACCACTCAAAAAGAATTAAAATTGCAAGTTACGTGCAATGGATCAAAAGCTCACAGTTGGTTTGCTAGTCGGATTCGGTCATTTTCATGCAATCAAGGCTACAAACTACAAGTGTGATTTTAAAAATTCTGTTCTGACCAGGCAATTTAGCATCAAAGTATACAAATTGGTTCTCAAGTTCTAGGTTAAGCAGTCTAAGCATCATTATGAAAGTTTGAACAACAACTTAACATAAAAAATCAAGAACTGAGCCATTCTAAGGCTAGAGAGACTGGAAAGGAATCACGATGCACACAGAAACACAATCAAGGGCAATCAAGTTCATGCAAGGTTCTCTAGCATCCTACCCCACACTTAAATCGGACTGTGTCCTCACAGGACTAATTCTAGAGTTCAGAGTGAAGTAGAAGAACCTGGACCGAGATGGTTGGAATAGGGGATGAGCACGGGTCCTCGGAGCGGAGGGAATCTACCCAAGCGAAGCAAAGGGAATCTCCCTACTGCCTACAAAACAAAAACAAATGAAACAGAAAAAAGAAATCGGGACAAGTGTCCCGGATCCACACAGAAAAAAGATGGATCGAAATCTGAAAAGAATAAATAAAAAGAAGGGACAAGAAAGAGGATACAACCTGGTCACTGCTTGTCAGGCGCGCCGGGAAGTGGAAAGTGGAGGAAATCGCCGAGCTGACGTTGCCACGCCATTTGTGCCTCATACCGCCTATTAGCGCGGTGCATATGTTACTACATAATAGTCCATCTCGCCTCTTGAGTGGCGTTGTCGGTGATGCGCCACTCCTGCAGTCGCTCATACAGCTCTCCAACATCTGCGGGGTGCGGGTGAGGCGTCTGGTATGGATCTGGGATGGCCGGCGGTGAGTGGTGTGCATACCCTGCCTGATGGTGTGGCGAGGGAGTATGGTCATGAAACTCTGGTTCGTACTGAGGCTAGGACTCCTCAGAATCATCTTCTTTCTCTGACTCATCCTCGTTCTGGAGGGGAGGATCTGCTGCTACCTGGGGACTGAGGTCCAGCTCGAGGTCGTACTCGACCGCCAAATCTCCTCCAACGGTGCGTACTCTGTGGCGTGGGATGTTCGGGCCATATTCGTGGCTGAGGCCGAAGGAGATGATGAGTCGGCCGATGAAGTTGCCTCCCAGGAGTGAGCGAGGTGGCGTCCTCCTCTTGGTCTTCTGACGGAAGATGCGAGCAAGCACCATCTGGGGTGAAGAGGGTAGCTCTCCCGGATAGCGCGAAGAAGCAGAAGTTCCTCCTTGTTGATATGGTGGCGGTCCTTCTCTGGAGCATATAATAGCGATCTACGCCAAACCATATGAATGTACTTATAGAGAGGGTGAGAGAGAGACTTAACTGAATTATGGTCCGTGAGACGATCGCTGGGCACTCCAGTCATGTGGCTCCAGAGTGCATGGTATGCCTCTCCGTCATCCTCGTCGTTCGCCCAGCCGAGGTGATGACCATGGTATTGCTCGTAGGGAATGCCTAGATGAGCTGCAAACTCATCATAGGTGAGGGTCCTGTACACCCCGCCCAGATAGAAGGAAACGACCTTCTTGCTCTGCCTCCTCTTGTGCTCGTCCAGATCAAAAGTGGCCCAGAACTCCTGGAGAGCGACGTCTGAGAAGTCGGAAGCTATGGTGGTCAGCTCTAGGAGGCCGGCCGGTGCCAGGGCGTCATGCACGTTCCGGTGGTAGTCCTCATCGTGATCGAAGAGGGACTCCATGGAAAGTGGTCGAACATTAGCTCCGGAACATGCTCGAGCTTCTTGTAGCACTCAAAGTAGTAGTCGGGTAGACGAGCAACAGTGCGATGGTGCCCAACACGGCCAGGGAATGCTGGTGGAGGGCCCTGGACGGCGGGGGCTCTGGAGCTCGAGGCGGCGTCAAGTCTCTGCTTGGTTTTGCGCTCATAAGTGGTGTTCCTAAACAAGAAAACAAACCAGATTAGTCAAACTAAAACCCTACCCCACACTTAGTCAAAAAACTCAATTTCACAAAGAAACGAGGAAAACGAGTGGGGGGTAAGCAAAGCAGATTAACCGGTAATCACAAACAATAAAAATACATTCCCAGGAACAGCCATAATGGAATTAGAACAATCAGAGTTCAGAAGTCAAACCGACATTTCTCAAAAGTCAACGTCACAAAGAATAAGACTTAGGCATAGCAACACATGATCAAACGATATGAAAATTAAGCACAACACTCCCTAAGCATGCTAGAACAGTTCAACAAGTTCAGCTAACCTAGCTCACACGAAATCAGTCGGCACGCAAATTGAGGTAAACTGAAAAGTCAACCAAAAGTCAACCCCGACGAAATTCAGCAATCAACATGTCAAAAGATTCGCAATGAAAAGTTCTACAACTTACCTTGAAGCCATGGATGCTAAAAATGAACGGATTGGGAGAAATCGGTGAAAAATAAAAAATTTTAGGGTTTGGGTGAACTAGAGCTGTAGAGCTCCGATTCGAACGTTCTAGGGCTCGGGTTGATCGGAAATGGAAGGGAAAGGGAGCGGCGGCGGCGGCGGTCAGACAAGCGGCGGCGAGTGTGGGTGGCGGTCGGCGGGTTTTGGTAAACAGGGGAGTGTTTTGACAAAATTTCAAAAATGAAAGTGAGGAGAGAGAGGGTGAGTGACCGGATGTTTAAAGGGATACGGTCCGAAATTTGCCTTGAATTTTTGGCAAAAATGAGTGCAAGTTTTCGCCAAAAATATCAGTTCAAAAGCACTGCCGGTTTTTCAAAAGAGTTTTCGCCGAAAACTACAAGTAGTTTTCGCCAAAAATTTGAGTTAAAATCGACTAGAAACACAGTGGGATTTCAAAGGGAGTTTTCGCCAAAAATTTTGAACTGCACGATTGAAAATATTTTCGCAAATCCGGCAAACTTCGAAAAATCACAATTAAATCCACAAAAATCGGAATAACCTCAATCAACTTGAGAATGACACTATGACACACAAATTACACACGAAAAATACGAAATCAAACAAACTGACACTTTTGGCTCCCCCGAACCGACTCTAAAACACTAAGGTTGACATAAATAAAAAACTGACTCCAGCCGTGGGTTGCCTCCCACGAAGCGCTCTTTTATTAACGTCCTTGAGCTGGACGATACCTGGACGGTATTAGGAGACATCCCAACTCAGATTCTCCTTAATGCTAGCATCGGAGTTCATAAGGTAGAGCTTCGGGGCTTCTCCGGTGAGCATGAACTTCTTCCCATTCGCGTGTAAGAGCTTGGTACGTCCGTCGGGAAGGTGGTCAGTGATCGTGAATGGTCCGAACAGTTCTGTCAAGGGATCATCTTCCACAAGGAAGACAGTGGACGGAATGAGAACGATCGGCTCCTTCTTTTCTTTAACCTCCGGCTTGATATCACCAGGATCGGTGATCGTAGGTATTTCCTTAGGAGATGCTTTCGGCTTCTCCTTCCATACTTGTTCTGGCGCCGGTAGCTTGGAACGAATTGGTGGTGCAGCTGGCTCGGTAGAAGGTGGCGGCACAACTGGTCTCCAGACCATGTGAGTCTTCGTCTTCTTATTCTTTCCCCGAGGTCTGCTAGGTTTTGTGCTCGGTGGCTTAGAAGAGGCTTTCAGTTCCTTCTTCTTTGGCGGCTTTTGAGGAGCAAATTTCGGTTTCTGCTTGGTAATCTGTCCAGCACCTGCAATAGCAATTGATCTAGGCACACTAGAAGAGATATCAGTAACGAAGTTTACCGGAGTCAACTCCACAGTTTCAACAGCTAAACAATGAAATTCTTCATTCTTAGGATTATATTTCATTCCGTCTTTAAGGCGGAATGTTATCATTTCTTTACCGACTCTCAAAGTTAAAGAACCATTTGGAACGTTAATTTGCATCCCAGTAGTAGCCATGAAAGGTCGTCCTATGAGAATGGTAGAATCATCTTTACTAGTATCAATGATAACAAAGTCAGCTAAGAACATGAAAGGACCACATTTAGTAACAACGTCTTTTATCTCTCCCCTAGGGTTTTAAGTGATCTATCAGCAAAGACAAGTTGCATACTAGGCGGTTCAAGATCTCCTAGGTTCAATTTTTCATATAGACTCATAGGCATAACATTAACAGACGCGCCAAGATCAACCAAACAACGTTCTATCTCAACATCATTAATGACAAGAGGTAGAGTGAAAGAACCAGGATCAGAGCACTTAGCTGGATATGGAGAGGAAGGTTTCTTGCTACGAGCATCAGGATATCCTTCTTTATTCCCCTTCATGCCATTCTCGATCCTTGCATTCGGCAACAATGCTCTTGGAAAAGGAGGCTTCACGACGTACGGTGCAAGAGGAGTATCATCCTCCTTAGGCGCCACTTTTAGTGCTTCCTTCTTCTCTGGAGATTCAGCGATCCTACATAAAACAGAACAAGCGTCAGCAGATAAGCTTGTAAATTTTTTAACAGATACCATCTTGGCTTGCTCCTTTCTCGGATTCGGTTCTGTCTGGCTCGGAAGTTGGCCAAATGGTCGACCAGATGCTAGCATGCTCGAGATGTTGTTCACAGCTTGCTCAATTCTTTGACCGGCTGCTATCTGTTCTTGATTGAGAAGAGCTTGAGCTTTAAACTGACTGTCATGATCATCGAGTCTGGTGATGATCTGACTAAGCTTTTTGTCCAGGTCACTGACGTTGTTTTCCTTCTGGTACTGCTGCCCTGGATAGGTGTTATTCAAATATTGATTCTGGCGATTGCCAGGAGCAGTCCCATAGTTACCCGAATTGCGGTGCGGCGGCTGATAGACACCTGCCGGCGGATGGTTAGGCTTCTGATCCTGAGCTGGACCAGCTGGGCGGTTATTCTGGTTCTGGTTATGGTTGGCGCCAGCATTGTAGTGAGGTCTGTCTTGATAGTTCCCTTGCTGCCTGAAGTTGCGGTAGCCAGCATAACCATTCTGATTATTAACGAAGCCTTGTTGAATGAAATTTACCTCTTCGGCGGACCAGACTTCTGTCTTACCAAAATTCTGGCAACGGCCTCCGTTATGTGCACAAGTTCCACACCACTCGCAATCAGCAACATAGACAGAAGCTGCCGGCAGTTTGATTGGTGTGGAAGACTTCTTCAGATGCTTCTCTACTTCGGCCTTGATAGCTACTTCGAGATCGAGCTTGCTCCTTGATCCTTAAGATTGTCGTTCCAGTTCCTTGACTTGGAAGCACAGTTTGCCAAGTGAAAAGAGCAGCTTCAGGTGTGAGCGTAGTGCAATCCCCTTCAGCTAGGGAATTGACCCACTTGGCAGATTCTTCTCGAAGACCTCGAGCAAAGACTAACTGCCTCTACTTGAATCCATGATGAGGACAGTTGTAGAGAAGTTCTTGGAATCGATTCCAAGTATCGTATAAGCTTTCTCCTTCTTTCTGGAGAATCTGGCAATGCTGTCCTTGATGGCTGTTGTTCTGGCAGGAGGAAAGTATTCTTCAACAAAGTCCTGAGCCAGAGTGTCCCAATCAGTGTAATATCCAGGTGGTTTTCCAGTAAGCCACCTCTTAGCAGCGCCTTTCAGAGAGAACGGGAAAGCTCTCAAACAAATAGTATTCTTGTCGAGGTTTCCGTTCTTGAAAGTGCTGCAGAGATCAAGGAAGTCTGCAAGATGAGTGCACGGATTGTCTAGGGGCCTGCCTTCGAACTGTAGATCCCTAGAGATCATAGTCAAGAATGGAATCTTGATCTCATAGTCAGGATCTCCTTCAATGCGCGGTACGACAATGGCAGATCGAACGCTAGTTGCGCTCGGCTTGTTGTAATCAGCTAGACTTTTCTGTGCAGGTGGCGGTGGTGGATTTCAGCCTGGTGGTGGTGGTGATAATTGATCAGTCATGGTAGGAGATGGAGGAGGTGAAAGTGACTCGGTGTATGAAACGACGTAGGTGACGGTACAGGTGAAGATGGAGATGAGGAACTCTCCTTCAGTTCCTCAATCTTAATCGGAGTGATGGATGGAGGTGGATTGATTCTACTTCTCCTTGGAATCTGTGATTGTCGAGGTGGAGCAGAACTGCTTGGTCTCTCTATACTCTTAGCCTTGTCGGTTTGGGAGCGAGTCCAAGGGCGGCGATGCATACACCTGTGAACAACCTACTGATGACCCGCCCGGTCGTTGTTATGCGGACGTTCAACCAAATAACTAACAAAGCTCACAAAAGCTAGGGTAGATCGTATTCCAGGGTCTTCTAAGATTGACTACTTCAAAACTGGCAAAATACTCGAATGCAAACAAGTTGTGCGTGGTGTGAGTTCCACGACTTCTAATTCTAAGAAATGCAGAGAAATTAAAACAAATTAAACTAAAGCAAATTGGAAATTAGGGTTTGAAAACAGAGATGACAAACGAACTTAGACTTTGAATCCCCCTTCGTTCCCCAGAGCATTGGCAATCAACAGATCAGCGGATTTCGATTCTCATTCAATCAATTACTAAGACACCACCATAACTCCTTACCCTTAGGTTTAAGACCGGCGAACGTTCGCTCTATCCGTTCTAACTACCAAGATTAACTAGCCGCCCGGGTACGGTCGCCTCTCGCAACGATTTAATTAACTGGTGCAATTACTAATGATTAATGAGTTACTCTTGCAGTGGATTAACCCTAACCGGTTCCTACGAAAGGCACGCTCCAATTATAAGGTTAATTGTTCAATTCGATGTTCTAAAATAAGGCGAGCGTTCGCTTCTATCCTTAGCTTAACCAGAATCTAATCTAGGTGATCAATCCAGACAAGAAACATGAACAATGAAGAACAAATCAAACATGAATGAGAAACTGATTGAATTTCGAATCTAATCACTGCCGATCCGTGACCGCTTTAAAGCCCTGGGTCACTTAGGGTTCATCTAGTCTAAGCTCTAACGAGTTTAGCTACTCATGTTTATCACAAAAGAAACAAAGACAAAGAAAGAGTTCGTCATCCAGAGGAAGAACAGAAAAGAATATGAAAAACCTAATTTAGACGACTCTGACAGACTTCGATCTTCGGTAAACTCACTCCTAGCTCCGGTTCTCCGAGATGAAAGGGATGGCGTCACGATCTCTTTCCGGCTCTTCGAACTCTGACTCTTCGCTCCAGAACTCGAGAGAATCCTCGAAAAACGTAATTATGAATGATATGTTATGAGGTATCTGTTTTTGGGCCGCCGGGTTAAGTATTTATACTTAACCCTAATTAGTCCGGATTTCCCTATTATTTTCGCCGAAATTCTTGAGGAATTTTCGGCGAAAATTCCTTTGCAAATGAAGGGATATTTTCGCTCTTTTCTGGACTTCATTCTCGGTTCGAAAACTTGACACTTTCTCCAAAACCGATTTGTGCTGATATTTTCGCCGAATACTAGGTGATTTTCGGCGAAAATTCCTTTGTAATCCGAGCAGGAATTTGCTTGAACTTGATTGGCTCCTTTGATCGATTCCGGTTTAGGTCCTCGATGTTCCAATGCCTTAGACACGTCTTTGGTTACTTATTCGACGGCAAAAACCTGTGCTAACATAAAAACACTAGAAAACCATCAAATAGACCCGAAACGGGCCAAGGTAACACAAATGGCACGATATAGGGCAATCGATTGAATATTCGTTATTCTACCCTAAAAACCATGTCTTAAGCAAAGAAATGTCGCTTAAATAGGCTGATAATCACGTCAAATCGAGTGTCATCAAATACCCCACACTTAAGCTTTTGCTTGTAATCAAGCAAACTGAATAGAGACGCTCATGTTCACAAATGATAAGATCGATTAAATTGGAGCTTAATCAAACACAATGAATTATTAGACAGCTAATTCCTAGAACAAGAAACCTAACATGCATACAGATCAGCCAAACTACCTGGTCTCACTAATAAACTGCACACGACAAGTAATTAGCAACCAATTATGCACGAATTTGACCTGACCGACCAGACTCCTCACACAGGATATATAGTACAATGGGAACTCTCACTCTCCTGTTTAAGGACGTGTTTCTGCTCTCGATCATTTTCTGTCACCGAATTCTGTCATAGGTTTGCATTTCGACCACATCTCCACCACTGTGACAACACGAGTATCTAGTCAAGAAGGACTTCCCTACTAGAACCGTAATGAATTCTACACTACTCGGGTTTATAATGAGATGGATGATGGGAATGTATGATGATGGCTTGGTGCGGTGTAGCTTTCGACTAACTTCCCTCGAATCTAATCTATGGCTTCCTACCGTCTAACCAAACACGGGTGGAATGATGAACGCTCGTCCTATGATACCCTCAAGCAACCTAGCACTAGAAACCTGTGCTAACATAAAAACACTAGAAAACCATCAAATAGACCCGAAACGGGCCAAGGTAACACAAATGGCACGATATAGGGCAATCGATTGAATATTGTTATTCTACCCTAAAAACCATGTCTTAAGCAAAGAAATGTCGCTTAAATGAGGCTGATAATCACGTCAAATCGAGTGTCATCAAATACCCCACACTTAAGCTTTTGCTTGTAATCAAGCAAACTGAATAGAGACGCTCATGTTCACAAATGATAAGATCGATTAAATTGGAGCTTAATCAAACACAATGAATTATTAGACAGCTAATTCCTAGAACAAGAAACCTAACATGCATACAGATCAACCAAACTACCTGGTCTCACTAATAAACTGCACACGACAAGTAATTAGCAACCAATTATGCACGAATTTGACCTGACCGACCAGACTCCTCACACAGGATATATTGTACAATGGGAACTCTCACTCTCCGTGTTTAAGGACGTGTTTCTGCTCTCGATCATTTTCTGTCACCAAATTCTGTCATAGGTTTGCATTTCGACCACATCTCCACCACTGTGACAACACGAGTATCTAGTCAAGAAGGACTTCCCTGCTAGGACCGTAATGAATTCTACACTACTCGGGTTTATAATGAGATGGATGATGGGAATGTATGATGATGGCTTGGTGCGGTGTAGCTTTCGACTAACTTCCCTCGAATCTAATCTATGGCTTCCTACCGTCTAACCAAACACGGGTGGAATGATGAACGCTCGTCCTATGATACCCTCAAGCAACCTAGCACTTATTCTTTTTTTTCTTTACACGATTTTTTTTCTCTTTCTTTTCAAACACACATTTTTTCTTTTGACTTCGTTCTTCCATTTGTAGGGAGAAGAACGTTTTATTGAAGAAATTTTTTTTTTACTTTACTTTTTTTTTCTTTTGTGCCGATTTTCTTTTAGTTGCTAGAGGGGTTTACACGTCTGGACATATTAGCTAAGACCACCTGTTTAATGGCTATAGGCAGGTTACCACAAACCGACTTCCGGTAGGTCAATCTAGAACTACAACCACAGGGGATCAACGGGGAATGAAAGAAATGGGAAATGGCTGTAATGTATTATCGAACCGAAAGAACAGGCCAAGCTCAAGGGTCTAAACCTAGTGGATTTATCGTTTGGTAGGCTATCTGGCTTAGTAGCTGAATCTAGGCGCCCTATCCTTCTAGAACTCGTGTCATCGTGTGGTCTCGAGTAGGTCTCATGCAAATTCTAACTAATTCAAGTAAACAGAAAACCACTCAGAAAAAATTAAAATTGCAAGTTATGTGCAATGGATCAAAAGCTCACAGTTGGTTTGCTAGTCGGATTCGGTCATTTTCATGCAATCAAGGCTACAAACTACAAGTGTGATTTTAAAATTCTGTTTTGACCAGGCAATTTAGCATCAAAGTATACAAGTTGGTTCTCAAGTTCTAGGTTAAGCAGTCTAAGCATCATTATGAAGGTTTGAACAACAACTTAACATCAAAAATCAAGAACTGAGCCATTCTAATGCTAGAGAGACTGGAATGGAATCACGAGGCACACAAAAACACAATTCAAGGGCAATCAAGTTCATGCAAGGTTCTCTAGCATCCTACCCCACACTTAAATCAGACTGTGTCCTCACAGGACTAATTCTAGAGTTCAGAGTGAAGTAGAAGAACCTGGACCGAGATGATTGGTGTAGGGGATGAGCACGGATCCTTGGAGCGGAGGGAATCTACCAAAGCGAAGCAAAGGGAATCTCCCTACTGCCTGATCATGACTGGTGAGGGGCGTCGGGGGGTGGAAAGTGGAGGTGCTCGCCGAGCTGACGTTGCCACGCCAGCTGTACCTCATACCGCCTGTCGGCGCGGCGCATATGCTGATGCATAATAGTCCATCTCGCCTCTTGAATGGCGTTGTCAGTGATGCGCCACTCCTGCAGTCGCTCATACAACTCACCAATGTTCGCGGGGTGCGGTCGTTGCTGATGGTGAGGCGTCTGGTATGGATCGGGAATGTGCGGCGGTGACTGGTGAGCATACCCTGCCTGATGATGCGGCGAGGGTATATAGTCTTGGAATTCTGGCGGCGGCTGGGGCTGCTGCTGCTCAGCATCATCTTCTTCCTCCGACTCGACCACAGGTTGGAGTGGAGGATCTGCTGCTACTTGGGGACTAAGGTCCAACTCTAAGTCGTACTCAACCGCTAAGTCTCCTCCAACAGTCCTAACTTGGTGTCATGGAATGTTCGGGCCATATTCATGGCTGATGCCGAAGGAGATGATGAGCTGACCTATGAAGTTACCCCCAGGAGTCTGCGAGGTGGCGTCCTCCTCCTGGTCTTCTGGCGGAAGATGCGTGCCAGCACCCAGCCGGGGTGGAGAGGGTAGCTCTCTCGGATTGCTCGAAGAAGCATAAGCTCCTCCTTGAGGATATGGTGGCGATCCTTATCTGGAACATAGAAAAGCGACCTACGCCAAACCATATGAATAAATTTAAAGAGAGGGTGAGAGAGGGACTTAATTGAGTCATGGCCCGTGAGGCGATCACCAGGCACTCCAGTCATATGGCTCTAGAGCGCGTGGTACTCCTCGTCGTCATCATCGTCGCCTCAGCCTAGGTGATGATCGTGATAATGCTCGTAGGGGATGCCTAGATGAGCAGCAAACTCATCGTAGGTGAGCTGCCTGTACACCCCACCAAGATAGAAGGTCACAACCTTCTGGCGCTGCTTCCTCTTGTGCTCATCCAGATCAAAGGTCGCCCAGAACTCCTGGAGAGCAATGTCTGGGAAATTGGCAGCTATGGTGGTCAGCTCTAGGAGGCCTGCCGGTGCTAGGGCGTCATGCACGTTCCGGTAGTAATCCTCGTCGTGCTCGTTCAGGGACTCCATGGAGAGAGAGCGCACGTCAGCTCCACGAATGTGCTGGATCTCCTGGAAGCACTCGAAGTAGAAGTCAGGGAGACGAGCTAGAGTGCGATGGTATCCAGCCCGGCGAGGTAGTGCGGGTGGAGGACTTAGAACGGCGAGTGTGACTGGGGCGGCAGCTCCTGAGCTCGAGGCGCCATCAAGTCGCGCCTTAGTCCTGCGCTCATAAGTGGTGTTCCTAAAACCAGAATGAAACCAAATTAGTCAAACTTAAACCCTACCCCACACTTAGTAGAAAAACTCAATTTCACAAAGAAATGAGGAAAACCGAGTGGGGTTAAGCAAAGCAGAGTAACCGGTAATCATGGACAGTAAAATACATATTTAGGAACAGCCAGAATGGATTAGCACAATCAGAGTTCAAAAAGTCAAACTGACATTCAGGAAGTCAACACTATAGCATAATGAACCCTAATCATGGCAAGATTATCACAACGTGGAAATTGACGGCACAATATGATCTCAGATGGCAAACACAATAATATGAACGAGAATGAGCACATCAAGCAGCCAAATGATCACAACAATTCAAAGTCAAACCGACATTTCTCACAAAAGTCAACATCACAAAGAATCAATCCTATGCAAGCAACACATGATCAAATAGTATGGAAATTAAGCACGGAACTCCCTAAGCATGCTAGAACAGTTCTACAAGTTCAGCTAACCTAGTTCACACGAAATCAGTCGGCACGCAAATCGAGGCAAACCGAAAAGTCAACCAAAAGTCAACCCCGACGAAATTCAGCAATCCATATGTCAAAAGATTCGTATTGAAAAGTTCTACAACTTACCTTGAAGCCATGAGTGCTAAAAATGAACGGTTTGGGAGAAATTGGTGAAAAACTCTGAAAACAAGGGTTTCGGTGAACTGGAGCTGTAGAGCTCCGATTCGGCTGTTCTAGGGCTCAAAACGATCAGAAAAGAGAGGGGAGTTGAGCGGCGGTTGGCGGCGGCGGCGGTTAAAAAAAAAATTTGGCGGTCGGCGGCGGTTATTGAAAAACAAAGGGAATTTTCGGGTTTGTGTTCGAAAATAAAAGAAGGAAAATGGGGGAGAGAGAGGATAAGACCGGGTTTTAAGTGGGAAATTTTCTGATTTTCAAAGGAATTTTCGGTGTGAAACTAATAGGTAGTTTTCGCCGAAAATGGGAGTTAAAATGGCTGCCGGTTTTCAAATGGATTTTCGCCGAAACCACTCAACTTTTCGAACCGAAAATATGAAACAGGAGACCGGGTTTGAAAATTCAAAAGGCGATTTCACCGAAAATAGGGGTGATTTCGCCGAAAACAGGGGTGATTTCGCCGAAAATTTTGAACTACTCGGGTGAAAATATTTTCGCAAATCCGGCCAACTTCAGAAAATCACCATTAAATCCACAAAAATCGGAACGACCTAAATCAACTTGCGAACGACACTATGACACACAGACTCTACACGAAAAATAATAAATCAAACAAACTGACACTTTTGGCTCCCCCGAACTGACTCTAAAACGCTAAGGTTGACACAAAACAAAAACGGACTCTAGCCGTGGGTTGCCTCCCACGAAGCGCTCTTTTATTAACGTCCTTGAGCTGGACGATACCTGGACGGTATTAGGAGACATCCCAATTCAGATTCTCCTTAACGCTCGCGTAGGAGTTCATGAAGTACAACTTCGGGACTTCTCCGGTAAGCGTGAATCTCTTCCCGTTTGCATGCAAGAGCTTGGTACGTCCATCGGGAAGATGATCAATGATCTTGAACGGTCCGAACAGTTCTCTGGAGAGGTCATCCTTCATGAGTGTTACGATGGAGGGAATGAGGACTGTCGTGTTCTTCTTTTCTTTTATCTTCGGCTTGTTATCACCAGGATCGGTGATCGTCAGTACTTCCTTAGGAGATGCTTTCGGCTTCTCCCTCCATACTTATTCCGGCGCCGGTTTCTCGGAACGAATTGGTGGTGCAGCTGGCTCGATGGAAGACGGGAGAATTTTTGGCCTACAGACCATTTGGGTTTTCGTCTTCTTGTTCTTTCCCCGAGGTCTGTTAGGTTTAGTGCTCGGTGGCTTAGAAGAGGCTTGCAGTTCCTTCTTCTTCTTGGGCGGCTTCTGAACCGAAGTTTCTGGCTTCTTCTTAATAACCTGTTCAATACCTGCAGCAACAACTGATCTAGAGACACTGGTAGAAGCATTAGTAACGGAGCTGACCGGAGTCAACACCACAGTTTCAACAGCTAGGCAGTGAGATTCTTCATTCTTAGAGTCATATTTCATGCCATCTTTAAGACGGAACGTTTTCATTTCTTTACCGACCCTTAGAGTTAAAGAACCATTTGGAACGTTAATATTCATTCCAGTAGTAGCCATGAAAGGTCGACCTATGAGAATGGTAGAATCATCTGTACTAGTATCCATAATCACATAGTCAGCTAAGAACGTGAACGGACCACATTTAGTAACAACGTCTTTAATCTCTCCCTTAGGGGTTTTAAGTGATCTATCAGCAAAGACAAGTTGCATACTAGGCGGTTCAAGTTCTTCTAGGTTCAATTTTTCAAACAGGCTCATAGGCATGACATTAACAGACGCTCCTAGATCAACTAAACAACGTTCTATCTCAACATCATTAATGACCAAAGGTAAAGTAAAAGAACCAGGATCAGATAACTTAGCTGGATATGGAGAGGCAGGTTTCTTAATACGAATGTCAGGATATCCTTCCTTGTTCCCCTTCATGCCAGTCTCGATCCTTGCATTTGGCAGCAATGCTCTTGGAAAAGGAGGCTTCACGACGTACGATGCAAGAGGAGGATTGATGACACTCAATTTGACGTGATTATCAGCCTCATTTAAGCGACATTTCCTTGCTTGAAACGTGGTTTTAGGGGTAAAATAGCGAATATTCACTCAACTACCCTATTTCCTACCGATTTGGTTACTTTGGCCCTTTTCGGGTCTATTTGATGGTTTTCTAGTGTTTTTGCGTAAGCACAGGTTTTTGCCGTCAAATAAAGTAGCCATGGACGTGTCTAAGGCATAGGAACATCGAGGAACTGAACCGGAATCGATCAAAGGAGCCAATCAAAGTCAAACCGAAAATCTGCCCATTCACACTTACACATTCGGCGAAAACAAGCTCACATCTTCGGCGAAAATAACAGTGTAAACCAACTGATGTCAAGAGAAGAACATCTTCGGCGAAAAGAGCCCAGGGTTTTCGGCGAAGATGCAAGGGAAAATCACTGGCGCCAACAGAAGGTATTTTCGGCGAAATTGATTAACTCTTCGATCCGAAAATAGAGTACAGAGAAATCAGCCGACGGTGTTTTCAATTGCAAGAATATTTTCGGCAAAAATACTTCATTATTTTCGGCGAAAATCCCTTCCAAATCCGGCGCTGTATTGGAAACCCTAAAACGTACCTATTTAAAGAAGCAGCCGGCAGCCAAAGGGGAATCACAAAAACAACAACACACGAATTCTGAGAGATCAGCCACGACCTTAGGGTCGATAGATAGAGTTTAGAGAGTTCGAAGATCCGTGGAGAGATCGTGACGTCATCCTTCCACCTCGGAGAACTCGGAGCTTAAAGTTGAAGATCCAGGAGATTGAAGCTTCGGGGGACTCGTCAGAATTAGGTTTTTCAGTTCTTATCTGTTCTTCCTCTGTATGATGATCTTCATTGTTGCCTTTGATTCTCTTGTTTCTGATATGAGTAACTGAACTTGTAGAGCTTAGATTAGATGAACCCTAAGTGACCCAGGGCTTTAAAGCGGTCACGGATCGGCGGTAATTAGATTCGAAGTTCAATCAGTTTCTCTTTGCATGTTTGATTCGTTCTTCATTGTTCATGTTTCTTGTCTGGATTGATCCCCTAGATTAGATTCTTGTTAAGCTAAGGATAGAAGCGAACGCTCGCCTTACTTTAGAACATCGAATTGAACAATTAACCTTATAATTGGAGCGTGCCTTTCGTAGGAACCGGTTAGGGTTAATCCACTGCAAGAGTAACTCATTAATCATTAGTAATTGCACCAGTTAATTAAGTCGTTGCGAGAGGCGACCGTACCCGGGCGGCTAGTTAATCTTGGTAGTTAGAATGGATAGAGCGAACGTTCGCCGGTCTTAAACCTAAGGGTAAGGAGTTATGGTGGTGTCATAGAAATTGATTGAATTAGAATTGAAAACCGCTGATCTGTTGATTGCCAATGCTCTGGTGAACGAAGGGGGATTCGAAATCTAAGCTCGTCTATCTTCCTGTTAGTCAACCGTTTTAATCTTTCTGTCTTTTATTTTTCTTTGTTTATTAGATTAGAAGTCGTGGAACTCACACCACGCACAACGTGTTTTAACCTGAGTAATTTGCCAGCTTCTTCAAAGTAGTCGATTAAAAGAAACCTCGAGTTGAATACGATCTGCTATAGCCTTTTATTAGCATTAGTAGTTTTTATTTGGCTGAACGTCCGAACAACGACCGGAGGTCTCACCAAATTGGCGCCGTTGCCGGGGACTCTTCTAATTGTTTGAAAGAAGAGTTGGCAAATTATTCTTCTACCTTTCTGCCTTACCATTTATTTTCCTCCATATTTTCATGATTTACCTGGGTAGTGTTTTTGAGTTTTAATTATGCAGGATTACAGGTGGGATGACCAGTACCAAGAGTGGCGCGTCAATGGAGCACCGAATATTGAGGATTACCAAGAGATGCTACATCAACAACAACAACAAACGGCGAGATTTGACTCCCTCTTTGATAAAATCTCTTCAATACTACAAGGTTACCAAGAGACACACCAACAAGAGCATCGAAGAGGCGCTAGAGATAACCAAGAGATGCTTCATGAACATCAACAATGCTCGTCGAGAACCCAATCTGCCTTGGATAATATCTCTTCAATGCTACAAGCTCATCTCGCGACGGACATCAAGTTCGAGCAACCAAAGCAGTTAATGACAAAAGACGCTCAAGAGCTGTTCGAAGAAGAAGATGATGATCCTATCCATGACTATTATGAGCTAGAAGAATCCTTGGCGGTGGTGGTTGATGAAGACATAGAGCCAATCCATCTTGAAGTTGAAGCTGAAGAGGAGCACGAAGAAATAGAGGAGATATCCTCAATTGAGTTTCTGCCAAGTCAACCTATAGATCAAGCCAGAGACGAGCACGTGGGAATCAAAGACGTTAAAGATTTGGAAGTATACACACTCGATCCCGAGAGACCTCTTGATGAGCATCAGGTGGAGAAGATGGAGCTCATTGATCATGCCGCGCCGTACTACCTCTTTCCTCTTCCAGAAGGAGAATTCAAGAAGAACTGGTCATCCAACCAGAACCACGATCTACTAGAACACTGCCGGTTACATCACCCTGCTGGAGTGCTACATGGCACTCAACCGCACACCTTGAAGAAGACGATTGACTTCAAGGAACTTCTGAGTTGGGGTCCCTAACAGGTACCGTCCGGCTCAAGGACGTTAAAAGAGAGCGCTTCGTGGGAGGCAACCCACGGTTGGAGTCCGTTTTTTAATTATTGAGTCAGTTTTTTTGTCGTTCGAGTCGGTTTCGGGAAGCAAAAAGTGTCAGTTTGTTTGATTTATTATTTTTCGTGTAGAGTCTGCATGTCATAGAGTCAGTCGCAAGTTGATTGAGGTCGTTCCGATTTTTTGGATTTAACTGTGATTTTCTGAAGTTGGCCTGATTTGCGAAAATATTTTCACCCGAACAGTTCAAAATTTTCGGCGAAGCCACTACCATTTTCGGCGAAACTGATTCTTGATTTTCGAACTCATTCTTCCTGTTTCCTATTTTCGGTTCGAAAATTTTCTGATTTCGGCGAAACCATCCCAACTAAATTTTTGGCGAAACCGAGCTTCCATTTTCGGCGAAACCGCCTTTTTCAAATCGGTCAATCCATGTTAACTTGTAGTTTTGGCGAAACCACCCCCCTACTTTCGCCGAAACTGATTTGAAAAATCACTTAATTATTTCCTTTAAAATCCGGATTCACCCTCTCTCTTCCTTCTTTCAGTTTCTCATTCAATCGTCAAAATATTTTTTAAAATTTCCCTTAACCTTCTTTGTTCGACTTTTATTCTGTGTGGATCCGGGACACTTGTCCCGGTATCCTTTTGATCTTTTTGTTGTTTTTGTTTTGTAGGATCTCGAGTAGCTACTCCGCTCTGCTCCGGGCTATCCGTGTTCATCCCCTACACCGACCATCTCGTCACAGGTTCTTCGTATCTCTCTACTCTAGTTTAGTCCTGTGAGGACACAGAACCGTTTAAGTGTGGGGTATAGGAGCCTAGGATTATGCATGATCTTGCTTGCTATCTATGATTCTATGGTTCAAATTTGAATTTCTCTAGCATAGAATTGCTCAATTCTTGACTTGTGATGTTAAATTGACTTCAATTTTGAACAATGACGTCTAGACTGTTCCACTTAGAACCTGTAACCAACGTGTTGGAACTGATATTAAATGAGTCTAGGTCAGAACAGATCATAAATCACTTCAGTAGTTGAAACTTGAATTAATTGAATTATATGGTCTGTTAATAACAAAGCTCGATAACACCGTTCTAAGATGATAGATGCTAGCTTCTTCCATGTTTTTCTCCATATTTGTTCACCTGTGATTGTGGCTAGAGATTAGGCGGAAATCCAATTCGAAATCTTGTGTAAAAAGTTATAACTAGCTAGGATTAAGTGGCTAAATTGTTAAATCAAGTAATAAAGTTGTGCAAATCAATGCTAAGTTCTTTAAAGTGCCGAAAATAAAGCTAGGCAAGCCCGACACCTAAGTGAAGTGTTCGGGTTGAGCACTAGCATAAGCACAAATACTGTGAGCTAGGTAGGTCCAACACCTAAGTGAAGTGTTTGGTATCGAGCACTAGTATGCAGTAAATAAATTGAAGGAAGAAATTGAACTTGAAATTAATTGTTGTTTAAATCGGTCCTAGCTAGAACATGTAACGCACAGATCTAGAAATGGATGAAGTTGAGTCGATAGCCACGTCACTTTTCGTACCTCTGCGTCCACATCATGGCTAGAGCTTAAAGTCTTTTTGATTAGAATTGGTGTTATCGTAGTCGGTTAATTATGATTAATTGTTTTGCCAAGAAACGAGCTTTGTTAAAACTACTACTTGAAGTGTGCAGAAAACAGTGAGATCGGAAATTTGTTTGGTTGATGTTCTTGCATGTGTAGGTCACTCTTTCTACGTGGAACAGTCTAAACCAAATTGTTAGAATTGAATCTCGGTTTAATCTCGTGTCATTTGCGAATTTGAGTGTGTTCTAGTTCAGTTTGCTTGAGGACAAGCAAAAGCTTAAGTGTGGGGTATTTGATGACACTCGATTTGACGTGATTATCAGCCTCATTTAAGCGACATTTCCTTGCTTGAAACGTGGTTTTAGGGGTAAAATAGCGAATATTCACTCAACTACCCTATTTCCTACCGATTTGGTTACTTTGGCCCTTTTCGGGTCTATTTGATGGTTTTCTAGTGTTTTTGCGTAAGCACAGGTTTTTGCCATCAAATAAAGTAGCCATGGACGTGTCTAAGGCATAGGAACATCGAGGAACTGAACCGAAATCGATCAAAGGAGCCAATCAAAGTCAAACCGAAAATCTGCCCATTCACACTTACACATTCGGCGAAAACAAGCTCACATCTTCGGCGAAAATAACAGTGTAAATCAACTGATGTCAAGAGAAGAACATCTTCGGTGAAAAGAGCCCAGGGTTTTCGGCGAAGATGCAAGGGAAAATCACTGGCGCCAACAGAAGGTATTTTCGGCGAAATTGATTAACTCTTCGATCCGAAAATAGAGTACAGAGAAATCAGCCGGCGGTGTTTTCAATTGCAAGAATATTTTTGGCGAAAATACTTCATTATTTTTCGGCAAAAATCCCTTCCAAATCCGGCGCTGTATTGGAAACCCTAAAACGTACCTATTTAAAGAAGCAGCCGGCAGCCAAAGGGGAATCACAAAAACAACAACACACGAATTCTGAGAGATCAGCCTCGACCTTAGGGTCGATAGATAGAGTTTAGAGAGTTCGAAGATCCATGGAGAGATCGTGACGCCATCCTTCCACCTCGAAGAACTCGGAGCTTAAAGTTGAAGATCCAGGAGATTGAAGCTTCGGGGGACTCGTCAGAATTAGGTTTTTCAGTTCTTATCTGTTCTTCCTCTGTATGATGATCTTCATTGTTGCCTTTGATTCTCTTGTTTCTGATATGAGTAACTGAACTTGTAGAGCTTAGATTAGATGAACCCTAAGTGACCCAGGGCTTTAAAGCGGTCACGGATCGGCGGTAATTAGATTCGAAGTTCAATCAGTTTCTCTTTGCATGTTTGATTCGTTCTTCATTGTTCATGTTTCTTGTCTGGATTGATCCCCTAGATTAGATTCTTGTTAAGCTAAGGATAGAAGCGAACGCTCGCCTTACTTTAGAACATCGAATTTAACAATTAACCTTATAATTGGAGCGTGCCTTTCGTAGGAACCGGTTAGGGTTAATCCACTGCAAGAGTAACTCATTAATCATTAGTAATTGCACCAGTTAATTAAGTCGTTGCGAGAAGCGACCGTACCCGGGCGGCTAGTTAATCTTGGTAGTTAGAACGGATAGAGCGAACGTTCGCCGGTCTTAAACCTAAGGGTAAGGAGTTATGGTGGTGTCATAGAAATTGATTGAATTAGAATTGAAAACCGCTGATCTGTTGATTGCCAATGCTCTGGTGAACGAAGGGGGATTCGAAATCTAAGCTCGTCTATCTTCCTGTTAGTCAACCGTTTTAATCTTTCTGTCTTTTATTTTCCTTTGTTTATTAGATTAGAAGTCGTGGAACTCACACCACGCACAACGTGTTTTAACCTGAATAAATTGCCAGCTTCTTCAAAGTAGTCGATTAGAAGAAACCCCTGGAATACGATCTGCTATAGCCTTTTATTAGCATTAGTAGTTTATTTGGTTGAACGCATCACAACGACACGCTCACCAAGGATCATCCTCCTTAGGCGCCGCTTCCTGTTCTTCTTCTTCCTCCGGAGTTTCAGCGATTCTGCGTAAGACAGAACAAGCATCAGCAATTAAGTTTGAGAGTTTTCGAGCGGTTACCATCTTGGCTTGCTCCTTTCTCGGATTCGGCTCTGTCTGGCTTGGAAGCTGGCCAAATGGTCGACCAGATGCTAGCATGCTCGAGATGTTGTTCACGGCTTGCTCAATTCTTTGTCCAGATGCTATCTGTTCTTGATTGAGAAGAGCTTGAGCCTTGAACTGACTGTCATGATCATCGAGTTTGGTGATGATCTGGCTGAGCTTCTTATCCAGGTCACTGACATTGTTCTCCCTTTGATGCTGCTGCCCTGGATAGGTATTATTAAGATATTGATTCTGGCGATTGCCAGGAGTAGTTCCATAATTACCGGATTGCGATGCGGCGGCTGGTAGACACCTGCCGGCGGATGGTTAGGCTTCTGATCCTGAGCTGGACCAGCTGGGCGGTTATTCTGGTTCTGGTTATGGTTGGCGCCAGCATTGTAGGGAGGTCTGTCTTGATAGTTCCCTTGCTGTCTGAAGTTACGGTAGCCAGCATAACCATTCTGATTATTGACGAAGCCTTGTTGAATGAAATTTACCTCTTCGGCAGACCAGACTTCTGCCTTACCAAAATTCTGACAACGGCCTCCGTTATGTGCGCAAGCTCCACACCACTCGCAATCGGCAACGTAGACAGAGGCTGCCGGCGGCTTGATCGGTGTGGTAGACTTCTTCAAATACTTCTCTACCTCTGCTTTGATTGTAGTTTCAAGATCTAGCTTGCTCCTTGATCCTTCAGATTATCGTTCCTAGTTCCTTGACTTGGAAGCACAGTTTGCGAAGTGAAGAAGAGCAGCTTCAGGTGTGAGTGTAGTGCAATCCCCTTCAGCTAGAGAATTGACCCACTTGGCAGATTCTTCTCGAAGTCCTCGAGCAAAGATCTCAGCTAAGTGCCTCTGCTCGAATCCATGATGAGGGCAGGTGTAGAGAAGTTCTTGGAATCAATTCCAAGTATCATACAAGCTTTCTCCTTCTTTCTGGGAGAATCTGGCGATGCTGTCCTTGATGGCTGTTGTTCTGGCCGGAGGGAAGTATTCTTCAACGAAGTCCTGAGCCAGAGTATCCCAATCAGTGTAATAGCCAGGTGGTTTGCCAGTAAGCCACCTCTTAGCAGGGCCTTTCAGAGAGAACGGGAAAGCTCTCAGACAAAGAGTGTTTTTGTCGAGGTTTCCGCTCTTGAAAGTGCTGCAGAGATCAAGGAAGTCTGCAAGATGAGTACACGGATTGTCTAGGGGCCTGCCTTCAAACTGTAAATCCCTAGAGATCATAGTCAAGAATGGAATCTTGATCTCATAGTCAGGATCTCCTTCAATGCGCGAAACGGCAATGGCAGATCGAAAGCTAGTCGCGCTCGGCTTGTTATGGTCTGCTAGACTCTTCTGTGCAGGTGGTGGCGGCGGCGGTTGATCGCCATTTGGTGGTGGTGGTGGCAATCTATCATCCATGGCGGGAGATGGAGGAGGTGAGAGTGACTCGGTGTATGAAGCGAATGAAGATGACGGTACAGGTGAAGATGGAGATGAGGAACTCTCCTTCAGCTCCTCGATCTTGATCGAAGTGATGAATGGATTGGATCTGCCTTTCTTTAGAATCTGTTATCGTAGAGGTGGAGCAGAATTGCCTGGTCTCTCTGCACTCTTAGCCTGTTCGGTTTGAGAGCGAGTCCAAGGACGGTGAGGCATACACCTGTAAACCTACAGATAACAAAGACAAACAAAACCAGTGTAAAATCGAAGTGGATGGTAAGGTGAAAGATGGAAAGTAGAAGAATATATTGCCAGTTCTTCTTTCGAACAATCAAAAGAAGGTCCCCGGCAACGACGCCAATTTGATGACCCGCCCGGTCGTTGTTATGCGGACGTTCAACCAAATAACTAACAAAGCTCACAAAAGCTAGGGTAGATCGTATTCCAGGGGTCTTCTAAGATTGACTACTTCAAAACTGGCAAAATACTCGAATGCAAACAAGTTGTGCGTGGTGTGAGTTCCATGACTTCTAATTCTAAGAAATGCAGAGAAATTAAAACAAATTAAACTAAAGTAGATTGGAAATTAGGGTTTGAAAACAGAGATGACAAACGAACTTAGACTTTGAATCCCCCTTCGTTCCCCAGAGCATTGGCAATCAACAGATCAGCGGATTTCGATTCTCATTCAATCAATTACTAAGACACCACCATAACTCCTTACCCTTAGGTTTAAGACCGGCGAACGTTCGCTCTATCCGTTCTAACTACCAAGATTAACTAGCCGCCCGGGTACGGTCGCCTCTCGCAATGACTTAATTAACTGGTGCAATTACTAATGATTAATGAGTTACTCTTGCAGTGGATTAACCCTAACTGGTTCCTACGAAAGGCACGCTCCAATTATAAGGTTAATTGTTCAATTCGATGTTCTAAAGTAAGGCGAGCGTTCGCTTCTATCCTTAGCTTAACCAGAATCTAATCTAGGTGATCAATCCAGACAAGAAACATGAACAATGAAGAACAAATCAAACATGAATGAGAAACTGATTGAATTTCGAATCTAATCACCGCCGATCCGTGACCGCTTTAAAGCCCTGGGTCACTTACGGTTCATCTAGTCTAAGCTCTAACGAGTTTAGCTACTCATGTTTATCACAAAAGAAACAAAGACAAAGAAAGAGTTTGTCATCCAGAGGAAGAACAGAAAAGAATCTGAAAAACCTAATTTAGACGACTCTGACAGACTTCGATCTTTGGTAAACTACACTCCTAGCTCCGGTTCTCCGAGATGAAAGGGATGGCGTCACGATCTCTTTCCGGCTCTTCGAACTCTGACACTTCGCTCCAGAACTCCAGAGAATCCTCGGAAAACGTAATTATGAATGATATGTTATGAGGTATCTGTTTTTGGGCTGCCGGGTTAAGTATTTATACTTAACCCTAATTAGTCCGGATTTCCCTATTATTTTCGCCGAAATTCTTGAGGAATTTTCGGCGAAAATTCCTTTGCAAATGAAGGGATATTTTCGCTCTTCTCTGGACTTCATTCTCGGTTTGAAAACTTGACACTTTCGCCGAAACCGATTTGTGCTGATATTTTCGCCGAAAACACTAGGTGATTTTTGGCGTAAATTCCTTTGTAATCCGGGCAGGAATTTGCCTGAATTTGATTGGCTCCTTTGATCGATTCCGGTTCAGTTCCTCGATGTTCCAATGCCTTAGACACGTCATTGGTTACTTATTCGACGGCAAAAACCTGTGCTAACATAAAAAACACTAGAAAACCATCAAATAGACCCGAAACGGGCCAAGGTAACACAAATGGCACGAGATAGGGCAATCGATTGAATATTCGTTATTCTACACTAAAAACCATGTCTTAAGCAAAGAAATGTCACTTAAATGAGGCTGATAATCACGTCAAATCGAGTGTCATCACCTACAAATAAAAAAAACAACAAAACCAGTGTAAAATCGAAGTGGGTGGAACAGTGAAAGATGGAAAATAGAAGAATAAATTGCCAGTTCTTCTTTCAAACAATCAAAAGAAGTCCCCGGCAACGGCGCTAATTTGGTGAACCCATCGTTGTGCTGGTTCAAACAAATAACAAACAAAGCTAACAGAAGCTAGGGTAGATCGTATTCCACGGGCCTTCTAATGATTGACTACTCAAATAAGCTACCAAATTACTCAGGTTTAAGCACTTCGTGCGTGGTGTGAGTTCCACGACTTCTAATTCTAAGAAATGCAGAAAAATTAAAAATTGAAACTAAGAACAGAATGGAAATTGGTTGATTAAAACAGAGATGATAGACAAACTTAGACTTTGAATCCCCCTTCGTTCCCCAGAGCATTGGCAATCAACAGATCAGCGGATTTCGATTCTCATTCAATCAATTCTAAGACACCACCATAACTCCTTACCCTTAGGTTTAAGACCGGCGAACGTTCGCTCTATCCGTTCTAGCTACCAAGATTAATTAGTCGCCCGGGTACGGTCGCCTCTCGCAATGACTTAACTTAACTGGTGGAATTACTAACGATTTATGAGTTACTCTTGCAGTGGATTAACCCTAACCGGTTCCTACGACAGGCACGCTCCAATTATAAGGTTAATGGTTCAATTTGATGTTTTAAAGTAAGGCGAGCGTTCGCTTCTATCCTTAGCTTAACAAGAATCTAATCTAGGTGATCAATCCAGACAAGAAACATGAACAATGAAGAACAAATCAAACATGAAAGAGAAACTGATTGAACTTCGAATCTAATCACCGCCGATCCGTGACCGCTTTAAAGCCCTGGGTCACTTAGGGTTCATCTAGTCTAAGCTCTAAGAGTTTAGCTACTCATGTTTATCACAAAAGAATCAAAGAAAAAGAAAGAGTTCATCATCCAGAGGAAGAACAGAAAAGAATCTGAAAAACCTAATTAAGACGACTCTGGCAGACTTCGATCTTCGGTAAACTACAATCGTAGCTCCTAGTCTTCGAGATGGAAGGGATAGCGTCACGATCTCTTTCCGGCTCTTCGGACTCTAAACTCTCTGCTCCAGAACTTGAGAGAATTCTGAAGTTCGGTATTAGTTGGTAATTATGATGTTTTTTTAGGTATGGGCCGCCGGTTAAGTATTTATACTTAACCCTAATACCGCGGATTTTAACTGATATTTTTGCCAAAAATTTTAAGCAATTTTCGCCGAAAATCTTAGTGTAAATGGATGGTCCGCCGGCTGCTTTTCTCCTGTGATTTTCGGATCAATTGTTCTCGGCGAAAACTTAGGGTTTTCGCCGAAAACTTCCTTTGATGAGCATCAGTCGATTTGTGCTGGGGTTTTCGCCGAAAACACTAAGGAATTTTCGGCGAAAACTTTAGTGTAAACCGGGGCAGACTTTGGTTCGACTCGATTGACTCCTCGGATCGATTCCGGTGCAATTCCTCGAGGTTCCAACGCCTTAGACACGTCCTTGGCTACTTTATTTGACGGCAAAAACCTGTGCTAACATAAAAGCACTAGAAAACCATCAAATAGACCCGAAACGGGCCAAGGTAACACAAATGGCACGAGATAGGGCAATTGATTGAATATTCGTTATTCTACCCTAAAAACCATGTCTTAAGCAAGGAAATGTCGCTTAAATGAGGCTGATAATCACGTCAAATCGAGTGTCATCACTCATAATACCACATAATACCAATTAAGTTCACAACTCTCACGAGTTCTGGACGCCATCCCTTCACCTCGGAGACTCGGAACTAGGATTGAAGATTACGGAGATCAAAGCTTTGCCAGAGTCGTCTTAATTAGGTTTTACAGTTTCTATCTGTTCTATTTTTTGATGATGAACTCTGCTTCTGCCTTTGATTCTTTTGTTATGAATATGAGTAGCTAAACTCGTAGAGCTTAGATTAGATGAACCCTAAGTGACCCAGGGCTTTAAAGCGGTCACGGATCGGCGGTAATTAGATTCGAAATTCAATCAGTTTCTATTTGCATGGTTGTTTTGTTCTTGATTGTTTATGTTTCTTTTCTGGTTGGTCGCCTAGATTAGGTTTTTGCAAGCTAGGGTTAGTCGCCAGACAGCTTCCCTGCTTTGGCGCATAAACTTGTCTTCCTTCATCACTTAGTTTAGATTCTTGTTAAGATGAGGATAGAAGCGAACGCTCGCCTCACTTTAGAACATCAATTCAACCAGTTAACCTAATCATTGGAGTGTGCCTTTCGTAGGAACCAGTTAGGGTTAATCCTCTTCAAGAGTAACTCATAAATCACCAGTAATTGCACCAGTTAGTTTAGTCGTTGCGAGAGGCGACCGTACACGGGCAGCTAATTAATCTTGGTAGTTAGAACAGATAGAGCGAACGTTCGCCGGTCTTAAACCTAAGGGTCATGAGTTATGTTGGTGTATAGAAATTGATTGAATGAGAATTGAAAACTGATGGTCTTGTGATTGCTGCTGCCTTGGTGATCTAAGGGGGATTCGAAATCTAAGCTTGTCTGTCGTCTGTCTAAACCAACCAATCATTCTGTTTTTTTATTTCATTTTAATTTTCTTGCATCTTAGTCTAGAAGTCGTGGAACTCACACCACGCACAACGTGTTCAAACTTGAATAAATTGCCAGCATATTTGAGTAAACGATTAGAAGAAACCCTGTGGAATACGATCTGCTTAGCTTTTAGCTTGGTAGTATTTGATCACTGTTTTGTAGCTTATCACCCACAGTATCCCAACATTGTGTATAGAAAGAAACAGGGTATCCATTAGGCCCAGGAGCCTTATCCTGCCCTATACTCTTCAGAGCTTGCACAATTTCCTTTTGAGTTACCTGCGCAATCAACATGTCCTGCTGCTCTATAGACAGACGCTTGTTTACTGCTATAGACCAATCAACAATACTATAAGCTACCAAATCCTGGGTACCAAGCAATTTTTTATAAAACTCCACTGCAATGCTCTTTATACCATCAAAATCATTAATCAATTCACCATTATCATTTATAAGTTGATGAATAGTGTTCCTTATACTTCTGGCTTTCACTTGCTTAAAGAAAAAGCTAATATTCTTATCTCCCTCTTTAATCCAAAGAGCTCTGGACTTTAGTCGCATAATGTATTCCTCGTCCTTCTCCAACTGATTAACCTCAACACGGCAACACTTTGCACCTTCCACATTCATAGAGCTAGGGTCATCTAACGCCTCCCTCTGCTTAACAACCACTTCAGAGCGTTTAGCAAGGACCCTCTCATGGATCTGAGAATAGTCATTCTTGTTTAGAATCTTCAATTCTATTTTGAGGTCTTTCAACCTTCCATAGAGTTTATAAAAGGGAGAGTTAGTATTCCATATTGTGGAGACCTTCTTCAAAATACCATCAAAGTCTTTATGATAGTACCAACATTTGAAGTACTTAAAGGGTTTCGGTTGAGCACTCAACTCATTCCCTGTATACAACTTCATAGCACAGTGGTCTGAACCTGCACTTGAGATAACCTCAACCATATTCCTTGGTAACAAGCTTTGCCAACTCCCATTAACAAGAATTTTATCAAGGCGCCTAGCAATAGGTTCCTTAGATCGATTGTTAATCCAGGTGAAAAAAGAGCCAGTAGACACATGTTCTTCTAGCTGACAATCCCTAACAAAATCCCGAAAATCTTCCATACTAGTAAAACAAGTTATACGATTAGAGGCTTCACTTGAGTTTAGTATAGCATTAAAATCAACTCCAATAAACCAAGGATCATTAGCCACCCTCTGTCGAGACAAATCAACACACTACAACAAAATGGAGTATTTGTGGCGCTTATTTTCCACAATTGTGGAGGTTATAACCGCCACAATTATAATAACTGTGGCGGTTGTACAACCGCCACAATAGGGAAGTAAAACGGCCACAAAACGGTCCGACACAAACGAATAATAGTGGCGGTCAGGAACCGCCACAAATAATGTACTGCGGCGGTTATTTTGTAGGGGTTTAAACCGCCACTACTGTAAATAAATTACTGGCGGTTTAAACCGCCACTAATTTAATTATTTTTGTGGCGGTTAAAACCGCCACGTGTTTTATTTTTTTGGCGGTTCTGGGTAGCTGAAGCATATACATAGTGGCGGTTCTGGGCATATATATTGGTTGTTATAACCACCAATATTGCTATCAATTTTCCAATTTGCAGTTGCCAATTCAGCTCACCAATTCGTCCATTAAATGGCACCTGCAAGTCACACCAGCTCAAATAAACTACTACTGACACCACATAATAATGCAAATACCATATCACCATTTAACTTTCATCATCATCATCTGAAGGTACCATATCACCATTTAACTATCATCATTATCATCCGAAGCTTAAATTAACATACTAGAATGCAAGTACTATATAACATACTAGACAATATAGTGAGATACAAGTACCATATCACCACCTAACTATCATCATCCGAAGTTGAACTGTCCCAGTAGGGGATCAATTCATCATCATCATCATCTTCACCCCACCAACTTCTTCGTCCTACTCAACTGCAACATCTTCAGACTCAACTTCTTCGTCCTCCTCAACTTCTTCGTCCTCATCATCACACTCCTCATCGTCATCATTCGCAACACCTTTACCTGTAGCTAGTGTGACTATGTAATCATCGGGATTGTCATCACCACCCAATCCAGTATTGTCTCCACTCACCTGTAGAAAGTAAAACAATATCATGTAAACTTTATAAAATCAAGTTATCTCAACTAACTAAGATACTTATATATAAAATCAAGTTATCGGGATTACCTTTCTCATTTTCTCAATTGATGAAGAACCTTTCTTCTTACCCTTTAATCTTGCCATGAACTTCTTGAATTTTCCTTCCATTTTCTTCTCTACTTCCTTGACTTTACGGTCGAGTTCAGCTTGCATCCTCTCCGCATACGCTCGATACATCTCCTCTCTCACACGTGCAATCGTAGAGTCATCGACATTATGTTGAGTTGGAGCCATCGATTGTCCAGAAGAACCAGAAGCAGCATCAAACTACATAATAGTTTTAATCAATAATGTAATCACTATCTGAACTAATAATGCAGATTAGATTAGATTAGATTCTTACCACCCGTGGGTAATAGCAAAAACTCTTTCCACGTACTCTTCCAGAGTGCTCTCCTCCATATGCAGCATCTAAAGCTTGGTGCGCCAAATCCAAAGAGTCACCAGGTCCATGATGCATAGGAACTTCTGGTTGGTTCTCATAATACTGAATCATTCGCTACAAAAGCAAGAAAACACTTAAAACTAACCATTTTAGTAGCAAACCAATTACTTCATAAAGATAATTACCGCTAACTCTACAACATCAGAGGAGAATGTTCCATCTTCTAATCTGTGTGCATGCAGCCAAATAAAACCTGTGGATGGCGTATAACCAAGCTCAACAGTTAGTTGTGCTTGCATTGTATTATATGGCCTAGCTCCTCCCCTGTTTTTCCTAACTTGCTTTACTTTGTTTGCTTTATTTTTTGCCACAATTTCCTATCAATTCAAAACAAATATGTTGTTAATTCCAAATGACAAACATGCAACTAGATCATAACGAGTTTGAAAGTTACTTACTCTTCTCCGGGCTTCTCCGCATATGGATAGGAATTCACACCAATCAAGGTTGCTAGCTCCTCTTAGGCCTGACGACGAGAGCAAATTCCTATCAACACGCCCATCCGCGCCTGTTGCTCCCTCGACCGCTTGATTATATGCAAAATTCCTTTTTCTTGAACAAGATCTACCCAATTGTTTCATGATGTAAGCCTTAAGAGACAAGAAATCGTGGGGCAAGTAAGCAAATTTTGGCTGATTAAATTCAAACAAGAGGTTAGTAACAATACACATATACCATCAACTATAACAAAAAATTATGAAAATCACTACCTCAAACATAATTCAAACAAGGAATGTCATCTGTTACAACAAGATTTTGAACTGTAGACAATAACCAATCATCTACTGAGTTGCTAAGATCTTCTTCCGGCAAATTGTACGTGTCTCTTGGTTTGAAATGGACTGGTATGCACCACCCATTATCGGTCTTGTCTTCAACGTAATATACCATTCTTGCATCTCCTGTACTGATGTATGGTTCATGTGCATCTCTATCACCTTCATCACGAGTGTGACTAAAGTTAATTTTTGTGATTCCCAAAGCATCTGTCTTCCTCCATGATGGATTCATTGTATCTGCCCATTTGCATTTGAACAATGTAGCGTATCTACCATAGTAATTCAACTCCACAATATCAACCAATTTGCCATAGTAATACATATCACTACGAATGGGATTTGTATCTCCTGCACTGGACACACTAGCGATGTCGAAGGTTCCACAAACTCCACTATTTTGTGTTTTCCTTAACTGCTCACGGTTCAATGTACGAAAACGAAGACCATTGATGTCGTACACTGTATACCATTTGGCTTCCCACTTTGGACCTCGAGTTAGCATCACAATATCAGGATGATCATACCCTTCAACAGCCTTATCAATTCGATCCTTAAACCATTCGGGAAATGAAAGGTGAACTTCTTTGTCGATATCAGTTGCGGTCTTCTTTCTTCCCTTCCATTTTCTCTTTAATACTCGTTTATACTCTCTGCACATTTAGTATTCAATGAGTTCACCTAAATAAAAATGGTGTTTCATGCACAAATAGTACATAAAATATACTTACTGAATGTAAGGTTCCACTAACAGGCAATTCACCAACACATGGCAATGAGCTTGTAACATTTCCATTTGCGAGAGAGTGAATTCTTTCTCACCAGCAATTGGTGTCCCAATAGAGAAAATAACTTCTGAATCACCATTTGGGTCATCTGGAGCTTCCGAAACGCGCTTATCCCCTATTGAATCATGTTTCAACGTTACTGATGAACATTGTAGGACTTGATCAAATACTACTAAGCTGTGAAGCTAGGGTAGATCGTATTCCACGGGTCTCCTCTACTTCCTTACTCAAATGTGTTGGGAATTAAATTCGAGGGTAAACACTTAGTGCGTGGTGTGAGTTCCACGACTTCTATACAAAAATATGCAAAGATTGATTGAAATGAAATTAAAGCGAAATAACGATTGATTGATTGACTAAGACAGAAGACAGACATGCTTAGATTTCGAATCCCCCTTAGATCACCAAGGCATAGACAATCAACAGATCAGCGATTTTCAATTCTAGTTCATTCAGTTCTCAGACACCACCATAACTCCTGACCCTTAGGTTTAAGACTGGCGAACGATCGCTCTATCCGATCTAGCTACCACGATTAATTAGTCGCCCGGGTACGGTCGCCTCTCGCAACGACTTAACTGGTGCAAATTCCAACGATTTGTGAGTTACTCTTGCAGTGGATTAACCCTAATCGGTTCCTACGAAAGGCACACTCCAATTATAAGGTTAATTGTTCAACTTGATGTTCTAAAGTAAGGCGAGCGTTCGCTTCTATCCTTAGCGTAACAAGAATCTAATCTAGGTGGCCAAACCAGACAAGAAACACGAAGAACAAAGAACAAGTCGAACATGAAAGAGAAACTGATTGAATTTCGAATCTAATCATCGCTGATCCGTGACCGCTTTAAAGCACTGAATCACTTAGGGTTCATCTAATCTAAGCTACACGAGTTTAGCTACTCATTTTCAATACAGAAGAATCGAAAACCAACAAAGAATACATCTCAGGTAGGGAAGACAGAGAAGAACTGTAAAACCTAATTTCGACGACTCCTTGCAGCTTCAATCTACTGGATCTTCAACTCCTAGCACTGGCTCTCCGAGATGGATGGATGACGTCACGATCCGTTCCTGGCTCCTTGAACTCTATCCACTCGTTCTCTCTATTTCTCAGTCTTGGGATTTTTCGTCCCGTGTGTGTTTTTTTTGTGTAAAATCTGCTGCTCTCTATTTAGCCGCGCGTTTCAGTATTTATACCTAACCGGCGATTTCTGCTTTTCCACTGGGATTTTCGCCGAAAATCAAAGGATATTTTCGGCGAAAATATCTGTTCAAATGTCACTCGATCCCGTCTGTTTCTCCTGGTTGATTCGGCTTAGGGTTTTTGACCGAAAATCCCAATCTTTTTGCCGAAAATTTCTTCTTGCTCGGGACAGTGGATTTCTTCTTCCATTTTCGGCGAAAACCCAAGAGTATTTTCGCCGAAAATATATGTGTAAATGGGGCAGGAATTCTTTCGGGTTGAATGACTTTTCTGGTTGATGCGGGTGTGATTCCTCGGGATTCCTGTGCCTTAGACACGTCCTTGGCTACCACATTTGATGGCGAACACCTGTGCTAACATGAAAATACTAGAAAACCATCAAAATAGACCCGAACGGGCCAAGGTAACACAAATGGCACGAGATAGGGCAATCGATTGAATATTCGTTATTCTACCCTAAAAACCATGTCTTAAGCAAGGAAATGTCGCTTAAATGAGGCTGATAATCACGTCAATTCGAGTGTCATCAAAATACCCCACACTTAAGCTTTTGCTTGTCCTCAAGCAAACTGAATAGAAACGCTCATGTTCACAAATGATAGGATCAATTAAATTGGAGCTCAATCAAACACAATGAATTATTAGACAGATAGATCCTAGAACAAGGAACCTAACATGCATACAGATCAGCCAAACTACCTGGTCTCACTAATAATCTGCATACGACAAGTAGCAACAACCAATTATGCACGAATTTGACCTGACCGACCAGAATCCTTAGGAAACTCTGCATACAGGATATATTTAGTATAATGGAAACTCTCACTCTCTGTGTTTAAGGACGTGTTTCTGCTCTCAATCATTTTCTGTTACTAAATTCTGTCATAAGTTTGCATTTCGACCACATCTCCACCACTGTGATAACACGAGTATCCAGTCAAGAAGGAATTCCCTGCTAGGACCGTAATGAATTCTACACTACAAGGGTTTATGATGCGATGGATGATGGGAATGTATGCTGATGGTTTGGTGCGGTGTAGTTTTCGACTAACTTCCCTCGAATCTAATATGCGGCTTCCTACCGTCTAACCAGACACGGGTGGAATAATGAACGCTCGTCCTATGACAGCCTCAAGCAACCTAGCACTTTTTATTTCTCTTTACAAACTTTTCTTAAGACTTCGTTCTTCCATTTGTAGGGAGAAGAACGTTTTATTGAACTAAAACTTTGAAACCTTTTTGGCTTTTCTGATTTTTTCTTCTTTTCATTTTTTCGAAACTTGCTTCTTTTCTTCTTTTTCTATTTTATTTCTTCTTTTGTGCCGATTTTTTCTTTTTAGTTGCTAGAGGGGTTTACACGTCTGGACACAATAGCTAAGACCACCTGTTTAATGGCTATAGGCAGGTTACCACAAACCGACTTCCGGTAGGTCAATCTAGAACTACAACCACAGGGGATCAACGGGGAATGAAAGAATGGGAAATGGCTGTAATGTATATCGAACCGAAAGAACAGGCCAAGCTCAAGGGTCTACACCTAATGGAATTTATCGTTGGGTAGGCTATCTGGCTTAGTAGCTGAATCTAGGTGCCCCTATCATTCTAGAACTCGTGTCATCGTGTGGTCTCGAGTAGGTCTCATACAAATTCTAACTCATTCAAGCAAACAGAAAACTGGTGAACGGCCTGTCGTTAAGGGTTCAGCCAAATAAAAACTACTAATGCTAAAAAGCGTATAGCAGATCGTATTCCGAGGGCTTTCTATGATTGGTTACTTCAGAACTAGCAAAATACTCAAAGGTAAACACGTTGTGCGTGGTGTGAGTTCCACGACTTCTACTTCTAAGAAATGCAGAAAAATTAAAACAAATTAAACTAAAGCAGATTGGGAATTAGGGTTTGAAAACAAGGATGACAGACGAACTTAGACTTTGAATCCCCCTTCGTTCCCCAGAGCATTGGCAATCAACAGATCAGCGGATTTCGATTCTCATTCAATCAATTACTAAGACACCACCATAACTCCTTACCGTTAGGTTTAAGACCGGCGAACGTTCGCTCTATCCGTTCTAACTACCAAGATTAACTAGCCGCCCGGGTACGGTCGCCTCTCGCAATGACTTAATTAATTGGTGTAATTACTAGTGATTTATGAGTTACTCTTGCAGTGAATTAACCCTAACCGGTTCCTACGAAAGGCACACTCCAATTATAAGGTTAATTGTTTAATTCGATGTTCTAAAGTAAGGCGAGCGTTCGCTTCTATCCTTAGCTTTAACAAGAATCTAATCTAGGTGATCAATCCAGACAAGAAACATGAACAATGAAGAACGAATCAAACATGAAAAAGAACTTATTGAATTTCGAATCTAATCACCGCCGATCTGTGACCGCTTTAAAGCCCTGGGTCACTTAGGGTTCATCTAGTCTAAGCTCTAACGAGTTTAGCTACTCATGATTATTACAAAAGAAACAAAGACAAGGAAAGAGTTCATCATTCAAAGGAAGAACAGAAAAGAATCTGAAAAACCTAATTTAGACGACTCTGACAGACTTCGATCTTCGGTAGATAACACTCCTAGCTCCGGTTCTCCGAGATGGGAGGGTTGGCGTCACGATCTCTATCTTGCTCTTTGAAGTCCAACTCTTCGCTCCAGAACTTGAGAGAATTCTGATCTCGAAAAATTGTGTTTTTTGAATTATGATTGTCTTATTATTGTTCTTTTTCTTTTTGGGCCGCCGGGTTAAGTATTTATACTTAACCCTAACTGATCCGGATTGGCCTGATATTTTCGCCAAAAATTCTTAAGGAATTTTCGGCGAAAATTCTTGTGTAAATGGCCGTGATCTCTCTGCCTTGTATTTTCGGTCCGAACAGCTGATTCTTTTCGCCGAAACCATCCTTCACTTGGCGTCAGTTGATTTGCATTGTTGATTTCGCCGAATGTGGAAGCTTATTTTCGCCGAAGGTGCAAGTGTGAATGGGCAGATTTTCGGTTTGACTTGATCGGCTCCTTGGATCGATTCCGGTTTGATTCCTCGAGATTCCAACGCCTTAGACACGTCCATGACTACTATATTTGACGGCAAAAACCTGCGCTAACATAAAAACACTAGAAAACCATCAAATAGACCCGAAACGGGCCAAGGTAACACAAATGGCACGAGATAGGGCAATCGATTGAATATTCGTTATTCTACCCTAAAAACCATGTCTTAAATGAGGCTGATAATCACGTCAAATCGAGTGTCATCAAATACCCCACACTTAAGCTTTTGCTTGTCCTCAAGCAAACTGAATAGAAACGCTCATGTTCATAAATGATAAGATCGATTAAATTGGAGCTCAATCAAACACAATGAATTATTAGACAGATCGATCCTAGAACAAGAAACCTAACATGCATACAGATCAACCAAACTACCTGGTCTCACTAATAAACTGCACACGACAAGTAATTAGCAACCAATTATGCACGAATTTGACCTGACCGACCAGACTCCTCACACAGGATGTATATAGTACAATGGGAACTCTCACTCTCTGTGTTTAAGGACGTGTTTCTGCTCTCGATCATTTTCTATTACCGAATTCTGTCATAGGTTTGCATTTCGACCACATCTCCACCACTGTGACAACACGAGTATCTAGTCAAGAAGGACTTCCCTGCTAGGACCGTAATGAATACTACACTACTCGGGTTTATAATGAGATGGATGATAGGAATGAATGATGATGGCTTTGTGCGGTGTAGCTTTCGACTAACTTCCCTCAAATCTAATCTATGGCTTCCTACCGTCTAACCAAACACGGGTGGAATGATGAACGCTCGTCCTATGATACCCTCAAGCAACCTAGCACTTATTCTTTTTCTTTACACGATTTTTTTCCTTTCTTTTGAACTTTTCTTTTGATTTCTTTCTTCCATTTGTAGGGAGAAGAACGTTTTATTGAACTACACTTTGAACATTTTCTTATTTTTCTGGTTTTTCTGCTTCTCTTTTTTTCTGAAGCTTGCTTCTTTTCTTACTTCATTTTTTTTTTCTTGTGCCGATTTTTCTTTTAGTTGCTAGAGGGGTTTACACGTCTGGACATATTAGCTAAGACCACCTGTTTAATGGCTATAGGCAGGTTACCACAAACCGACTTCCGGTAGGTCAATCTAGAACTACAACCACAGGGGATCAACGGGGAATGAAAGAATGGGAAATGGCTGTAATGTATATCGAACCGAAAGAACAGGCCAAGCTCAAGGGTCTACACCTAATGGAATTTATCGTTGGGTAGGCTATCTGGCTTAGTAGCTGAATCTAGGTGCCCCTATCATTCTAGAACTCGTGTCATCGTGTGGTCTCGAGTAGGTCTCATGCAAATTCTAACTCATTCAAGCAAACAGAAAACTGGTGAACGGCCTGTCGTTAAGGGTTCAGCCAAATAAAAACTACTAATGCTAAAAAGCGTATAGCAGATCGTATTCCGAGGGCTTTCTATGATTGGTTACTTCAGAACTAGCAAAATACTCAAAGGTAAACACGTTGTGCGTGGTGTGAGTTCCACGACTTCTACTTCTAAGAAATGCAGAAAAATTAAAACAAATTAAACTAAAGCAGATTGGGAATTAGGGTTTGAAAACAAGGATGACAGACGAACTTAGACTTTGAATCCCCCTTCGTTCCCCAGAGCATTGGCAATCAACCGATCAGCGGATTTCGATTCTCATTCAATCAATTACTAAGACACCAACATAACTCCTTACCGTTAGGTTTAAGACCGGCGAACGTTCGCTCTATCCGTTCTAACTACCAAGATTAACTAGCCGCCCGGGTATGGTCGCCTCTCGCAACGACTTAATTAATTGGTGTAATTACTAGTGATTTATGAGTTACTCTTGCAGTGAATTAACCCTAACCGGTTCCTACGAAAGGCACACTCCAATTATAAGGTTAATTGTTTAATT